>PXYN01000176.1:0-350082 GCA_003056585.1 Lecanicillium sp. MT-2017a | reverse complement strand
GGCCCAGCTCCACGGCAATCTGGCCGGTGAGATATTTCTTCTCTAATTGTTTGTTATTTCCGAGGGATGGGAGGACAAGGCGCTGTATGTGGCCGTCGCCGACGAGCGGCGAAAGGCCGCCCAGGCCTTCGATACCAGCGTTGTTGGATACTGCAGTGAGGGAGTGCAGCGCGTCTTTGCCTCTGCGGTTCAGAGCCTCGATTAGATTTTCTAAAATAGTAGGAAAGCAGTTAGTCTCCTGGCCAAAAAAAAAAAAAAAAAAAAAAAACGTAGCCCCTAAGAGATGAGAGTTGGAGTTTCTTTACCTGCAACACCGCAAAGGCCAAAGCCCGCGCTGAGAAGCGTTGAGCCGCTCTTGACATCCGCGACGGCGGTGTCAGCGTTCTCAAACAGCTTTGAGGACGATCGCTTCGGCGCTGAAAAGAGGACTGCGGATGTGATGAAGGACCGGCGCGCACGCCCAGGCTGAGGCTTGGAAATGAAGGCCGCGATGCTGCAGGCAACGGCAGACGTCGCCGGCGCGCGCCGTGGCACAGCGCAAGGTCTAAGAGGTCTAATTGGGTTCAATACGGCCGCCATGATGAATGTTGACGATGGTTTGCTCAGTGGTAGCAAGTTGATTCAATCATCCATTGACCAAGTAATTAAATGGCAAGAAAAGGGTTCATGACTAAATTACGGCGGCATCGGCTGATTCTGTCGCCATGGATGGAGCTAACGAGTCGGCGTGTTGACTTTGCTTCCGGGTGCCGTGGGCGCGCGCCCACTAATTGCCTCCGGCGTGCGACGAATGACGTCTTGCGAAGGGCGAGTCGGCGGCTTCTAAAACTAGGCCCCGGGCACTGGGAAGCAGCCCCAGCTGGCCAGCTGCCGTGCGGGGGAGTACTGAGCAGACGCCCCCTCCCGCCGTGAGGGGGATCAGCTTGCAGAAAACCCGCTCCATTCCTATTGTCAATTCGCCTAATGAACCCTGACGGATTTAACTCGCCGTTGGTACCTTGAAGCGGAGTTGCCGGGAAGGCTTAAAGATGTGCTACTACGCGCAAATGGCGTGCCTGAGAGGTGCCGGCGACTCGTCCCGCTCGGCGGCCCGGTTTCCGGCGGACACCGTGTGGGGATACCGGGTGGTCGGTGTGTGAAGCGGATTGCCGAGTTACAGCAATAGGTGCGGTAGTTTGTAACGCACTTTGTAAGAGCGCCAGTCATATACAGTAATTTTGAAACGTATTATCCCGTCAGGGGTAAGACTGACCAGCCGCAAAGAAGAAACAAGTGCTACTCGGCATATTCGCCAGCTACAAATCGCTATACCACCGTAGATCGCTTCACCAGAACAAAGCCGCCAAAATAGAGGCTGTAACAACCGCAGAAAACGCCATCCTGCTGCCACCTCTGATGCTGCTGGCTGCCGACTCCGGGAACTCGCCATCGGGCACCCGGCTACCAGAGACCGTGTTGTTTGGCGCATGGCAGACTATCTCATTGGTGGTGACGACCTGGCCGCTCTCGCCACCGTAAAAGGTGGCCGAGATTAGAGTCGGCACCGTCTGGCGCACCCGCAAGTCATACATGTCATACCATGATTTCTCGGTACCAAGGGTGTGTAACGGGAGGTTACCCACGATTTTGTACGTCCTGTAGCCTTTCGGAATGTCCATGTCCGGGAGAGCGTCCCTCGAGCAGACGGGGCTCGAAAAGTTGAATGCATCGACTGTTGCACCACGTTAGTCTGGCACGAAACCGGGCTGAGAAACGCCCATTTTCTTTTTCTTTTCATATTTCACACACAATTAGACTGAGCAAAACTGGTACTTTTGCAGTTCCAAAGTAGGTCCATATCCCAGTCGCATGAGCCATTCTTTGGCGCGGGCGTTTTGTTCATGGTCTTGAGGCATTTGTCATCCACCACGCCGTCGCAAGAACCCGACTCCTCTACCGTCTTGTTGATGCCGGTGCCTGTATACACACAGATGGAAGTGTTGTTGCCCCCGTCGCTTCCCACCCACGACTCCGGCACGCTAAGAAACTGCTCCAGTAGCAATTGCTTGTTGTCGAATGACGGGCTGATTTTCGATGTCGCATTCTTGCGGCCCGTCCTCGTTGTCTCCTTGATTGTTGTGGACAGGTACCACGTACCTGGGTCTCGGCCGTTTGTGTCATTAAAGGTGACCTTGACAGTACCCGTTGAATTGAAGGTAAAATTTTCACCAGTAAGGTTGTATGTCGTGTTTGTACATAGTTCTGGTTGTGGTCCGAACGCCACGCCGCTCGTGGCCAGGAGCAAAACACATACTGCATACAACAGCATCATGGTCATGAGGAAACGATGAGTATGTATATGATTTCTGAACTTCTTCCTGTATTACAGAACTGAGAGTTTCATCTGTTTGGTATCGAGTTTGCCAGGTGTCTTATTGGTTATATATGTAAATGGCGAGGATGCTCTCCGAGGCATCTGCGTTTCGACGTCATTACATCCAGCCACTGCCTCTTATGCCAGGTGCGTTGAAAGGCTGAAGCCATATGGTAGCGAACTGCGACCATATCAGGGTCTGACTTGTTCTCTTGAATGAAGCAGTGACATTCAGCTACCCCATCAGTCACTAAAATAGATTTACAGCCTTGTTTTGTCGGCATGCGGCACAACGGCGACCGCCTTATAGCCACCACATTCGAGCCCAGTAAGCACCCAATCTGGAAGCAGCCGAGCCCGCGATCTGCACGCCTTGGCAACGTAGCGAATCAATAATAGGCGGGTAATATTCATCAGTTAAGACGCTATGATATTGCTCTAAATGAAATGCGCCATGACGTATCCTACAGCATCGCACCAGCCGCCACAAACGACACAGCCAGCGCCATCACCACAGCCCTCCCCCTCTGCAGCCCACTGGCACTGGACGGCGGAAAGTCACCCTCCGGCTCTCTGCTCCCTTGGACAAGATTGCTGGGCGCGACGCAGAGCATCTTTTGTCGCTGGTATGCAATGGAGCCTGAGCCGCCCAGGCGAGCCTTGATGAGGACAGGAACTGGCTGGCGAACGCGCAGCTCATACATGTCATACGAGTCTTCCTCTGGCTCTTGATTATTTGTATGCGTGATTGTTCCGATGCCCGTAAATGTCCTGTAGCCATCGGGGAGGTCTGCGCCAGGTAGATCTGAGATGGAGCAGGCGGGGCTTGAGAAGTTAAATGGGCGAGCTACACGAAGAATCCCCAGTTAGCTTTTGTGACCTACCCAGCCAGTGTACAGTAATGTAGGGACGTACATGTTGCCAGGTAAAATATATGGTCACAGGCATCCCGCACTTCGAGTGACGGACAGTCATCTTTATCGGCCAACATGGCAGGCGCCGCGTCTATAGCCTCGAGACACTCATCGCTCAGCATTTCCTTGCACGAGCCGTCGTCGCTGGCCGTCGCGTTCAGGCCGACCATGCGATAGGCGCAGACCTGCGTGCGGTTGGCCTGCTCGCTGCCGACAAACGACTCGGGCACGCTGATAAAGATTGTCTGCGCCTGCGTGCCCCTTGTGCCCCTCTCGTTGAGCGGGACATTGCGCAGCGCCTGCGTCATGTACCACGGCTCCAGCGGGTTCTGGTCGTCTTGCAGCGCGAATTCAAACTTGCCCGTGCCCGTGGAGTTGAAGACGCCTCCGTCGGCCACCTGTTTGATCGTGCCGTCGCAGTGTTCTGGTAGAGTGGTGTTTTGGGCGTCTGCGAGCCCGGTGAGACGATGCGCCGTCAGGGTGGCCCCGATAAAGACGTTGCGTATGAGTCCCATGGCTGTGATGTTGTGTTTTCGGTCGAGGCGTCTGTGTAGAACTACGGAGGGGAGTTGTCGGCAGGAGAGGCGCTTCTGTGAAATACCAACACTGAACTTGAGCTGTGTCTATCCTCATCTCACGTAAGCTATCTACTCTGTTCTCAAGGCTCAATGCTTCGTCGTCATTTTAGGCTTGGCATCTCCGGCGCCTGTCAGATAATTTACTGTGAGAGTTGACTAGCGTCTTGGCTCAATCTTGACACGGGCATTCGTCGGGGATAACCACAGACACACAACGGCCGTACCGGAGCCTACCCGAGAATACCCAGCGCATGCATAATGAACTGTTTGAAGACTCCAATCGATGTAAGCATATTGTGGGCTTTGTAGGGGCCATCTTCCACTCGCATCTCAAACCACCGTGGTGATCGACCGCCCGGTCTCACGCTATGGGACTGCCAAGCCCTGCGGGCAACGACATGCACCAACAGAGCTGGCCATCAGGGTCCTCAAATGGGCAGGACAAGCCTTGGCCTACGAAATAAGCAGGGAATTAAGTCTCATCTCACAGCCTGAATTTGAACACGCTTGGAACTTGACTGGTCGCGCAACGGCTCATGATGATGGCTGGGAAGGCGCAGTAATATTGACGCTCAGGCATTTGGGTCAGACCGTCAAGGTGAAGATGAGACTTGGCTTGCTATTTGCTTCAAAGAGCAGAAATGAAATCACTTTGCTTGTAATTATGCTTATTATGTTGGTCTATACCATTTTAATGGCTTGGGCGAAACTACGACCGCCGCTACGGCTGCGCTTAAATAACGCTTGGAAATAAGGTTAAATATCTTCGGATGCTGCCGAGACGGGGCGGGCCTTGAATACATGGAATAACTTCCCAACGTTCAAACCACTGAAAATCCCCTAACTACGCTAATACGGCATAATCCTGTCCTATTCTCCTTGAGCGGACAATACGACCCTAGAAATGCTTACTCTACGTGTCAACGCACGTAAGTGTACCGACTACAGAGTACCAAGTATGGATACATGTACAGTACAAGGCTTGCATTGAAAACAGGCTCTGCTAGTGTATAACAAAAAACCAGATTTGCAAGCTATTCAAAGGGCCGTGTCCGGCAGTAGCATCTTGGCGTGGTGATTTGATGGGCTTCGACTGGCGGGCGTCTCGGGCTTCGCTTCGGCCATGTCAGCACTTGACCGCGTCATAAAGAGATCAGGCTGAAGCTATTGTACGAAACGACGAGTTTGATTTGCTGCTCTTCTTATTCTTCGAACAGGCTGAGACGCAATGGTTCGTCTTGGAAGGGTTGGCGTAAGATTTTTGTCGTCATGATGCATGCCGCTCCACCGAGTCGAGAACGGCCGACAACATCGCTCAAACTCGCAAAGACGAGCAGGCGAGAGTGATGAAAATACGATGCGGCAAAAAGTATAAAGAAGGACGTCTTGTACAGAAACGACGAGAGGAATTCAAACACCATCGACAGAGCATCAGTACCAATAGCACCATACCATCGAGCAAGATGCCTCAAATTACCTCTAGCCTGGCAGGCTTTGCACTTGCAATTAGCCTCACAGTTGCAACTCCCGTTTCTGTCGAGACTCGCCAGTTTGACGGCACTCGTCCCCAGCCTGGCATCGAATGCGACGGACTCATTCTGCCCAACTTTGGAGATTGTAAGCCGCTAAACAAGATCTCGTCAACTCGAAAGAAGTGAACGCTAACGAGAACAAAAACACAAAGGCAGTGAAATCATCAGCGGCAATAGCTACTTTGGACGCGGAGACGAGAGGACCGTCTGCGTCAACCCGCGCGTGTGCCGCATCTGGCGCCATGGCAACTGCCGCATCTCGTTTTGCAATAATGAAAACACCGAGTCCTGCGACTCCAACAAGGAATGGGGCCGCCGAACGGACGCCATCATTGACTTTTGCAAGCCAAACGAGGGCGGCTACGAATCCGCCCCGGAGCCCAAGCCGTGGACCGAGGTCGCGGTGCGCGCCAACACGGACTGGTTCATGGCCGCAGCTGCGGACGCGACCGGTGCTGCGGATACCGCTGAGGTCGAGGGCGTCCAGTATGAGGAGCTTACGGTCGAGGAGAACGAGGCTGAGCTGAAGCGACTGGATGCGCTTGCCGAGCAGCTTTCTGCGCAGGCGAAGCAACTTGGAGTCAGGGTACGTTATACAGTGTGAAGTTTACGTAGTGTCATCAATTGCGCTGACAGTTTTTGTTTTGCTAGGCCGACTCTTTCCAAGTCAGCAACCGCAAGCTCAACACGGAGAGACCCGGCGCGCAGCAGGAAATCTCGGGCGTGCTGCAGAACGGATTCGAGTTCAACGTCGAGGAGAGCAACAGCCGGACCGAGGGCGTGACGGCGTCGGTCAGCCTGGGCAGCGACCTCTTCGGGGTCATGACGGCCGGCGTTGGCATCGACATCTCGTCGTCGTACACGGTGTCGAGCTCGACGGGCATCAGCGTGACGATTGAGTGCGGCGACAGCCCGTCTGGCGTGGTCGTGTGGTTCCCGCTGTTTGACTACTACGAGGGCACCTTTCAACCGGGCGGCGAGTCGGGCTACATGTGGGTTCCGTTGGATACGAGCATCTCCAAGAGCAACTACCGTGTCCGCTGCCTTGGCTGAGGTTGAGGCGGAGGGCAGCCTCAGCTCGGCCCTGGAAACGGTGAGACGTGGCGTCTATGGATACTCGTGGCCGGTCTCGCGTAGGGTATGACAAATTGATTCCAAGGGCGGGGAGATGTGAGCATACAGGTGGAGGATGACAGTGGCGAACGGCATGAGGATCACTGCGGAGGTGGCGTCTGGGGGAGTTGTAGTCCCGCGAGTGGGATCATGTGGAATTGGAGAGGATCCGTGAGGATCCAGCTGGATGCGGCAATTGTGTACTCCGTAGTGAGAACAATATTGCGTACGAGTAGATCAGGCAGCCAGAATATCCATTCGTGTCGTCAAGTGTTGAATCAGCAAACGGGCATTTGTAAGAAACCATCGCGTGTCGGCGGACGGTCGGGAGTTGATTTGGCTTCCGGGGTTGGAGGTCGAGGAGGGTGCAGCTCATAGCGGTGGGCAAGCCCAGCAAAAGCAGCCATTTCGTCAGGTATGGATGGCGTTTTTGTGGCGTCGATTGGCGATGTTGATAATGCAGGGATGCCACCAGAGCGCTGGCAGTAGGGGAAGCGACGCCGGAGGCAAAAGTAGCCTCCGGCGCCAGCAATGTGGTGGCTGTCGCTGTTGAGTGGTGCTGTCTCTCCACGCCCAACCCATAGAAACGCAACCCCAACCCAAGCGCTAACAGGGGCCAGAAAGAAGGATCAGAAAACGGCGTTGGATAGTCGCAATACATGCTGGCGGCCGCTGCCTATCGGCAATCACAGCGCATTGCATTTTGCAGATAGATGCCAGACAGTGGAGCGGCTAGCGAGCGGAGTGTGATGTGACTCCAACACATGGGGTACAATGCCCATCCATGCTTTAGGGGCGAACCAGCCTGACAAGTTCTGGGACACCTGGGGGGGCGCGCGTGTCCACCCCGCTTCTGGTGCAACTCAGTGGCCGGCGGCTACAAGGCATTTAATTTTGGGGTATCCGTGCATTCTGGGAGGGGCCCGTCGATATCTGCGGAGGAGGTGCCTGTCTGTTGCGACGCTGGGTCGTTGTCATACTCGTAGTACGTTTGTCTTGTTGCAGTACAGTCTGCCCGCGCTGGCGCCTGTAGGGCATAACTCCCGCCTGTAGGGCGCTCCCGGCTGACTCGGCACGGCCGGAGAGATTCCCGCCGAGATGGGCGCTGGGCGCTGGGCACTGGCACCACTGGGACGGACCTGGGGACGGCTGTCTTGGCAGTCGCGCACACCCCAAAACTGCCCCCCCCCCAATCGATAGCTGCGGTTTGCGTGTGGCTGCACCTTTTTCGGAGCGGATAGCCTTGTCTTCCACAATCCCCCTGCCAGCTGCAAACGCCCGTCCACCACACCACCCACGCACCACACACCCGCGCACATTCGTCGCTCACTTCTTCATCCCCCATCTCCATCCATCCATGACGCCCGCCCCTGCACATAAACGAACCCAACGCCTTGCCTCCCAATTGCGGACTCCTCTTAGCGTCGAAAGCAAATCTGCCGCCGCCTAATTGAAATCAACCACACGCCCTTCCGCCCCCCCTCTTTTTTTCTTACCCCGGAGTTAAGCCACGTTCTGTTGGCGGCTCCTCGTACCGCCCTGGCCCGCTGTTGTGTGCTCGTGGCTTGCTCCTGTGCTTGAGTCGCGAGAAAGTTTAAAATGGCTCGGGCCTCGATCGCCATTCAAACACTCCTTGCCATCTATCATACCCGGTGCTGAGGCTGGCTTCTGCTTCTGCTTTTGCCCCTTACTAGCTTTATATGACTATTTCCTTTGCTGTACCGATGCTATTCGACGACGAGTAGGACGGGCAACTCTTGCTTCTGTTTGTCGCTTCTGCGGCTGCGAACTCTTCTCACCAACAGCAATTCTCGCCTCACCCCCTACCCGTGCACCAGGCTGCACCTTGGCCGCCTTGGGGCTACCTCTTCTTCATCACACAACCCATTTCATTTCCATACAACCCGCCAGATGTCTTCCAAAGACGACTTGCACATGTCTGACAAGGCGGAGCATCATGAAGACGCCATCGGCGCCGCCGACAGCGAGAGCCTCAGGATGCCTGTGCATGCCAACTCGCTGACGCGGGGCGTCTTGTTAAAGACGGATATCCGGTGAGTGGGAATCATGATTGTCAAGGCTCGTTTGCGCCACCCCCGACTGACCTCGTTGCAGCATCCTCTCCATCCTCTCCCTACTATTCCTCTGTTCCTTTCTAGACAGGACCAACATTGGCAATGCCAAAATTATTGGCCTGGAACGCGACGTCGGTCTAGACAACAACGAGTATCAACATGGTCTCGCCATTTACTACGCATTTTACATTTTTAGGTATGTGCTGATGCCCCCTTTCTCTCGACATTCTTCATCCGTCTCTACGCAACTTCCTCTTTCTCCTGCTAACTCCTATGCAGCGAACTCCCATCCAACCTCATCATCAAAAAAGCATCTCCCAAAGTATGGCTCCCCTTTCTTACCTTTTCCTGGGGTGTCGTCACCATTGGCATCGGCTTTATGAAAAACTACGCAACCTACATGGCTCTGCGAGCCATTCTGGGCCTCTTCGAGGGTGGCCTGGTCCCTGGCATGATTCTGTACATGTCTGGCATGTACACCCGCGGCGAGCTGGCTCTCCGCATCGGCATCTTTTACACCGCCGCCTCGCTTTCCGGTGCCTTTGGTGGTTTACTGGCGCGCGGCCTTTCTGCCATTGGACCCCGAGGCGGACTCGAAGGATGGCGCTGGATCTTCATCATGGAAGGTCTAATTGTGAGTCCCAGCTTTTTCATCGTCAAATGTACCTGATAACTAACTGTCGCAGACAATCGTTGTTGCTGCCATCTCCTACTTCATGCTTCCGGAGAGCGTCGAGACGGCATCCTTCCTTACCAAAGAAGAACGAATATGGGCTATTCAGCGCCTCGAAAACGACGAAGGCGGACGCTTCAGGTAAGAACCATCAAAGACGAGTCATGCCATCACGAGTTCACTGTGACTAATATTTATGCAGCCGCGCACGCGAGCGAGAGGAAAAGTTTAGATGGTCTGAAGTCGGCCGTGGCGTGTTCAACGTGCAGCTGTGGCTAACAGGCACCGCCTATTTTGCCATTTTGGCCGGCCTGTATTCCTTCGGTCTATTCGTACGTCATACCTGAGCGACTGAACATGTCAATTCATACTAACAGGAATAGCTTCCTACTATTGTCAAAGAGCTCGGTATCGCTTCAAGTGCCAACCAGGTTCAGCTCTGGTCCGTCATTCCCTTTGCCGTGGCAACTCCCATCACTGGTCAGTCTCGCTCTCGCTCTTGTGCCGAAAATAGCTCACACCAGCCCCAGTGCTTGTTGCGTATATATCGGACCACTTCAAACTTCGCGGTGTCGCCATGCTTTGCGTCCTGCCTATCGCCATCGTAGGCTATGCTGTCATTGCCAACGTTAAAGCGGCCGAGACTCGCTTTGCCATGACCTGCCTCATGGCCATTGGCATGTACAGCTCGGTTCCTCCGATTCTTGTCTGGAACTCCAACAATTCGGCGGGCCACTACAAACGTGCCACTACGTCTGCGGTGCAGCTGGCTGTCGCCAATGCAGGCGGCTTTGTCTCAAGTAAGAAGACACTTCTACCCATCGTGAAATGCAAGACTGACCTTTGTCTACAGCCTTTACCTACCCAGATAGAGACGGTCCGTACTTCCACCGGGGACATACTATCATTCTCGGTCTCCTGTGCTACGCATGGGTCGCGTAAGTTTCACTTGTACATCTCCCGTTGCCATCTCTATTGTACTAACCTTGTTATAGCGTATTCCTCAATGTCATGTGGTGCCGCAAGATTAACCAGGACAAGATTGCCGGAAAGTTTGACGAATTTAGAGACTGTGGTGATGACCGTGATCCCGAGTTTAGAATGGTCATCTAAACAGCATACATTTGTCTTTATCGCATCGGCATGTTCGCGATTTACTTTTACCGGAATCAAATGCGCATCTAGCATTGTATATACATTATGAGCCAAAAGACCTAATACGAAATGTCATCATCATCCAACGTCGATCTAAACATGCGCTCTTCTCAACTTGACCCTGCCAGCCGCCCAATGACAAACTCAACATCCTCCTTATTCCCCGTAACCAACCCCCCTCTCTCATCCGTATTCCGCACGCCCCGAGCCAACACATCCCGGCCATCCGCCGCATCCACGGCCCTCCCACCCGCACACTCCACCACCAGCGCCACGGGACACAGCTCATACAGGCGCCTCAGCTTCGCCTGGCTCGCCCCCGTCACGGGGGACATGTAGATGCCGTGGCCCTTGTTGAGCGCGTGCACCACGTCCGGCACCAGCCCGCCGCTGTACCGCAGCGTGTACTTTTCCCGTATAAAGTGCTGCACGAGGTCCATGTACCGCTCACTCTCCGCCGCGGCGCGCAGGTTCGCCGGCGCAAAGTACCGCGTCTTGACCTCTGCGGCGCCCTTGTACGCTACTGCCGCCGCGCCGCTACCGCCGGTCAGCGTTGCGCTGCCGTCGTCGCCGAGCGCAACCTCGAAGCAGGTCCTGCTGCTGCTAGCGTCGCCGGGAATGCGCACCGCGACAATGGCCGTGTTGCGCGAGCCGTAGCTCGCGAGGATGGCGGCGACTTGCCTCGTGCGCGGGTCCTGCTCTAGTGCCGTCTCGCCGTCCCAGATGCCGATGATGGTGCCGACTGCCCACCCCGGCGCGATGATGGAGCTGCCGTCCAGAGGGTCAAAGGAAACAGTGTACTTTTCCGACGTAGCAGGGGAAGCAGCAGCAGCAGCAGCCTGCTCGTTGTCGTGCTGCACGCTCTTCTCCACGGGGTCCTCCTCGCTGCTGGCGGTGACGGCGCAGGGGCAGCGGGCGAGCGCGGCGCGGACAACATTCTCGGCTGCGACGTCGACGTTGAGCTGCTCGTCGCCAAAGGCGTTTTGGTTGCCTACGGCCGAGACGGCGTGTGAGGCGCGCAGCGTCGTGGCGATGGAGGCGCAGGCTCTCAGTAGCGTGGGGAGCAGCGATGTGCAGAGGGCTGTGCGGGCTTGGTGGGTTTCAGGGCCGAGGGATTTGGCGAGGTGGGCTTGTATGCTTTCTGAGGATGCCATTGCTGCGTATATGGGGGAATTTTGTTATGAAGTGTCATGAGAGGGAATGAGTTTGTGTGTAGGGAGGTGAAGTTGCAGATTGACGTTGGTTTGGTGGGGCTGCGGATACGTGCATCACCCGCTGCGGCATTTTGGATCGGAGATGTGTGAGATTTGAAGATGCAATGTTACACTGAGATCTGAAAGTGGCTCTTTATTAGGAAGACACTGTTAGGGGCCAATGACTCTGTCGTCGGCCGAAAGAGAGTGATGCAGCAGTTGTATTTTTAATGTGACTATATCGACGACTCATATAGTGTATGTGACACGATCGTTCTATATAACAGATGCTGTACAAAATATCCCAGAAACTGCCATCATAGATTATCGCGCGGTAGTGCTGTGGAATAATCCTCGCAAGTCTAGGGGTTAGTCTAATGCGTCTTGCGCAGATTAGTCGGGCTCGCCAGCAGCGCGGCGCAGACCATGAGGGCCGCGGCAATAGCCGACGCCGTAAACGAGTACCGGATGCCGTCGTAGTAGACAAGCTGGACTTTTTTCTGAACCTCTGGCTCGAGGGTGCGCAGCGAATCAACCGAGTGTCGAATGTCGTCGATAATCTACAAAGCGTGAAGAAGAACACGCGCCAAAAGTCAGCGACCTGTAGTGTTGACGAGCAAACATACCGCAAAAAGCACGACTGCAATGAAACGGGGCGTACTCTCCATTTATCAGTGACATCACCCAGAGCCTCCGGCAAGCGAACGCTGAGCGTCGTCTGCAGGATGGCTGACGTTATCGATACCCCCCACACTGTACCTAAGGATCGGACGAGATAGACGGTCGAGGCGGACACGGCGTGATCTGTGGCGGGTGTGAGCAACAGCGAGCGTGATTGTGTGTAGAGAAGCGAATGGCAACTGACCTGCATGTTCGAATGTCGCGAGAGATGTGAAGAGAATGGACGGAAAGATGATGCCTTGGCCGAGGTTGGCGGGGAAGATGTAGACGAAATACTTCCACCATGGGTCGGAGAATCCGAGCGTGGCTGTGAGGGCATTGCCGATGGTCATGAAGACTGCACCGGTGCGTACCAGAGGGATGAGGAAACCCCATCTAGACATGACGACACCGGCCAGCAAGCCACCGAGAGGTGTAGCCAGTGATGGTACCGCAAGACGCGCGCCAGCTTTGGAAGCTGATTCAAGTAGGATAACCTGAAAGAAGAGCGGCAGCATGAACAGATACTGACGAAACATTAGTCAAATTGCGTTTTTGTCGCACGAGGGACGGGAAGCATACCGCATACGCTGACACACCAGCTAGGACATTGGCAGTCTGTGTCAAGACAGGCAACCTCCCCTTGAGCAAACGCAGAGGAATAACCGGCATAGCCTTGGTAGTTGCCTCTACGCGCAGAAACAACGCAAACAGAACGAAGCTACCTAGAATCAAGCCGATGACCCAGGGACTGGACCAGGGTAGCTCGTTGCCGCCGAGACTGAGACCGAGCAGCTGCACGGAAATGGCGACGACAAGCAACATGGCCCCCGAAAAGTCCACACGGCGCCAGACGACACCGAGGCCGTCGTCCATGGACATGCTGCCAGGCGGATTCCGCAGCACGCGCGCACCAAAGTACAAAGCCAGGCTGGACATTGGGACTTGCGCCAGGAAGCACCAGCGCCATCCAATGGTGTCGGCTATGGTCCCGCCAAAGGCCGCGCCGCAGATGGCGCCGAAGCCGAAGACGCCGTTTTGCATGGCCTGATACATGCCGCGGCGGCGAAAGGGAATCATGTCCGAATTGATAATCGTGGCTGGATTCCGCGTCAGTGAATTGATTAAACTGTGAATATGTAACATTGGCGTCTATAGACTTACCCATGGTCATTAACCCGGCGCCTCCAACGCCAGCCAGTGCCCGCATGAGGTTGAGCAGCAACGACGTCGGCGCCAGGCCGCAGCCGAGACAGCCCACGGCAAAGGTGACGGTGGACACGAAGAAGCACACGCGGCGACCAAAAATGTCGGACACGCGACCGTACAATGGCTGAAAGGCCGCGGCGGTGATGAGGTAGGACGTGGTCAGCCAGGAGGCCGTGTTGGCGGCATCAAACTCGGAGCTGATGACGGCGTAGGTGGCGGCGGTGATGGTGCCGTCAAAGCCGTTGAGGAAGACGTTGGTCATGATGGCGACCTGCATCCACATGAAGCCGGGCGGAGGGCTCCATGATGCCTCGTCGGGGGCCTTGATTGCGGGCCGCTGCTCGTGCCCGTGGCCGTGGGCATCGCCATCAGAGTCCGACGACGGCCGTCCTCCATCTTCGGAGATGAGCCGTTGGAGCTCGACGTCGTGCGCGGCGTCGTCGTCGTCCAATTGAGCCGACGAGCGCTGGGCTGCGGCTTGCGAGTGTGACGAGTACATTTCCTCACTGAATCAGGCTAATGGGTGTCTTGCTACGGGCCGAGAGGTGTGAGGCGGGTGCGTTGACGGTTGGATTTGCCGGTGAATGGTTGTGTGCAAACGAGGAGTCAGGAGAGGGGAGAATTCGGCGATTTCAGGCACCGTCCCAGGCCAGCCGGTGACGCGATGCGGGGGACGGATTACCCGTGGCCGCTGCCGAAACGCCCTCTTGTGGAGTTTGATCGGCCGGCAACGGGGTGCGGCAGGTGGGTTAAGGAGTTTCGGAATACCGTTTAGCAGTGAATTATGCTTTGTTGACGAAGAACAAGAAGGGAATATTTCCAATCCTCGTACAGAGTGAATTGGGCCATGTAATGTTGGTTTGCTTGATGCCTCTCTGACGGCATTGGAGCCGGAGGGAATGTGACGGATATGCGGAGTTCAGCTTGGCGGCGAAATAGGGAAGGAAATTGTACAGCCAAGGGTTAAAGCGTCAAAGGAGGACAAAGACCTCAGGAACAATACCGCAGTTAACTCAAATACAGCAACAATATAAAAGGCTCTATTCACCCAGCACGGGCCTTGCGGGCGCAAGCTTACTCTTCACAGACCTGTTGATTCTGTGATGTTAACAACTCTGCGGTAATTGCTACTGTACAGTAATAACCGAAAATAGTGCCGCCCTGTAATTTAGTTAGTTAAATAAGGAACCGTGCAGCAGGCGTGGGACAACCGGACTCTATGTACAGCGGGGCATCTGCTTTGTCACGACTAACAAAGGCTCCCAACATGGCCCTGTGGACCCACCGTGACAGTGCCCAAGTGCCACAGGCTCCCTACGTCCGCATTGGCGTTTGGCGAGTTTCCCTCTTCGTTTGTCAAACAAGGGGCATAACCAACTTTTCTGAACTTTAAATTCATAGCCATAGCTCCGTATTTGTCCGCGGCTCTACGAGTCTTTACCAAACCACTCATTGCCAAACGTTTTACCAACAAGATCTAAAACTATTGTGTCTATAGCAAATATCAAATGCTGCAAAGAGAATTATTATAGAAGGTATTATCAACTATATTTCTGCCACAACTCCATCGCTTTCTTTGAGGACTTAGTATCGGGATGTTGTAGGCCAAGAATACGCTGGCGAAGAGAAGCGCAGTCATCCATTAAATCAAGCGCCTCGTGAAAACGGCCAAGGTTTTTAAGGGTAAATGCCAGATTGTGCATACTACTTAGCGTAGAGGGATGTTCAGCCCCAAGCTTTGTCTTGCGAGTCTCCATCACCTGCACCTCAAGCGTCTCTGCTTCTTCGCACCGGCCCTGTTTCCTATATGTCGATGCCAGGTTGGCTATGCTGGTTAGTGTGTCAGGATGGTCGGCCCCGAGCTTCATCTTAAGAGTCTCCATCACCTGCACCTCAAGCGTCTCTGCTTCTTCCCACCGGCCTTGTTCCCAAAATATCAATGCTAGATTGCCCATACTGCTCAGCGTATCAGGATGGTCCGCCCCAAGCTTCGCCTTGTGAGTCTCTATCACCTCTACCTTAAGCTTCTCTGCCTCTTCCCACCGGCCCTGTTTCCAAAATATCAATGCTAGGCTGCCTATGCTGATTAGTGTATCAGGATGGTCTGCCCCAAGCTTTATCTTGCGAGCCTCTATCACCTGCACCTCAAGCATCTCCGCCTCTTCCCACCGGCCCTGATTCCTATATGTCGATGCCAGGTTGGCCATGCTGGTCAGTGTATCAGGATGGTCGGCCCCAAGCCTTGTCTTGCGAGTCTCCATCACCTGTTGAAAAAGCATCTCTGCTTCTTCCCACCGGCCCTGGTTCCTGTATGTCGATGCCAGATTACCCATGCTGGTCAGCGTGTATGGATGGTCGGCCCCAAGCTTCGTCTTAAGAGCCTCTATCACCTGTTCAAATATTATCTCTGCTTCTTCCCACCGGCCCTGGTTCCTGTATGTCGATGCCAGATTACCCATGATGGTCAGCGTGTGTGGATGGTCGGCCCCAAGCCTTGTCTTAAAAGCCTCTATCACCTGTTCAAATATTATCTCTGCTTCTTCCCACCGGCCCTGGTTCCAAAATATCGATGCCAGGTTGGCCATGCTGGTCAGCGTGTCAGGATGGTCCGTCCCATGAAGCGTCTTTCGGGCCTCTAATGATTTCTGCGCAAGAGCCACTGCCCTGTTATAGTCACCTTTCTCGATCAAATACCAGCAAACATTCGATAGCAACATTGCCCAGTCAAGAATATCTGCTTCTTCATCAGGCGACTTATCTAGAGCCCTTCCAATATGTGGTAGTAGCAGCTGACATTCTTGCCATGTCTCAAAACGCCCGCTTGGGAAGTTCTCTGACGCCAAATGCAAGAAAAGCTTCTCCCAACGTATTACGTGCCCTAGATCAGAGAGCCAAGCCCGCGTACAGACTTGGACTAGGGAATGCATCTCATAAACATGTTCGGCTGGCGCGCTGATAAGCGAATAGGCAAACAGAACATCCATATCGTCTTCCAAGATCTCACTGTCGCTTTCCCCTAAGTCATTTTTATGCAAATCGCCATTATACTTTGATAACATATGTTTAGGAATATTGTGCGGCTGAAAACAGCTTAAGAGCGAGAGCAAATTCGCAGCAGAGGGGCTCTCTTGACGAATCTGATTAAACGTTACCTGCCATGTTATTGCAACAGAGTGAGGCACACCTTCATGCCTTCGGATGTCTCCACCGTCATGCTTCAGTAGCTTTACCTGCTGCTTATCGCTGTGTTGGAAACGTTTTATATATGTATCAATAGAGATACAGCGGCGGTTAATGTATGCGGCAGCCTGCTGGACAGCGAGCGGAATACATTCTAAGCAACGAATAAGGCAAGCAGCTGCGTCTTCATCGAAGCCACAGGTGAGTTTCTTCTGTAAAAGCAGTAGAGCCTCGTTACTACCCATTGTGTCAACCTGCTTGATTGCTTTGTGACTGCCTGTCAACTTCTCGGCGACATTCAGGTTCCGGGATGTCACCAGAACTTTTCCATTGATCGTCTTCGGCAGATAGGATGCTATTGGGAGCTCCTCCTTGTGGCTAAAAAAGACATCAAGGTCGTCGGCGTTGTCGAGAATGAGCAGCCATGATGCCACATCGTCTCTCTGTAGCCAGTCGCGAACAAGTGTCAAAATGTTGACCTTCGGGTCATGACGACGAGGTAGCGCAAGTCTGTCGGCAAGCGATCGGTAGGATTCTTCGAATGCCGCTTTTGTGCTGCCATGAACCCAGAAGACACTCCTCTCAGGATGGGAATACTGAGTCTCATGCGCAACTTCGATAGCAATCTGCGATTTCCTTCTCCCATGTTAGCGATGTGTACGACGGAACCTGGACTCAGAACTTCCTACCCAAAGCCTCCCATGCCAGTGAGTGCTATTCGACTAGCAGTACCGCCAAGTTGCTCACGAACCCAACTCTGAATCATAGGCCGCGTGATGAAATCCGAATCCCGGGGAAACGGGACAATAAAATGAGGCTTCATAGCAATAGATATATCTTCATTCGCCAAAGTAGAAAGAACTAGAATTTATATTAAATACATATCCAGTAGCTTGAAACTATGGCTTAGGTAGCATACCGATGTGATTGGTACCAATAAACTGGTTACCTGGGCCGTTATTTTGATTGCCTGTGCTATTGTTGTTGTACTGACTTCCATCCCCGGTATTGACATTTTGGGCGCCACTACCATAGTGCGCAAAGGACGGTGCGTCTTCAAACCCGTCAGGCAGGGACGGTTCCATCTTGCTCACTTCCTCGATCGCCTTCGTTAAGTTCTCCTGCCCTCTTCGTGATACGGTCTCGGGGAACTTCGTCGCCAGGAGCTGTAGGTTGCCAAGAATTCCTGTCATCAGAGTCTCCACACGGCCACCTTTGCCAATGGTTCGAGCAGCTTTAACATAGCATTCAAACCTCGAGTCACCTTCTGCTTGTATAACTCTTTCAAACAACTGCTGCAGTTTTGTAGCTTTCTCTTTGCAGTCTGTTAACACAGGTGTAAAAGTTGAAGCGAGGGCCTCATCCGCTGCATTTTCGATATATCTTTCTGCATCATCGAGTAACTTTGTGATGAGAGGAAGTTTCGTCGCCGCTGCCTTGAAGTTGGGCGGTAGACCCACTTCATCTTGAATGGCATTGCTCACTTGAATCGTGGCATCGATGATTGCAATTATGGCAGAAATGATGCCGAGAACCTCGGCGCCAGACATGTCTGATGACTGATGACCGATAAAGGTATATTAGAAACGACTATGTAAGTAAATGCCAATACATTTTACTTACAGGCGTGTGTATTTCTCAAGAGAGCCAGCCCGAATGTGGTACAACGCATGGAGCAAGTGCTTCGATATCATCTGAACCCCGCACGCAGGCGGCGCAATCATTCAAATTGGGTGGTGATTAGTCACCCATTATGCCATGTGAGAGACAGTCGCGGGCGGCGTTGGGGACCGGATACAAGCTCATAATTGGTCTACTGCGAGCGGCGCTGTGCTAAGTGATATGGCGGAGTTCCCGCCACCAGGTTTTGGGAGGTTTAGGTAGAGTTACATGACTCAGCTATTGGACTGAACCCGTCGCAGCAGTCTGACGGGGATTATCAGTAGCTCCGAGAACATGAATGTAGGGCGGCAGGGCGACCCTGCCCTTTTTTTCTTGCCAGTGAGCCTGTACAGGAGTGTTGCACCCCTACAATAGACAGAGGAAAGGCGAGCGCCAGGACTGGCTCTTACTCATTGTTATTGCATTACGCAGCAGTACATCGAGGTACAAGGCAAGTGGGGCTCCTAGAGCACAAATAGACCTGTCAGTACTAAATTAATTATTTAGAATAAATAGGGCTCCAGTTTCGGTTCCTACTGTACTTCACCTTTGCTAAAGTAATTCGTCCAGTCCACTTTATACGGCCCTTCAGGCTAGATTCACATCAGCTGCTAGCTTGCAATGCAACTACACCCATCACGGCTAGCCAAATGCCGCTTAACATGCTGCCAATGCGAAAGCGGAGCGGCCCCCGGCATACCCAGGGAGGGGTTGACGACCATACTCGTGCCACGCCCCCACTCGCGAGGGGTCCCAGGAGCCCTCCGTGAGGGTGCTGGACACCAAAACGGCCAGATCACCAAAACGGCCACTTTTTCGACCTTTCTATCTTCTATTCCACGCAGAAGTACTAAATAATGGATTCTGACCTAGAAAACTTAGAGGAACGCGTAGCTGAAGCTAAAGAACTTATTTAAAAAAACCTGCACTTAAAAATCGCAATAGTGGCGCGGCAATTCTATGTGCTGCAAAGTATTTTGTGACGCTGCCTCGATGGTGTTGGACTGCGCGGCGGCAACTATATAGCTAATATATATTTAAATAAAGTAGAAGAAGAAGGATTATATTGCTATATTAAATATCTTAATAATTTAAATATTCTTATTTATAAAGAATTTATAGTAGAGATAGTAAACTTGATCTTGCAGAAATAGTGCTCTACTAATATGCCTAGCAATGTACTATATGTTGGCTAATACTAGGTTACTTATTTTATCTAATATTATAACTTTTTAATATAGGCTTAAAAAATCTAAGATAAAGAGCAATATCTTATAAAAGATAAAGATATTATTAAAGAATATTTCTAAAAGCTATAGAATATTATCTAGAAATATAGAATTATACTAAAGAGTATTTAAAATATAGATAAAATAGGCTTTTAAATTAATATTAGAAAGAGTAAGATAGTTATTATATAATATTAAAAAAGAATCTTATACCTTAGTATATTAACTAATAAAGAGTTAGCTATTATAATTAAGTATATCTCTACTATTAGAGAATATATTTCTATATTCCTAATCTTTAATAGTAAGGTCTATTAAAGTAGGTGGTATAAGGTGCTAGAGCTAGCTAATAAGATTATTATTATATTATTAGAGAGTAGCTTCTCTAATAACTATATTACTTTTAAATAGCTAAAGTATTTTAATAATTTTTTAAAGAATAAATCTAAATATTTCTACTAGCTATTAATTATAGATAAATATAGCCTTTATTAGATAGTTAAGCTAATTAAATATACTAAAGAAAGAAATATTATACTCTTTAGCCTACTACTATATCTAATATATCTCCTTTAGCTATTAGATATAGTAGTTTTAATTATTAAAGTATTAGTATTTTTATATATTTAATATCCTTATCTATAATAATATTAGTTAGATTATAAAGCTTAAGTTTCTTAAGATTATTAGAGATATATACTAATAGATATTTAAGGAATTAATAATTAAGTTAGGCTTCTAAAAGACTAAGATCTAACTTTTTAACCTTTTAATTATTACTAATTAAATTAAAGAATTATATCTAAGAGAAATAATATTATTAATAATATTAAAAGTAGCCTCTATTATCTTATTAACCTTATTAAATTCTAAGCTACTTTTTTTGCCTTTTTAAACCTTATAGACTTTATATTAATTTAATATAGTAAGTTAGTATATTAGAAAATCTATTTAAAAGTCTATTAAAAAGAATATTGCTATTAATAAATTATATTTCTATATAAATAGTCTAATCTATAGCACTATAGTACTAGCTGTTAAGTATAAGTAGCTTAAGAATTAGCTATAGAAGCTTAAGACTATATAAAATAATGCCTAGAAAGCTAGGGATATAAGAAGATACTATCTATAAACTAGTGGTATACTTAATATTATAGAAGCTTGTTAGATAATAGAAAAATAAGAAATATAAGATCTTAAGAAGTTGAGGAGGCTTATTATATAAGCTAAGAGAAAAAAAGAGATTAAAAGAAAAAAGCTTAAAAAATTATAAAAGGAGTATACTATAACTTAGCCTATTTAATAACCTATATATAAATATAAAAAATATATTATTATTGTTTTTTGTTAATTAGTTATTAATTATGGAAGATAGAAAGGTTGAAAAAGTGGCCGTTTTGGTGATCTGGCCGTTTTGGTGTCCAGCACCCTCACGGAGGGTCAAAAAATTGACCCCAAGGTCTTCCTTGGTGTGGGGGCGTGGCACGAGTACACAAAGGCACGCCAAATCGTTCTCCCAGCGCATCAGCCGAACTCTGGTCCCGCCTGCATGGCCCAATCTTTGCAAACTAGACTAAATCCATTCAATGGCTCCGATCGCTGCAGTAGTATACGGCGCTTGACTAATACAGTGTAGCATCGCGCCGCTTTGCTGTGGGCATGGGGTCTGCCAGCCTGGCTCCCTTTATAGATTTACAGTCTTTCCGCCCCGTGTGCTTTTAGTTTACTCTTTTCTTTCACTATAGTACTCACTGTACTAAGCTCCCCATCTGATTATACATGCACATACATACACTCGCCTGCATGCTGTAGGACGCTGTACAACACCAGTGACACCACAACCCCAAAAACCAGAAGCAAGCAGCCTCGCACCAAGCCTACCAATCCGGCAATTCCACACGAAAGAAAACAGAGCCGAGAACAGCCTTCTTACCGCTTCGCACCTCCAGCAGATCGCGGGGTAGACCAAACAGGAAAGATACCTGTGACACCAGAAACAGAATCCCACCACTGCTCTCGCATAACACCCCGAGACAAGACGAAACGGGGTGCAGAATTAGACGAGGCGGAGCAAACAAAGTCGTCAATCACAAGCTCGAGTCTCTTACCATCGTCTTATCAGTTTGGACGTCACTTTTGGGGGGGTTTAACTTCTTTTGCCTGCTCTCGTGCGCCCTGATTTCCAAGACTTGACACGTCGTCTTTGCTTCATATGCCATGAGAACGATCACCAGACCATCCAAGGAAACGTCGAATTAGGAATAGCAGCAAAGAATAAACTGACAGGTAGTTTTTGGGCTCAGTTACACGACTTGCTAGTCAAAAAAAGGAGAAGCAGCAAACACTCTCCCAGAAACCCTAAGAGAGTATGGTCTCTGCTACACCAACACCAGAGGAGGCTGAGCCTTCTCGCCTCGGCCACGTCGACACCTCTCGTACTGGTAAAGAGAGTGCTCAAACACATCAGGGATATATCAGAAGCTCGGATCAGGAGCCGGAAACTCCGCGAACCGCTGGATCGAGTTCCAGCGCCTCAAATACTGTCAAGCAGCCCTCTGATCTGCCGCCTCCCAGGGGCAAGGCGATAGCCCTCGTCGCTACTGTAACTGGTGCAGCATTTCTCAACGTAAGCTAAACAATCTCCACTCACAACAGTTCACGCTCTAATGCTTCATTCCCAGACTCTTTCACTCCAGAGTGTCGTCATTATACTCCCCACAATCGGCCAAGCCATCAACATCCCCGACAGCCGCCTGCAATGGATCGCCTCAGCATACTCCCTCACGTTTGGCTGCTTCCTGCTCCTCTGGGGCCGCATCGCAGACATTTACGGCAAGCGTCTTCTCTTCATTGGCGGTTCCATCTGGGTCACTATTGTCACCGCAGTGAATCCGTTTATGCCCAATGAGATCTCTTTTGACTTGATGCGTGGCTTACATGGATTGGTATGTATTTCTGTCTTCCGCAATGGCAGTCTTCCGCGTGCTTATACAATTACAGGGAGCGGCTGCAAATGTACCTACAGCAATCGGCATCTTGGGAGTCACCTTTCCTCCGGGCAAAGCAAAGAACTATGCCTTTGCGACCTACGGTACGTCCCTTTTGCATACGTCAAGCATATTATACTAACGAGACTGCCATTCCAGGCGCTGGTGCACCGCTGGGCAGCGTATTTGGAAATATCCTCTCCGGTATTGTCGCAGAATACGCCGACTGGAAATGGATATTCGGCATAACAGCCATCCTCGCCGCCATAACCTCCATAGCCGGCTACTACCTCATCCCGGCGCCGGCATCAAATCCTTCGACTTCTAGCCCCAACCGCACACTACGCCAGTGTACCTCTGAAGCAGTGGCCAAACTTCCACTCGTCGATTGGATCGGCGGGTTTCTCATTACCGTCGGCCTCCTCGCCCTCCTGCTTGCGCTCACAGAAGGCAACGTAGTCGGCTGGAACACGCCGTGGATCTCCGCCCTCATTGTCGTATCCGTCATCATCATTGCACTCTTTGTCGCCTGGCAGTGGTACCTCGAGCGTCAGATGCTCTCAGCGGGCGGCTCTGGTGTCTGGAAGCGCCCGCCGCTGATGAAGGTCAGCATCTTCCGCAACCTGCGCTTCTCCGCCGCCATGGTCATCATGTGCGTCTTCTTTGCCTCGTTTAACAACTTCCTCATCTTCGCCACGTACTACTACCAGGATTTCCAGGGCCACTCGCCGCTGCAGACAATGCTACGCTTCCTGCCCACTGGCGTCGGCGGCATCATGGTCTCCTTTGCGGTTGCGTTTCTGCTCAGCTGCGTGCCCACCACGTTTCTACTCATTGGTGGCACCATGTCGGTGTCCGTGGCGTGCCTCTTGTTTGCTGCGCCCATCCCGCCAACCACGTCGTACTTTGCGTTTGGGCTCTGGGCCATGACCCTCGCTGTCATTGGCGCCGATACTACCTGGCCGTGCATGACGCTGTTTACGTCGCAGGCCCTGCCGCCGGATGATCAGGCGATTGGCGGTGCGCTCATCAATGCCGTCAGTCAGATTGGTCGTGCCATCGGCCTCGCTATTGCAACGGCCGTGCAGACTGCCGTGACTGCCAGCGAAAACGGCATCAAAATTGAGGACGTTGGCCCGGTCAAACTGGGGGACCCAGCTTCTTTGGCTGGGCTTCGCGCTGCCAACTGGCTGAACTTTGGCTTTGGTATCGCATCTGTGCTCCTCGTAGTTGTCGCCTTTCGCACCATGGACATCATTGGACGAAGTACAAGTCCTTCCCCAAGCGAAACAGGGCAAGGCATGATGAACGACAGAGTTCGTAAAAATACGGAACAGCGAGAAAAGAAAAGTAATGTGTGAAGATTCAAAGTTGTATTACTGGGACGAGATGCTGGAGTATGCCAGTTTCTTCTTAATACTGTTCTTGGGGCGCGGGTCTAGTCTGTAATGGCGCATAAAAGTATCGCCTTGGTAGCGTCTGAAAATCATAATTGCTTAATACAGCACTGGAATCGCCATGTTTTTTTTACCATCATTGTCATGATACCTCACTGCATCTCGTGGACGCATCGCGACGTTGACATGCACGACTCCTCATATCACTTGTTCCGTGCTGAAATTAAAACATTGCGGTTTCAATCCTTATTCCTTTTTTTTGGTAAACAAAAAATACCAATAGATGTTCATCTGTTCTCCTCCTGGTAGATCTTCATACATATCCTTAAGCCCGACCGGCGAAGTGTGTTCGGCACCAAGCTGATGTCTCAGCCACACTCCCTCGTTCTAACATGGCCCGTCTCCCTGCTCAACGAAGAATGCTACAGGTGTGCAGATCCTAACGCTTCGCCAGCGGGCCGTATGCAATATTAGGTCAATAGTCCCCAAGTCCGACATCACTCTACATTAGAATATAGCCCAGGCCCGCGGGCACTCGTACACATCCTGCCCAAGGCGCTTCGCACACAATTGTAGCTCGATACGGCCGGTTGGGGGCCTGTCGATCCGGCACGAGTCTCCTGTCGCCGCCACCATGTAGGTGTCCCGCATCGCGCTAGCGTGTGGGCAGTGGCCTTTTTGGCGCAAACAGCCACCGATATAAGGTTTGACGGCTTGGCTAGGCTACCGTGGCAAAACCACAACGCCCCGTGTAAAAGCAGCTACTTTTGCATGCTTCCGACCGAACTCGGCTTTGCCTGCTGCGAGTTGAGTTTCTCGGCCGTACGTTTACTGGTTTCCAGCGTCTAAATGGGCCAAGTTTCGCTACGACTCTCGGGACGTGACAGTAAGAAGCAGGACCAACACTCATCGTTCAAGGGCAACAACCGCATGATATCTAAAATGCGCCCATTTTGATTTATGGCACGGTTCACAGTCGTTTTTGGGCCGTACGTTCGAGCCCCCTTGAGATCGTACGGTTTGGGACAACGGCTTCGCGCCGCATGCCTGAACGCGGAAACTTTGTTCTATTGCTAGCGCTTGTAGGTGTCTCACCCCACCAGAAACGGCGCCAGACGACGAGATATGGAAGGGATATTATGGGAGGGGGGCGACGCACGCAGATCCCGAGACTGGACGCGCATTTCTAATTTTCTCATGAGAGGCTTCTGCTTCATTTCTTCTCTTTCCGACGTACGCAGTTAATTATCATCTTTGCGGCGGATTCTTGGGCGCATCATCTCACCACCACGCCAAGAAGCGGCCAACAACCAGGGCTACATTCGACGCTCAGTCGCGATCGCGGGAACCTACCAATAGTGAAAGCCGACAGTGGTATTACTTCTCTGCTAGAGAAAAAAAAATGCCTCCGCAGCCAGATTATGAAAAACCTCTCCTCCAGCCGATGTTCATCCAAAATACACTAGCACGCCTCAACGGCAAGTCACGGAGACTGATTGTCGTTGTCGCAATCCTCTTCACACTCGCCTTCCTTGCGCCCACAGCCCGCAGGCTAGACTACTGGCCGCATTCGAGCAGAGATGCCTTCAACGACAAGGCTTTTGACGTCAACGGTAAGAACTAGCTTCCTCCTTGCCTACGTCGCGCCCAGCTTCGACTTACAGGCACCACACCTTTCCTGCAGCAAAAAGCTAACAAGTACATCTTTCTTCCCTCTTTACAGAAATCGCCGACGAAAAGGCACGCATAGGCAAGGTATGCATCCTCTACGGCGACGAGAACCCCGTCTACGAGCGCGCCTTGGGCACGCACAAGCTGCACAACCGCCTCCACGGCTACCCCATGTTCATCCAGCGCGAGAACATTCTCGACGGGTACTGGACCAAGCCCGCGCACGTCCTGTCCGTGGTGCTGCACGAGCTCAGCAAGCCGGCTAGCCAGCGCCTGCTGTGGCTGTGGTGGTTCGACGCCGACACCATCATCCTCAACTACCTGACGCCGCTCGAGGCGTTCCTGCCGCCGACGAGTAGAGTGGCGGCGGGCAGCAAGGAGGCGGCCGAGGAGCTGAAAAAGGTCAACATCATTACGACCGACGACTGGAACGGCCTGAACAATGGCATCTTTGCCATCCGTGTCAGTCCGTACGCCGTTGAGATGCTCTCCGGTGTGCTGGCCTATAGAGACTTGCGCGCCGATGAGTCGCTTTCGTTTTCAGACCAGAGCGCCATGGAGAACATGATCAACATGCGCAAGTTTCAGCGTTACGCAGCCAAGGTCCCAGCTAGAGTAAGTCTCTTGAACTCTTTCCCCTTCCCTTCCCTTCCCTTCCGTCCCCTTCACCTTTGCTAACACAGGAACACCAGTGGTTCAACACATACACCTACGACGACGACGACAAGTCCGGCAACCGCAAGACGCACGACGTCCGACCCGGCGACCTCCTGGTGCACTTTGCCGGCGTGGGCGACCGCGCCAAGCCCATGAGCGACTTGATCGCGCGGTCAGAGCGCCGCAGCACCGTGTGGAACGTGCCCCCCGAAAAGGCCTCGTACCGCACCGACGTGGCGCGGTACTGGACGCAGTACGCGGCCGACAAGCGGCGCATGCGCGAGACGTGGACCGACGCGCGCGACCAGCTGCGCGGCTTCAATGAGACGGCGCTGGCGACGCTCGCGGCCGCGGACCGCGCGGCGGCCGATGGCGGCGTGCCGCCCGATGCGATTCAGACGTTTAGCGATGTGAGGGTCGAGGCGGAGAAGCTGCTGCTGGAGACGGACGAGTTTAAGCCCGAAGACCTGATTCCGCAGGATGTGGATGACATGGTTACAGTCTTGTCACACTTTGAAAGGGTAAGTTTTCTTGGTGCTGTGAACTAATGAAGGAGTCTGTTGGCTAACAAAGTGTGTTTGGTGGTTTAGGCTTCGACGACATTGATTGGTTTTGTAGGTGAAAAGGCCGAGGAGCTGGCACCAAAGACGGAGACGGCGGTTGAGATTGTCACGGGCGCTGAAGAGGAGAAGAAGCTAAGGGAGGCGCAAGAGAAGGAGCAACAGCAACAACATGTGAATGGAGAATTTGCCGTCCCTGAGCAGATGAAATAATGGAAGAGGTGGAAGGCTGAACAGGACAATGCAGCGCTGAAAACGACGTGATCTACTAGGTAGGAGGACATGTACATTTATTTACACTGGCGAGTTTTTATCAATACTTTTTCAAGCAATACATGCAATCATCTCTCTTCGCGTAACAAAATAAAACACTGTTATGTTATGTACTAGCAGAGCCCATGTAGGCCGTTATATACCGAAACAACCAAACTATAAAAATGAATGACAAGAAAGCCAAAAAAGCCCAACTCATTTTCTAGAGGGTATCATCTTACGCCATGCAGAAAACACAAATGCTTTGCGTGAATCATTCCGCGCCGTCGCACCACCTGCCGACGACGACACCTCCACCGTCTCCTCGCAGGCGCTCATCCTGCTCCGCAGCTCCTCCTCGAGGAGCACCTCGTCAATCGCCTCCTCGTCCGGGTCGCCATCGCGCGCGAGAATCTTGAGCCGCGCCCGGACGGCCGGGTCCTGCTCCAGCTCCTGCCACAGCTCCAGGTCCCACTCCTCGACGTTTTCGCTCAGGCCCGGGTTGCGCCAGGGCGGCCACTTCCACAGGCCCGCGACAAGCAGGTTGCGCCGAATCGTCTTCATGGTCAGCTCCATGAGGCCCAGGGCGCCCAGCACGGCAAACAGCGTCGCCCACCAGGTGGCGTCCTTGCCCCATTGCGTTCGGAACGTGTAGCGAATGTTGTACGGGCCCGAGGGCTCTGGCGCGTACACGCCGTCCAGGAAGGAGAGCCAGGCAAACCAACCGATGGTGGTGAGGAAGAAGCAGAACATGACGACACTTGACTTGTAGTGGGTTTCAAAAATGCTAAAGATGAGTTAGTTTGGAGGTTTAAAAGTAGAGAGACAGAGGCATAGCTTACAATAGTTTCCAGTTGATCCACAAGACACCAGCCGTAAACACGAGCGAACCAAGCGCATACAAGCCATTGTCGCGGACCTGCCTCGACATCCAGCTGTAGCCAGCCCAGACGCCGTACCATGCCATGACACCTTCGATGGCGGCAAGCAGCATCCACTGGATATAGCTCCAGAGGTTCAAGCCCATGTTGCGCTGGCCATACACGTACAGCTCGGGCACGGCCAGCAGCGTCTCGGCGCTGAGGTCCTGCTCCCAAATACCCATGCAAATGGTGCACAGACTGGTAAACAGCGTGTTGAAGACGGTCAAACTCGTCTCTTGGTACAGCGAGGTGCCCGTGTATCCATTGTATCGCTGATACTGGGCAGTCGGGAGGTAAAAGAACATTTCCTTCCAAAACGTGCAAATGATGAATTTTGCTGTGCGGACATAGTTCCAGCGGCCGTGGACGAGCAGGAGCCGCTGCAGGAAGCGAAACTGCGCAATGGAATAGTCGGCTACACGAGCCGCCTGGAGACCTTCCTTGCCAGAGATGCCGATACCGACGTGGCTAGATTGAATCATGGCGAGATCGTTGGCACCGTCACCAATCGCCAGCGTCAATCCGTTTCCTTTTCGAACACCGAACCGTCCCATTCGGGAACGAACGGTCCTGACGAGCAGCGACTTTTGGGCAGGAGAGGCGCGACAGCAAATGACCGAGGCCACGCGGAGCATGATGTCGTAAAACTGCTTGGAGAGCTCGTCCGACTTTTCCACCACACCGAGGGTATGGCCGTCGATGACGACGACGCTGTGGACGGAACCCGTCTGCAGATCCTCGGCCAGAGCCATGAGCTGAAACTCAAGCGCACCCTTTTCAATGTCCAGAATGTAAATATCCGAGCCCGGACGCACCAAGCGCGCTGAATGGGCAATGTTGATGGCCGTCTCTCGCTTGTCGCCAGTGAGCATCCAAATCTTAATGTTGGCGCGGCGCAGCTTCTCAATTGTCTCCGGAACGCCTTGTTGCAGCTTGTCCTCGATGGCGCTGGCGCCAACAAGCGCCATGGACTGCTCAATCATTTCACCGGCAGCTTCGATCTGCTCCTGTCTGTTGACGAGGCTAGTCGTGGCGTCATCAAACACCTTTTTCCATATCTGGTACTCTTGCTCGGTAATGTCCTTTTGCGCGTACAGCAAGGTGCGGAGACCTTCCGTCGCAAAGTCGTCGAGGTGCTTGAAACACTTGGAGAATACCTCCGACTCGTCGTAGATGCTGGGGTCGTCGAGAAACTGCAAATTATCTGGCAGTTGAGCGTTGAGCGTGGGCGCCTGCAAGTAAGCGCGATTCACGTCCAACGACACGCCACGGCCACTAGGTGAGCCCCTGAACCCGTCCTCCGAGTTGCGCAACAACTTATTGACCTCAAAGGACTTGCTCCTGAGGTTCAGCGGCGGTCGCGGGCTATGGTCGCGAGAGGCGCGGGGATTGCGACGAACAGTCAGGCTGGGGCGTCCTCCGAAGCTATTCCGCGGCTGCGCCTGTTCGCTGCGGCGCAGCATCTCGCGGTCCGCCTCTACGCTCTGCCGGACCTCGGTGGCCTTTTGCATAGCCAGGGACGACTGCTTCAGGCGCGGCAGGATGGCCGAGTCGGCGCCCTTGCAGATGACGGTGATGCGTCCGTCGGGGCGGCGCACGACAATCGACATGCGCTTCCTGGCGCTGCTAAACTCAATCACGTCGAGAATATCAAACTGCGACTTCTCCGTCTGGCCGCTGGGCTGTTGCATTTCGACGGTGATTGTCTTTGCGGTCCTGTGGGCCACCAGGTATCCCATTTCTTTGGCGGCGCGCACGAGGGCCAGCTCGTCGGGCGAGGCTGCTTGGAAATCGATGCCATCGTCCTTGTATTCCGGAAGACAGGTGTGGCACAGCGCCAGCGCCAAGATGTAGTCCTTTGCCTTGCGCGTAAACGCAGAGTGCGGCCGCAGTCGCATGTACTCGAGCAGATCGGAGGTGTTGACTTCGGGCTGGACGTGGTCAGGGCGGCCAGTAGATCTCCAATGCGAGGAGGATCGTCGTCCCATGGAGAGCCTTGGGGACATTGGGCCGGTCATGGAGATTCTTGGCGACTTGGGACCGGTTGCGACTGGGCTCTTTGGCGTAACTAGAGAAATGGGCTCGGGTTTGTACAGCGACGGGTCGCGGCTGGACAGGTCGGTTTCGGTCGTGTTGGTGACTTTGCGGTCCAGGCTCGACTCCTCAAGGTCCATTTCATGCAGCCAAACGGTGCCGGCGACGCTAATCTTGCGAAACTTCATAATATTGTCGGTCAGGGTACCCGTCTTGTCGGAAAAGATGTAGCCAACCTGGCCGAGGTTCTCGAGGATGGTGTTTGTGTTGCAACGCGCGGGGGTGTCGCTCTCCTCGTCGTACATTTCGACGTCCGAGTTTAAAAAAAGTAGCTGGCCAATCTTGACGATTTCCAGCGAAATATAGAGGGCGAGGGGCACGACGTTGTTGAACATGATGATGAAGGCAATGATGATTTGGTAAAAGGGGACGCGGGCCTTGTTAAGGTACCACGCATGCGCCTCGTACGAGTCGCGCCACTTGACGTAGCCCATGGACACGCCGACGGAGAGGACGACGACGTAGGTAGCGAGGGTGACGACGATGCGGTTGACAACCATCTCGAGGGCGGGCTTCTTGGCGTGCGGGTGCTGGTTGGCGTTCATGCGGACTTTGCACTCCTCGCCCGTGTTGATGACGAGGCCAACAGCGGCGGCGGTGTTGCGGAGGATGCTACCGCGGTAAATGACCTCGTTGAGGGTCAGGGGCACCGTCTTGTCGCCGACGGAGACGCGGCCGTCAAAGTTGAAGAGCTCCGGGTTGGGGTCCTCGACGACGACCTCGGCGCGGCAGCGGGCGATGCCCTCAATGGTGCCGCACCCCTCGAGCGCGTGCGACAGCTGCTTGCTCTTGAGGTTGGTCTCGCCGTCGAGGGCCATGGTGTCAATGTAGGCGAGGTTGTTCTCGTCGCTGCTCCAGAGCAGGACCACGTCGGCGGGGACGGGCTCGTCGCGGCAGAGGCGCACGACGTCGCCAACCTTGACGTTGCTCCAGCGCCGGGGCACCCAGCGGAGGCCGTCATACTCGTCATCGGGAGCCGGGTACGGCGCGGCTCTGGACTTTATGTAGAAGGGGTTCCAGCGGTACCAGATGCTATTGGACTGGGCCTTGGCGGCGTCGTAGGGGTCGCCGTGGCGGCCGATGGTGGTTGTGAAGCAGGCGTTTTCGACCTTGTCGAGGCGGCTTCGTCGAAAGTCGTCGTATCCTTCCTTGACGACGGTCAAGAGCACAAAGAACATGAGCGGGAGAATGGTCGTATAGGAACCGGTGGTGGAGAGTCCGGGAATCTACAATTTGAGCATGGCATGTCAGCTGTGGGCGCACTTGAGCGGGCACAATGGGATTGCGAGTTGTCGCAAAAGGAAGAAGAGTACATACCGTCTGCGGAATACCAACGCACAAAAAGTAAAAGTTGCCGACGCGGGTAAACTGGAAAAAGAACTGCTTGGGGAGAAAATCCCAGACAGTGTACCGCGAGGTGCGAATGTCGTTTGAAATGTACGAGTGGCCGCGACGAGGGTCAACGAGCGGCTCCGGCAGCTCAGCCTGCAGCGGGACGCGACGGCCGGCGCCCGAGCTCTCAATGTGTTTTCTGCGCAGGAGCAGCTCGACGACGGTGCGCTGGTAGACGGCGCGGGCCGAGTGCTGGACGCGCGACCACGAGGCCTGGACGAGGCTCGGGATCGTGGACCGCGGCGTCGTGCCGGCGTTTTGCTCCGTCTTGGTCAGGCCAGGCGGCGCGACGGGGTCAGCGGGCACGGCGTCGGAGCTAGGACCCAGCTTCTCGTTGGTCTCGTTGGAGCTGGACGAGGCATCGCCAAGGTCGGCGGCCATGCTGGGCAGGCACAGCGCCCGGCGGGCCGAGAGAGAGAGAGCGAGAGAAGAGAGAGAGGCGGCCGTGTGGGTTGCAGAGGGCCGGTTATGGCGGTGGGAAGATGGTCGAGAGGTTTGCCTTTATTCCGTCATTTGTCTATGGCTTTTGTCCTTTGGTCGTTCTGTGAGCGATTCCGTCCGTAAGCGAGAGTCGTGCTGGTCGTAGTCGGATGTCGTTTTGGGTACGAGCTATTGCGAATGGGTCGACGTTGTCCAGCAACACAATGGAAACAGACTAGACAAAGAAACGAGAGAGAATTATCACCAACAAGCAAAAAGATGGTTAAAAAAAAAACAAGAAAGCGAGAGCGAGAGACAACAAAGACAGAGAGGGCCACAGGTTCGCAAAAGCCGCTGTCAATGTCTCAGTTGACCAAAAAAAGATTCCAGATCGAAAAAAAGAGAGGACTGAGAGAGACAAAGAGACAACAGGGAGAGAAGCAGCAGACTCACAGCCTGATTCCAGTATTACGAGGTCTGTCAGCGAAAAGCGAACGCCTAGAACGGCGGATGCACGCGCAATCAGCCCACTTAAACAATGGAGTACGGAGGTAGGTGGGCTAGTCAAGGCAAAAGGCAGCGCAGCGCAGGTGCAGCATGGTCCGGCGCGAAGGATCGTCTGCTTGGGCGCCGGGCTGCTGGCGTGGCTTGGGGCTGTATGTTTTTATTTTATTTTTAATTTTTTTACTGGTTATAGTAAGGATTCGAAAAGCAGTGGCTTGTGTTTCCTTTCCTAATTCTTACCAATAATAAAAATAAAAAAAAGAATTGATGCTCTATACGCAGTCCCATCGCCAGCCCCCAAAACGAACAACACACCACCGCAAAGAGTCAGAAAACCCACACCAAAGCGGAAGCATCTCTCCCCCATCACAACCACAACCACAACCACAACCACACCAGAACCAAACCCAGCTCAGCCTCGCCCCAAACCAAACCTAACCACCGCTACACGTGGGGACACACCTGGGGCCGAAACCTCCGCGTTACAAGCAACAACGGACAGGACAGGCAGGGGGAGAAGCAGCCAAACCAACCCCACTGGGAACGAGGTCGTTACAGCGCCTCTCAGTGGTTCCACCGCCCGCCCGCCGCCTCGTCCTGCATGGTGCTCGCTCGTACCGTTTTAGCGCCAGCTCTAGCAGTCGGGCACTGCCCTGATAGGATTCTATATTTCGCCACCCCCTGTCATAGCCAAGGAACTTCTCCTGTGGTCGGGCGTTTGGTTTTCCCTCCCCCAGGAGGCGAGCATCTGCTGTGTGTGGCCGGAGCCGATCGTCCTTTGCGACGCGGTTCCCATCATATTGTGTTTCGCCCGGTAGGTATGCAACCTGGAGTGCGGAGGAATTGTCCTGTACCAGACTACATTTGACACAAAACGGCCTGCAAAAGCGCTTCTACGCTGGTGCTGCACTCGTACTCGTAATTACTCGTCCTTCCTGTGGTAATTACTCGTAGCGCTCCTCGATCCATCCCCCCAACCAAGACGCCACCAACGGGGCCGAATCATGTCCCCCCTTCTCCTTCTCACGCCACACCGCGCTCTCGCCCATGTCCCCCGCATGCTTACCAGGTTTCTTTGCATGGTGCAATAACCAAACCCTGGGAGATTTCTGCAGCCGGGCGTAATAAGAGAATAATTACGGAGTACCCTGTACGCGTAGGCCTACTTTAATGGACACAGGACGGGTTTAACAAGTCACTGCTTGCTACCCTTTCAGTGTGGTGCTGGCTGTCATGTATGAATGCTCGTACAGCACCATGGACACACATAACGATACTCAGCATCAGCACATTACGACCTACACAATGTCCACGATTTGCCCACGCTGTTTCATTCAATCTGACTAGGGCGTACTCTATCGGAAAAAATTCCACAAACTCTTTGCTAATTCTGATGCGCAGTCGTTGGCAGCTCACGTCTCCAGTCTCGCAGCCGCCATCCAGACACCACACTTATGAAAAGCGATATGCAGCAATGAAAGGGAAAAAAAAAAAAAAAAAAAGTACATCATGTTTGGAACCCATGTAAAACGCCGTTTTAATCACCGTCGTGCAGACTGTAACCATCCCCAAACAAGAACAAAAAAAGGCAAAGGAAAATCCACGTTATATATAGACAACTGCTGCTGAAAACCAGCCGAGCCCGACAGACGTAACCTTGGAGGCAGCGGACTACAGCTGCACCTGCGGAATGTTTTCCATCTTGCCGCCGTCGTCGAGCCACTCCTTTCGGATCAGCTGCTCGCGGGCTGCAAAGAGGTGCTTGTATGCAGTCTTGACCGTCCCGTCGCTGACGCCCGCCTGCTTGGCAATCGGCAGCGACTGGCGCGGCTCGCCCACCAGGTGGCATGCCATGTAAATGCACGCCGCCGCCACGGAGAGTGGTGATCGACCAGCCAATGCCGAAATGTCCTTGGCTTGCTCAGCAAGGTCGCGGGAAATCTTGGAAATCTTCTGCTGGTTCTTGAATCCAAGCTGCGACACGTAGCGGCCGCACAAGTCTTCGGCACCAACCGACGTGTTCTCGTAGTTGGTAACGGTGTTCAGGCCAGTGGCGCCCTCGCCCTCCGTGTCTTGCAGCTTCTGCAAAAAGTTTTGCAGCTGCTTAAACACTCTGCCAACCTCCTTCTTGCTCACGCTGGTCAAGTTGAAAATGTCGCGAAAGGTACGGGGTACGTTGTTTTGGCGGCAGGCAATAAAGATGCACCCAGCAATCACCGCCTCTTGCGGCTTGCCCTTCATAAACTTGTACTTGTCCACCAGCTTGAAAATGTGCTTGGCCGCGTTGGACACGTTCTGGCCCAGGTTGATGGCCTCGCACAGGGACACAATCTCCTTGTAAGCCTGCATCAGTCCCTTTTGAGCCTTGTCCTGGTTGGCATTGTTTTGCGTGCGCGACAGTGCCTTGTGCGCCTTGGACTCGGAAAACGCCACCGAAGTCGCAAGCTGCTGGCCCTCGATGAACTCGTCCTGCGGACCACCAACACGGCTGGGGTCGTCGCCGCCTTGGTCGTCATTGGCAAACGTTCGCCATTCAGACCGCGTGTCGATGATGCGAGTACCGACGACAACGCCGCAGCTCTCACAGACCATGTCGCCGCTGGAGAACTCCTCAATCAGATTGGGCGGAATCTCTTTGCAGTCGGGGCAGTACAAGATGTTGTTGAGGTCCTCTTGGAACCCCGAACCATTGGGGTCGCCGCTGTTGGGCGGCATCATTTTCGGCTCGTAAGGTTTGGGCGTATAGATGTTGTGAAGTTCGTCAAAGACTTTGCGTGCTCGTTTAGCCTCTTTCCGGCGCCGGCGAGCCTGGTGTCTCTTTTGCTGGATCGTATGCTGTGCTCGCGGAACCTGTCGGATACAGGAGACTTTGACTAGTAGACGATCGTGGGTGAGTTGCACAAACAGCGGCGAATGCAGTTTGACGGTTGGGAGAGTCGGTCGACACGGGGTCGAAGAGCAGGCGATCGGCGCGTCTGAAGAAGGCGTTCAGGCAGAACGAGAATTGGTAATCGACAAGATCTTGCTTCTATGTAGAATTCACGATGGTGGAGGATGGAAAGGACTGTCAGCCGCGCGTTCTTTGTTCGCACGGGCTGCGGATATTTTTTTTTTTTTAAAGGTTTTTTCTTTGTTTGGTTCGTGGACAACTGGAGAGTCGTCGACGCTACGAAAAGTGAGCTGCTCGACGATTTTTCGAAAGTCGAGCGATGGTTTATCAAATTCGAGGCAGCGAAAAGAGAAACGAAAAGACGTTCTCTAGGCAGGCAGCGAGCAGTGAGCAGCGCGAAAAAAAAGCGAGTGGATGCGTCGTACTCTGCCAACCGACCGATTCTGAACCAGTGAAGGCGTCTGAGGCAGTGTCAAGTCTCAGATCAACGAATAGTCGGCTTGAAGTGGTCGTCGCGCGGTCGCTCGATGCAGAAATCGTAACCGGCAGCGCGTTTCAGGGTTTTTGGCGAGAAGGGGACCAACTTCGGGCGGCGAGAGAAGGACTGGTGAAGGAGTTGTTGGAGGGAGAAGTGAGGCCAAGGGGATGGAGACCTGAGGGGGCAACTTGTCTCAAGGTTTGCGCGCTGCCGCCTGGCAGCTGAATAAGCATCCGGCGCTGGCCACCAAGGAATCGACCGAGATCTGGTTCTGTTAAGTCTCTACTTTGTGCTAGCGCGCTCACACACCACAAATTCAGTACCTCCCAAACTCGCATCTGCATCGGCACTGTACGTGGGTCCAGGGCCACCCAATTGCGTAAAACCGTCTGCAATTATGACCCAAAAGGCGTGTGGTCTTGACACATTCGGCACTCGGCAGTACGGTTGACTCACATAAAAAAGGCATTGATAAAGGACGGCCCGTGGAAGCTGTTTCGAGCCATTCGATACCCGTTTCTACAAAACAAACCAAACTCCCTGCGGCCCAATTCTGCTGCCGTGGTCTGTCAGATCTACCTTCGCAAGCCATGGCCTCACAAGCTCCGAACACGGGCGCAGGCTCAGAAGCCCTGCCGCCCGTGGATATCAAGCCGCTTCTCACCAAGATGTGGCCGGTCAAGAATACCGTCACCCCAGATGAGATTGCCGACGCAATCTCGCACTTCTTCACCAACCAGGTGACAGAGGCGCAAACCGCGTCTCTGCTCATGGCGCTGCACTTTACGCAGCTCGACTTTCGCGCTGACGTGCTCGCCAAATGTGCCTCATCCATGCTCAAGGCGGCCGCGCCAATTCCCACCCAGGAGCTCGAAGCTGTCATTGCCAAGCGCGGAAGGAAGGAAGGCGACTACCGCGGTGGCCTTGTACGTTATGAAACCATTCTTGCTAATTGGGCTATTTGAGGTCGCTAACTGAGTCATAGTGCGATATTGTAGGCACCGGAGGTGATGGCCACGACACATTCAACATTAGCACCACGGCGTCAATCATAGGCTCTGCGCTTCTCCTCGTCTCTAAGCACGGCAACAAGTCTAGCACCTCAAAGTCTGGCAGCGCCGACATGGTGGGCAAGATGCAGCCTCAGCCGCCCATCATTGCTGCTGTGCGCCCAGAGACACTGACCAAGGTCTACTCAGCCACCAACTACAGCTTCCTCTTCGCTCCTCTCTTCCACACCGGCATGCGCTACGTCGCGCCTATCCGCAGACAGCTGCCCTGGAGAACAATCTTCAACAACCTGGGCCCGCTGGCGAATCCCGTAGAGGACGTCCTGGAAGCCCGCGTCATTGGTGTTGGTCGCAAGGGTCTGGGCCCCGAATTTGCCGAAGCTCTGCGGTCAGCGGGCTGCCGCAAGGCCATGATCATCTGCGGCGACGAGGACCTCGACGAGCTCAGCTGTGCTGGCCTGTCCCACTGCTGGATGCTCAAGGAGAAGACCCCCGGCGGCGAGGTCTACGTCGACTACTTCACCGTCCACCCGCACGACTTTGGCGTGGAAGCCCACCCGCTGAACACGGTGTCGTCTGGGAAGGGGCCCGAGGAGAACGCCGCCATGCTGAACGGCATTCTTCACGGCGAGCGCCCCGACAACGACCCGCTCATCGAGTTTATCCTCATCAACACTGCGGCGCTCTTTGTCGTGTCCGGCATCTGCGAGGCGGATTCGAGCGACATGGGCCACGGCGATGACGGCAAGGTGGTTACCGAACGCGGCCCTGGTGGCCAGCGCTGGAAGGAGGGTGTGCGCCGTGCCAAGTGGGCGATCAAGAGCGGCGAGGCATGGAAGCAGTGGGAGGCGTTTGTCAAGGTCACCAACGAGATTGGAGCATAGATGGGAAATTGCACTGAAACTGCGACACAAAATAGTATTTGTAAATGGGAGTGTGGAAAACTGCGCCTATTGATTGCACAACGTCCTATTTGGAGCCTCGTTTGAGGATGAATGTAACAGCTAGACCATGAGGAAACCAGTCCAATTAAAGTAACGCCAGCCAACCTGGCCAAAAAAATGTACAATGCCCATTTTCACTATGCTAGCTGCTTCGGGCTAACAGCTCGCTGCATGTCCACGGACAAGGACCGAGACCAGCGGCTGTCTCCAGCCTCAATATCCTTGGCCTTGCCGTTATAATTCCGCCCATCGCTCCACACAGCCGAGTCGTCTCCAGGAGAGGGGCGGGATATTTGCAACGTCGGCGTGCTTTGGCTTCGCTCTTGAGTCGCATGCTGAAAGACGTGGTTGTAGAAGATGCCGCCGTTTCGGGGTAGCTCGAGGTTATGAGTATTTCCGTTTGCACGCTGCCTCGTGTCGAATGCAATATCTTGATCACGAGCGGCCTTTTGTCTTCGATAGCGCCTGAAGAGAAAAATGCCAATGGCAATCAGGCATGGCAGAGTGATGGCAATGGGGATGGCTGTCAGCCATATTTTGCGTTCGTTGGAGGCGAGGTCTTGGTGGTCGTCTTCGCGTTCTGGCCGTACATCAACTGCCATGGTTCGAGCGGAAGAAAAGTGATAAGTAATCAGTAAAGAAAGACAATATTTCAAACAGTGTAAGCAATCGTGAGTGGTAGAGCTGTTTAGAGGTCGTAACGAGGTTGGTCGAGATGACACTACACACAGCAGTTTGCCGGAAACAAGCTATATAAGCAGCAGCAACTGCAAAACATCCACAGGCCCCTCGCAAAGGCATAAATGATAAAGGGCCCGCACATCTACACCGGTGCAACGATGATCGGTGCGGGAAGCAGCATGTCACTGGCTGGAGCCGACACGCTCGACTACAAACGCCAACACCTTCTAGAAGCAGAGCTTACAGTATCTCCCTTTGACGCGTCATATTTCATCATCTGCTATATCCATAGCATGTCTTACCGGCATACAAAGCTGCAGGCACGCTTGGGCCCGCGATGGGTTTGAGGGAGGTGCTTATTGGTTGATGCGAGGAAGTGTGTTGCCACGAGCCGCCTTGCGGGCGCTGCGCAGCGGGCATCGTAGGTGGCGTGGACAATAGCAAGGCAGAACGACGCATGGCAGCAAACGCTAGGACGCGTGGCTGGCAGGGATGGGCGTGAGACATTTGGAATAAAAAATAGAACAGAGAACGTTGCATATTACTGTAATATTAATAGTCAAACTGTTTTATATGGAGGCTGGGTTGTGGTACTGTATGTATATTATCATGAGCGTGGTGTTGGTTGCTGGATACCTAGGTGAATGTAGCTGCGGGCGATTGTCACGCGACATGGCGACCCCGATCAGGGCGTTGCTGCATTCGTGTTCTGCATACGGGGTATAATATTCTTTGCAGTCAAGTGCATAAGCCCATGCATTCTCTGGCCCATGCCATTTTTTACTAATTTTTTCTACTTTGTTAATCAATCTCAAGTCCCTCCTTACCCGGTACTTGCTCGCAGTGGTACATGTGTGTCTCTCGGCCACTTGCGGCATGAAGCCGGGCGCAACAACACACCGTGCTGCCCGGTGCGCCTGAATCGGCTTCTTAAGAGAGACCAAGGCCAAGCGCGCCAGTGGCCAAGAAGCCGGCGAGTCCCACTGGTCTGCAGCTCATGTGGGCTACCAGCCCCGAACCCCAGCGCCGCCCCGGAGCGCCAAAAGGTACGGCTGGCCCAGCGCCGCTAGAAACCGCCCATGGGGCTTGGGGCGCAGAGTGGGCTAGTTGCCCTTTTCACTGTGCCGACGGGCCCCGAAACGGGCGGCGCACCGAGTGACCACTCACAGCCCTCAATTGGGGAGCGGCTTCCGTCGCCTGACCCGATGCCGCTCATTTCAACCACACTTGTTCTCTTACATCCCATCTCCAACGCGTTTGCATTTCTATTCACGGCCGGCATTGCTTGGTTTCTATATTCACATTTGTTTATAGTTGCTTTTTTCCTTTGACTGGAAGAAACAAAAGACAAACTAACACACGACCATGGCTAGTACCAAGAGGCTGGCCGTCTCGGCCTTCAATGGCTGCCTGCGCACCCACAATGCCGTTCGCTGCCGGCAGACTGTCCGCCACTATTCCGCAGCTGCTTCCAACAGCGATGCTTCGCTGCCGTTGCAAGGTTACCGTGTGCTGGACATGACCCGCGTTCTGGCCGGTGTACGTTTTCATGTGAATACTTTCGCGAGCTAGAGAACTAATGCGAAGCGCCTTGCTTGTAGCCATACTGTACTCAGATCCTCGGTGACTTGGGGTAAGCATCTCATGCGCATATTTCTCCTTATGAACCATAGCACTAATTTCATACACCAGCGCTGAGGTAATCAAGATTGAGCACCCCGTGAGAGGAGACGACACCAGAGCTTGGGGCCCTCCATATGCGCAGTATACGGAAGGATCCTCCAAGCAAGGGCCTGGTGAGGCGGCGTACTTTCTCGGAGTAAGTCCTCTTCAGATCTTATACCACGACCATCTCTCAGCAAGATCCTCTAATAAATTCCCCTCGTGTCTAGGTAAACCGCAACAAAAAATCTCTCGGCTTGTCCTTCCAACACAAGGAAGGCGTCGAGATCCTGCACAAGCTCGCCGCCAAGTGCGACATTCTCGTGGAAAACTACCTGCCCGGCGCCTTGAAAAAGTACGGCATGGACTACGAAACGCTGCGCAAAATCAACCCCAGCCTCATCTACACCTCCATCACCGGCTACGGTCAAACCGGGCCCTATGCCAACCGTGCCGGCTACGACGTCATGGTCGAGGCCGAGTTTGGTCTCATGCACATCACCGGCGCCCGCGACGGCCCCCCAGTAAAGGTCGGCGTCGCCGTGACCGATCTCACGACCGGCCTGTACGCCAGCAACAGCATCATGGCGGCGCTCTTGGGCCGCGGCAAGACCGGCAAGGGTCAGCACATTGACGTTGCGTTGAGCGACTGCCAGACCGCCACCTTGGCCAACATTGCCAGCAGCTGCCTCATCAGCGGCAAGCGAGATACAGGCCGATGGGGAACCGCGCATCGTAAGTCATGGCCGACTCAACTACTCCTCATTTCATTCCGGCTAACCAACGTTTCTCTCCCTCAGCATCGATTGTACCCTACAAGTCGTTCAAGACAAAGGACGGCGACATCCTCTTTGGCGGCGGCAACGACCGCCTCTTCGGCGTCCTGTGCGACGGCCTCGGTGCGCCCCAGTGGAAGGAGGACGCCAAGTTCAAGACAAACGCCGACAGAGTCGCCAACCGCAACGAGCTAGAAGGCAAGATCGAGGCCATCTCGACCCAAAAGACGACCCAGGAGTGGCTCGAAGTCTTCGAAGGCTCCGGCATGCCCTATGCCGCCGTTAACGACGTCCAGGACACCCTCAACCACTCCCACACAAAGGCCCGCAACATGGTCGTCGAGGTTGACCACGACAGCTGCGGACCCATGAAGCTCGTCAACACGCCCGTCAAGTACTCGGAGAGCCAGCCCGGCGTGCGCACCCCGCCGCCGACGCTCGGCCAGCACACCAACGAGTTGCTGGGCGGCTACCTGGACATGAGCGAGGCGCAGATTGCGTCGTTGAAGGAGCAAGGCGTTATCAGCTAGAGGTCGTAAATGAAAAGGAGCAAGGTATATACAATAGAATAGACTAAAATAAAGGGAAATATAATTTTTCTCCTTCACAACGCCGTCTGTCGCCTGCTGCGCTGTGCAGAGCGCCGTGGTGGACGTCACCTAACAAGAGCGGTCACGTGTACTACTTTCGCTGCTTTTCGACCCTCACGACCATCATTGCCTCGCTCAGTCTCATCTCAACCCAGCTTTATTTCTCCTCTGTCGCCAGCCAATTTCAATTTTCTTTGTTCATACGTTTATTTTAATAGTACCACTCATTTACCTTGATTGAAATTGCTGCGCGACTGCAATTGGCATGCCTTTTCGCCTCTATATCATTTGAATGAAAAGACCGACCCTCTTCACCAAGCTCGACGACTCGCCCGTACTCCCTGCGGAGCTGCGAACAGCAGCAGCAGTGCAAATATAAGTTACACAAGCCCATACTGAGCCATGTATGCATCAATAGGAAGCGGGTCGCATGCCGACTCTGCGGTGACACAAGCTGCACCAGAGCAGTCACAATATAGGCCACAGTTTGCTGCATCGCGAGATCTGATATTGCGGCGGATAATAGCGGCAGGAAAAACTGCGCAGGACGCATCGAATCATGGAAAAGGTAGCGACAACGGCTCTCTACGCAGCTCAGAAGTCTTTCACACCCTGCCGCTACCGGGCGAGATCCCGCCACAGCCAGAAGAGGTGCCATCTCAGGCCGCCAACGAAGGCGCTGAGAAAGTCGACTTTACGCAACCTACCGTCTACTTTCAGGCGCCACCGCCACCAGATATAACGATGGAAGATGCTCCCGTCATACTTTCCGGTCCTCATGCGGAGCAGCGACGAGAATGGCTCTCGTCATTACCGCAAGGAATCGCCCCGGCAAAGGCCGAACTGGTGGGCTTCCTCAGCGGGCAGGCATCGGACCGGTCCCTCACAGAATACTTTTACGGCAAGAAAAAGACCGATCTCCTGAATATCCTGTCCTTTTGCGACCAGCTCGAACCGCAGCTTCTTGTGGACCTGCTTGTGGCCGTGTCCAGAAAACACCCAGATCTCCCCATCTTCGACTCTCCGGACTGGGAGGCGGCAATACTGGCCGCGGAAGCCTCAAAAGCAGCAGCAGTACAGCTCTCACGGATACGACAGCGACCACGTCACGGACACACGCTTCTGAATCCACGGATGCGCAAGAGAGCCAAGGCAGCCGTGAAGAAGGTGGTTAAGCGCACAAACTCGACGGCTGCCGAGAAGGCGGCCGCGGATGAGCAGGAAGAAGAAGAAGAGGAAGAGGAGGAAGAGGAAGAAGACGAAGACGTGTTGCCTGAAACGTGGCCACAGGCAGGGTCGGGACTGTATGCGAAGCTACCACCGGAGACCGAGGACAGGATGTACCTGGCTGATGAGGGAGACGACGATGCCTTTAGCCACTTCATGGTGGATGTGTTTGGCCGGCAGACTGCCGTAGGGGCGTGCGGTTAGCTTGATATATAAGATAGGTTTGACGATTACAAAATGATACCTCTCAATTTAAGAAAACCTTAGTTCATTCTCATCGTCAGAGGTAGTTTGACTACTGGTGTACAGATCCATGGCGGACAATGAAAAAAGAATGATTCAAATTATATATTAACAGAGAAGGTATATAATGCTCCCGCCTAAATCAACAACGCTGACCGACTGCTATATCCAGCAATAGAAATACCAGGCTGATTTTTGAAAGAATTAATCGTCTAAATGCAATCCATAACAACCAGAATGGGAGCTGCCGCGCCAATCAAGGTTGCTTTGCTTAAGAGCAGTGGCAGTCAAAGGTGTGAATGACAAACTTGACAATGTTGCCGACCATGCAGAGCAGGTGCTCGACGGCAACCGAGACAATAACCTTGGCGGTGTTGACGCACAGGATGACGCTGGGAAGGATGCAAAGGCCGACGATGCCGGTAATCTGGGCACCGACCTCCGCACCGACGTCAATGTGGTTGGCGCAGCCCTTCTCGCAGAAGGAAACGCAGTCGCGCTTGCAGGTGCCGAGGCCGAGCTTGCAGGTCAGGGCGGTAATCTTGGTCATGATGCCGACGTGGAGCGCGGCGTCAATGTCGGCGGCGACGGAGGCGAGGCCAAAGATGTCAGTGTTGAAGAGAAGGGCGGCGTCGACGGCTGTCTCGACGTAGAGACCGCGGAGACCGGCGACGACAGCCTTGAGGTCGGCAGAGATGTCAGCCTCGACGTCAATCTCGCCGTGGCCGAGCAGCTCGACCTCAGCCTCAATCTCGACGCCGGCGACAAAGGCAATGGTGTCGAGGCCGGCCTGGCAGTACTCGTGCTTGGTGTCGTACTTGCAGATCTTGGTGGGCGAGGCGGCGCAGAACTTGGCGAGCTTCACGCCGACGGACGCAAAGACGTCAATCTCGGGCTCGGGCCAGGCGCCGACAATGATGTCGCCGACGCAGACGCTGGCCTTGACGTCCCACTTCTGGCCGGGCGCGCAGCTGCACGACTTGGCCCAGGGGCAGTAGCTCATGGACTTGGGGCACTTGAAGGTCTTGGCGGCGACGTTGACGGCAACGTCGACATTGACGCCCGCCTGGACGTCGGCGCCGACGTGGGCTCCGACTCCAGCACCAGCTCCGGCGGCGACACCGGCGTTGATTTCGGCGTCGACGTTCACGCCAGCATCGGCAGCAGCCTGGACCTGGGCGTCAACGGTGGCCTTGACATCGGCGTCAACATCGGCACCGACACCGACGTCCGCGCCAACCTGGGCATCGACATCCGCGCCAACACCGGCCTTGGCGTCGACGTCAGCAGCGACATCAGCACCAGCAGCAACCTTGGCGTCGACATCAGCAGCGACGTCGGCCTTGGTCTTAGTATCAATGGCAGTGGCGGCAGCACTGCCAGCCAGGGCGGCCACGCCAGCAAAGACAACGGAGAAGCGCATTTTCGTCGAGAGAGAGAGCGAGGGGAGCGTGTAAAGGATCGGATAGCGAGCGGCTGTTCTTAAAAACGAGTGTGGATATTTTTTTAACGAAAGACTGTGATCCCGAAACGGTGATCGACGAGAGTGACTGCGCAGAGTTGCTGGAGGAGGTGGTGAGCAAGGTGAAAGACAGGTTCACCTCAGACCTTCCGGAAAGATGCTTATATATGCACGTGAAAGACTGCAGTCCTGCACTCCTTTGCCCCTTTCATAAGCCGCACTCTTACTATGTACCATCATTTGCTCATTTCCTTGTGAACAGGGGACTGCCTTTCATTGCCACCCAAGCTGGGTCGTTGTGGATGGGCGGACTAATCATCGACCTGTCGCACCTGACAAGTGCATCCTGTTCAATGCAGTGTGGTAGCACGGGCAAGCTCAGTGCCACTCTGGTAATGGGCTAGCCAAAGAAGTGGCAGGGATCCTTGACGTGGGTCGTCTGTGGTGACAGCTCCATGGGGCTGTTGGTCCTGGAAGCTCTGATCGCCATTGCTGAGCGCTTGTGGGGATGGGAATCAATAATGCGACCCTGTAACTGCCCAACGCGGCCCCGCTCATGTACTCATATCCTGCTCATACATCCCTCTGATATCTTCATCAATATGCGAGCGACCTGAGGCCAACTAATACCAAAATACGGAGATGCATTGCAATCCAGATTTAGCACTCCTGTGCAAAAGTTCAATTCAAATCCGGATGCCTACCTAAAAAAAAAGGTCCTTGTCAGCACTCGGCGCTCATTCGCAAGGATCGAAGGAGTCTGATATCCGCAGTCAACTACACTGACCATGAAGAGGAAATGATTAGCAGTGCCGGGCCCCTCCAACAATAGCAACCTGAGACTCAATATGGAGAGTTTACGTCCCGGCTACTCGTACAAGGCTCATGTATCCACCGTCCATCCAAGCTTGTGATGATCACTCTGTCAAACCACTCCCGGCACATGTCTGCTCGTCTCTGATCCCAGTCCTGCCAGGCGAACGGACGCCCCAATCGGGCCCTAATCAATGGTCCCGATTGGCCGGCCGACCTGTTAAACGGCCGTGGGCCGTGGGCCGTTGGCACATGCCGTCCTGGTTGCCTAAACGGGCTGCGAGCCGCGCGCAAGCGCACATGGCATGATCAGGGTATTAGCCAGGCACAGGTGGGATTATTGTTTGGGAACAATTCTCTGCAGATATTACGTTACGAGCACGGTGCCCATTGCTGCCACTAATGTACCGCACAGTTACCGTGTATGGACAACTGGTAGTCCACTGAGATCTTCGTAGCGGCCATCGGCCTCCATGACTTCCGCAGCCGGGGCTCGCACTAGACTACTCCGTACAGGCGAGGCGGCTTGCCAAGGCTGTGACAGCGATCCTGGTTGATTAACGTGACGTAGCCAGTCACTTGTATTTCAGAGCGCCCTGTCTTTGGCGCAAGTCTCATTACCCGTCTGGTGCAGTCAAATAATAGCTCATATAGCCATTCTAGAATGAGGCGTTACTCGTTCAAGGCGGTAGCACACGTCTCGAATCCACATGCACGAAAAAATGAAATAAAATGAAGCAACGTCTGTGTTGCAGCTCTCTGCTTTCAGCAGCACCTACCGCTCGGTCCCTCGCTGTGGCGTCTTCTCCACCCGCAATCGGCGGGTGCTGCAAGGTACAGGGGATTGATACTCCACAATCACATTCACAAAGACCCCTGTGGCCAACTGAAAGACGAAAAAGTGGCTGAGACTTTGTAATTTGTTGCTTTTGCGCTGTCAGTTTTGCTACGACTGCGGGTGCTGCCGTAGAGGCAGCATGTCGTTCCCGCCCGTCGACTTTGAAAGACTGAAGTGTGATGCTTGAGTGCAGTGTCAGTGCACAGGCGTAATAACTTGTACCATTGGATCTACTGTCCTAATTTCTATGTTATTCCGTAGAGGTGTGGGCTAATTGAGAATAATACGATTCCAGCGAACTGTGTAATGGCCAGTGGTTCCGAAGTTGAGTTCGGATAACTTCGCCGAGAAGCAGAAGCAAAACTGAAATCTACACCACATTTCACGCGAACCTTAAAGAGATGGCACGTTAATGTGTGTCAAAGTTGGCTGAGACCCGAACATGCTTCTCTGCGCTTGGTAACCAGCCGAGAGCTTCCGGGTTCGAGGCGGTTCCTGGCGCACGGGCTTCCAACACCAGCCCGGTTCTGGAAGATGACTCGGAATAATGTCTTGCTTTGCATAAGCTATTAAAGCGAAGAAAATTGAAGTTCAAAATTGGGCCAAGCGGTGACCGTTCAATTGGTAACAGGCAATTCCGTATCAAACTAGGTTCCGAGCGGAAAAGACGGAAATTACCGACAAACTGTCTTTAGAACAACACGAGTACGAATCCTCTTACGAAGCTAAGCCCTATGGAATCATTTTGTCTTAAACGTTGCTTTTTCACAAAAGAGACAAAGAAGCATGGCCGTTGTACGGAGTAGAATACAGCCACATGCGCGGAGAGCATACCATGTCCCAATTCGGTGCGTCGGCCGATGTGCAAGCACCGCCACTCGCCGGCGGCTGCATCGCATTGCATTGCATCTCAGTTCAGCCTTGCAGAAAACATGGCGCTTGTGAATAATCGTTAGTTTGGATGATGGGGTATATGGTATCTTTTTTAACTACAGGGTCTACACTAGACGGCCAATAGTGCACAGCATCAACTGGCACAGGGACGTACGTCGGATGCGACATATTTCCACCCATCCTTCGGCTCAGACTTGCCTTTACGTCGTCAACGCCGCGTGACAGTGTTGAAGAACAACACAGAAGCAGTAATGGGCGACACCCATTTCGCAAAAGAGGGTTAGCAGCATGTGCAAACGCGCAATCTTGGAAAGGTGTGCTGCTCGCATTGTCTGCTTGGCACAAGAAACGGCTCGGAAGTATCTGTTGAATCATCACAGCTGAAGGATTGCATAAAGCACTTGCGCTTGCACGTGCCTGAGCTCAGTGTTCTTTTTGTTATTGTCCTCTCGTTTGGATCGCTTGTTCATCCTGGTGAGATCAGCGTCGTCCCCTTGACTTTGCCACTCTCCATCTTGGCTGTTCTAGCCCCAAACTGAATCTATGCGCATCGATGGTTAGCATCCCTCAGCACTTCGGGTAAGCATGGGAGCATAATAGCTAGCCAGCGCGACGTACCGCTCTCTTCTTTTCCAGGGCCACTTGTTCCAGGCCAATGTCTCTCGCCAAAAGCCTGAGAACGCGCTTCCCCGGTTCCACGAGATTTTCATTTCCTCCTGTCTCATTCTCAAAGTCACACTTTTGCCACACAGGGGTCCCCATCGCCCACCTGACAAAAGTCTCGTCCAGGTACGGGAACCGAACTTCCCGGCTCCAGTGAGACATGACCCTGTCATCTCGTCCGAGGTTCCGCTTACCCAGGCGGCCAACATCGAGTTTTAACTCGTCAATTAGCCCCTGGTAGCCTTGCCTTTGGAAGGCTGTTTCGTGGCGGAGGTAGCCCCCGAACAGCTCGTCGGCACCCAAGCCGGACAGTAGCACTCTTGCCGTTGTACTGTACTGGCAAGGCTCGGCATCGGGCTGGGTCTGCGCAAAGCCCGTTCCACGAGCTGCAAAGTAGAGAGCGTACCCAATCGAGAGATCCATCTCTGTGTTATGGGGAGCAATGAGGTTGATTACGGTATTTCGATGCGATACTGTGTCAGTATAGGGCACATTTACCTGCAATGCGTCAGTAAGAACCACTAGTCGGCTACTGTTGAACACCAGAAACAAACTCACAGTGACAAGCCTCCATTTTCTGTCAGGAACAGCAGCACTTAGTTCCGCGAATGACTTTCTACCAGTAATTCGGTCGGGACACAGCTCATAAAGATCCTCTCTTCCAAGGTCTTTATTCTGGGATGCGATTCTGGGATTCTCAAAGGCCACGTTTAGCAAATCGATGGCTTGCCCCTTTGGTAGCAGGTCGCTTGCCATTCTGGCTAATACCGTGCAGTCCAAGCCACCAGAGAAGAGCACTGCTACGCGCGCATCGGATTCAGTGGCACCTGGCGGCAACGGAACTTCCAGTACGCGAGGCTGCAGAGACTGTAAAAGGTGGTGGTGGAGCTCTTGCACAGATTCTGACTTGTCTGTTAGGGTTGATGAGGGTTCTGGGATAGAGGCATTAAACATCCCAATGGAGGATATCTTCGAGAACTGTCAGCATTGCCGTTAGAAACAGCTTATGGCTCGACTCACAAGCGATTCGTCGTTGCTCCAGTCATGTCTCGTTTGCCGCTTTGTCATGTCAAAAATACCAGAATCCAGGGACATGGAATAGCACCCATCGGCTTCGACTTCTACCCAGCCGGCGGATGCGGCCGGTGCAATACTGGAGAGCTGAACCGTGCCCTCGGATCGATGCACAAGCAGAGACCGTCTACCGAGGCGATCACGGCCATAGTACAGGGTTCCCGATGGCTTGTCAAGGTAAATGAACGCAAACGGCCCTTCAATAGCCCGCAGAACATCCAATATCGCCTCAGCTGAACCGTGCTTACTGGCCACACTCAGCAGCGCCAGCACAGCCTCGCCGTCGTTGCCCTGGACGGGGTCTCCTCGTATCTTCCAGGCTTCACCATTCCAGCATAGGACAGACCCAGAGCCGTCATCAACAAGAGGCTGGGCAGCTACATGATCACCGCGAAGCGCCAGAACCGTCGCGGTCAAGGCGACTTGGAGCGGCGAAGCATTCTTGTCCACCTGAACATTGACCGTCCCCACGTGGTCCGGGCCACGGTTACGGAGGCATTCTTCGAGGTTGGCGTCAATCCGGTCCAATGCAGTCCTGGAGATGGCGGCATGAATCCCGCACATTCTCCTGCGCGGCGTCACGGACGGGCTGAGCAAAGGACCGACGCGCGGAATGGGTGTGATTGATGATGGCCGACGAACAAATCGGATGCTAGCGCGAAAAAAGAGCTTGGTGGCTCCGCTACTGTAGCTGATGCGACAACGCGGCGGCGCGTGCTCCACAGCGACCGCTTACAATCGACCCCATTGAGCACCCAATGCATGCTTATTTCTACACTTTTACCAAAAGTCATATAAATCCACATAAATATACAAGCCTTGGTAAAATTAAGCTTCATATTGTTTTATTATACAACTCTTATATAATAAAGACCTTTTTTAAATATCGATAATAAATAGTAGGTTAATAGCGACAATAGCGACAATAGAGGCGATAATGTGGTGGCAGAGTAGAATAGGCTGACGTGAAGAGAAGAGCCGCAGCGCAGCAAAACACTAAGACAAGGACCAAAATTAAAGTACAAAGTTTACTTTTCCTACCCTTGGATCTTCTGCTGTTCTGCTCTGGGAGTTGAGTTTTGGATTTAGTTTTTGTGGTAACCCGGCCGGGGAAGCCGTCGACTGGATGCTTCCGTCGTGGCGTGTGCCTCTTGATGGGAGACATGTGCGCGTGCCTTGTCTGGCATGGCAAGGGGATGCACGCACGGCATTTTTTTTTCATTCTTTTTTTTTTCATGAAATAATCTTGGGCCTATGTTTGAACATAGACGTACACTGCGCGTCTTCTTATCCATTTTGCCCGCTGTGCTGAAGCGATCGATCCCTACATTTCGACGGGTTCTTTCCAGCTCTGATCCCGGTTAGATTTTATAGACCCAGAGAACTTGATGCCTTGCTATTCTCTATATCAGCCACCGGAATATAACGCTACCCCCTTGGTAAAGGATCTGTTTTGTGAACGCTGTGTGTAAGCGGTGCCGACATGATAGCGGTTTGACTACCACCGCCCTGAGCCAGATTCTTCTTTCATGATAACAATCGAAAACTTGCTGCTAAATTAGCGACAAAGTTACTCAATAGAAAGGATTCAAGCTAAATATAAAATTCTTTGAAACCTACCTACAATAAATAGCACTTTGATATGCAATTATGCTGCCCGTATGTGTGCTTTGCTCTCGACATTTCCCCCCGCGGCTCCCGTACCACCAATACACCGTCCTCCAGACGTCTAACAAGGATTGAGCACTGGCGCAATCATCCACTTCGTATTTGTGCAGCATAGTAGCGCTGGTAGCCTCAGACCTGTAATGCTGCCATCAGTGGCCATCAGCGGCCACCTGTGCTCTACCGGACTTTCATCATCGGCTACTTTAATTGAGTGTCGCCCCCTCTCTATGAAAACAGCCCAGCCTTCGGAGGGCTTAGGCCCCAGTGGTAACTTCTCGGTAATCTTGACGGAGGAAAGACACTCGATCAGCGGGGAGGGCTTGTAGATGGTAGCGAGGCGATCAGCTTTTATACCTTTTGAGAAACGCTTTACACTTTTATTGAGACTGCAACTTAAAACTAGTTTTCAAGATCGCAGATGACCTTGTCATGCTTTTTGGCCCCAAATCTCCTACTTGTTGTTCTTTTTCGAGTTTTAGAATTTACTATAAGCGGGCCATGTAGCCGCCATATACACGAGGAGGGCAACGCCCAACTCTTTGTCCGAGTCACCGTGTGCGGCACAAAGTGTGATTGCGCCACATTAATATAGTGAAAGCACACGAATAAATGTGGTCATAACATGTCAGTTTGTATCAATCTTGTATTAGTGAATGGGCCTCTCACGATGAACAGGGCTTAGGGTCTTCTAAACAGGCCCAGGTATCGGCCAAGCGTGATCCAGGGGGACTTTTCCAGGATAGAGTTCCAGGCTCTTTCAAAATTATCACGAGTGGGTAATTAGTCATCGCCCTAGAATTAGTCAAGCAGAAATTTGGAGAGGTCGGATGGATGATGATAATAGCCTTGCATAGCCTTTTTGGAGGTCCTAGTTTTCAGTGGACTGTGATGAGTATAATTGACCGTATATTGGCAAGAGGAATAAGATGGTTCTTATAAGCTTACATAGCTCTCAAATGCAGTGTAGATGGCGTAGCCATGGAATCCGGCACTCTCGCTGTTCCATTGGCGCTGACGATCTACACCACAATTACAGCTACGAGGATACACTTAAGTCGCCGAGCTGCACAGCCTCGCCGGGCGCACACTCCTGAGAATTACCTCAACCTGAGCCGAGGGATTTTCGGGGCATCGCGCCTCTTCTTGATAAAACGAGTATAAAGCTCACATTCGCATTTCCCAGAAACCAAGAATCCCCATCCTACCCACTGCGGATTCGTGATCCGTCCTAGTCAGACAACAGACTCCGCAATATGGGACTATATACGAATATTCCGCCCGAGTTGAAGGAGGTGGACGTCATCGTCGCGGGAGGTAAGTTTTCCCCGAAAGACGCACGTAGAATCGCAAATCATTATTTCTGCCTTTGAAGAAGCTTGCTGAATATACTGCATCATATAGGCGGTACAGCCGGATGTATCGTTGCCTCGCGTCTGGCGTCTGCGGATCCCGACCTAACCGTTCTTGTAATTGAAGGCGGTATGAACAACTACAAGGATCCAAGCATCGTCAACATCGGATTCTTCTTGACGCACATCCTCCCAGACAGCAAAAAGACACTGTTTTACCCATCTAAGGAGTCTGAATGCCTGGCTGGGAGATCACTAACTATTCCTTGTGGTGGTGTGCTCGGTGGAGGCTCGTCCATCAACATGGCTATGTACAGCCGGGCACAGCGCTCTGACTTTGACGCTTGGGACATGCCTGGCTGGTCCACTGAGGAAATGATGCCGTTCATAAAAAAGGTGAGCTTGTCTTTCATTGACAAAGCGCCGAGCACTAAAATTCTGGCTTTGCGATATAGCTTGAGACGTACCACGGACAGGGCTCCAGAAATATTCATGGCTACGACGGGCCCGTCCATATATCTAAAGGGACTTGGGACGGCGGAAGAGTAGAGGATGACTTCATTTCTGCTGCAAAGAAAGCCGGATACCCCGAGGTGGATGATATTCAGAGCATGGACGCTGTCAACGCCTTTGGCCGCGCAAATCGCTTCGTCTCTCCCGCTGGCCACCGGCAGGACGCCGCTCACGTATATTTGCACCCCCGTCTGCAGGATGGAAAGCATCCAGGTTTGAATGTTTTAACGGAATGCCAGGTATCCCGTGTCATTGTGGAAAATGGGCGCGCAACTGGGATCGTTTTTCGTCCGAACCCTTTGTATCACTCTGGTGACACCGACGAGATTACTGTGTTCGCGCGGAAAATGGTCGTGGTATCCTGTGGCGCTCTTGGCACACCTGCGGTACTAGAAAGGTCAGGAATAGGATGTCCTGAGATTCTGTCCAAGGCGGGCGTCGATGTTGTCGCTGAAAACCGTGGCGTCGGACAAGGCTACGAAGACCACCAGCTCGTGAGCCTTGCATACAAGACCAGCCTTGCGCCGGAGGATAATCTCAGCGGCATAGTTTTTGGCACCTTGACCCCCGAGATTATTAACAAAGAGCGACCGGAGATACTGGGATACAACGGCCAGGATGCTACCGGGAAAGTGCGTCCCTCCGACGCAGATGTTACAGCTCTTGGCGCAGAGTTTGAGGCAGCCTGGGGCGTGCGCTTCAGAGACAAGCCAGATAAACCACTCTTCCAGATGACGGTTATCAACACGTGAGTATTGGATTTGATTTATTCCGCCGTCGACACACTAAAATATGCTAGTATTCCTGGGGCTCCTGGAGAAGGCGTTGTTCCTGGGCAGTATTTGGGCCTCACTGCATTTGCTCTCTACCCGTTCTCGAGTGGCCATGTTCATATAACCGGGCCGCTTATTGACGATCCCTTGGATTTCGAGACTGGGTTTCTCACCGATCCTGAGGGGTTTGATATAAAAAGCCACGTCTGGGCTTACAAGAAGCAGCGTGAAATCATGCGTCGCCTTCACTGCTACCGAGGTGAAGTGGCATCATGGCATCCTGCTTTCCCCAAGGATTCCGCTGCCGCCTTAGTCGAGACGAATATGCCACTCCCAGAGAGAGTCGAAAACATAAAATACTCTTCTGAAGACGACAAAATTATTGAAGAATTTGTGCGGCAAAGAGTGAGCACCACATGGCACTCCATGGGCACCTGCAAGATGAAGCCAAGGGAGAAAGGCGGCGCTGTAGATGCCGCTTTAAATGTCTACGGCGTGGAGGGGCTAAAGGTGGCAGATCTGAGCATCACTCCAGGTAATATTGGGGGGAATACAAACAACACCGCCTTGGCTATTGGTGAGCGCGCGGCAGACATTTTCATTCGTGAGCTGGGCCTTGCCTAGAGATGCGTCGTGGTCTCCGCTAATCCCTGCTGGCGCCGGCGTGTATTTCGGACAAATCTGTGTAGTTGCTTTGGTTGTAAGTGCGGGGGGTTGCAGTCGATGTTACCCCATATCGGTATGTCGGGTCCGTTCATTGTCCACAGATTGGATGAGAGATGGCAGTACAAAGTTCATAGAAATGGTGAGTATCAGCATGTTGGGCTTAAAAAGGGCAAAAGAAAACGAAATACAGCATATTAATATCGAAGAACACCTTCTTCTTCGCTGTAAGTGATAGATTGGAAGCAGTTTGGTAAACGACAGGTTCGGAGGCTTTCTAGTCGATTACCGCTGCTAGCGCACGTCATAGCGCTACAATATATCCAGATACGTGTAACTAGGTCACGTCCCATGATGCCTCTTGAATAAACGAGCTACTGCATTAGCGGCTGTTGTAGTGTGTCCGGTGTGCAAAAGTAAATCCCGTGAAGCCGCAGCTGCATGTCTTGCCCGCTACATACATATAGAACACCGCTTCTTTCACCATGGCCACAAACGTAGACAGAATATTCACTTATAACAAGATACAACTTCAACCATGACTCTCATCTTCCAAGAAGCTACAAGGTGGGCTACCGTAGCCCTCGCCCTCATATCAAATGGTAATATCGACCACCAACCAGCCACAACACAACACGGCAAAGCAGCTTACACGACCTCACAGTACATGCCTCCCCACTCGCTCCTCGAACCGACAAAGTATCTCTCCGCCTCATGCCCCTAGGTGCATCTATTACAGATGGTCTCCTCTCTACAGACGGCAACGGCTACCGAAAGCCGCTGCGTGACATGCTCGTCCACGATGGGTTCACCGTCGACATGGTCGGCTCGCGCCAATCTGGCAACATGATCGACAACGACAACGAAGGCTGGTCCGGCTACCGCATCGCAGAGGTGCAGGGCAAAGCAGAGCTCTCCGTGCCGGGCCTACAGCCCAACGTCTTCACCATCAACGCCGGCACCAACGACTGTGTGCAAGACTACCACGTCGACACGGCGGGCGAGCGCATGGCCGAGATGATTGAGTATCTGTGGACCGCATCGCCTGGCTCGACCGTCATCCTGTCGACGCTGCTAATTAACCTCAACGAGGATACGGAGAAGAGAGTTCAGAAGCTCAACAGGCAGTACCGTCGTCTTGCATGGCGCTTCGCTGCGCAAGGGAAGCGCATCGTGCTGGCTGAGATGCACAGCGCTCGTGGCCCGCAGCGTAGCGACATGGCCGACGAGACGCACCCCGATGACGGCGGCTACCTGAAGATGGCCAAGATTTGGCACAGCAGCATCAGGATTGCACAGTACAGGGGTTTCCTGCAGCCCCCGAATTAAGTGCTAGATGCTCTCAACACTCCGTTCATCAGATGACGCCGTCATGTGCCATGCGATGTATAAGTCGCCGAGTAGAGTGCGCAACCACCAATCCGAGCATGCAGATCAAACACCACACGGCTGCTACAGCTTTACTTGCATAAAATATTTTAAAGAATATACGCAAGCTCTAAGTAGCTTTATAAGTTCCGCGCACCTGTTTGCGCAAATCTCAGTACGGACTATATACAATGCTAATTGCCGATTCGGGCAACCCATCACACCCACACCCGTACCCGCACCCTGTACCGACGTAAGCCGAACCACAACGTCACCAATGCCGAACCACCCATCCACAGAGCACCCAAGCTCTCTCGCGCTTTGCTTCCATCTTTCATCCCTCAATAACCACACACGGCATCATCTCCAACAGCGCGCCCAACAATGGCTCCCGTTCTCCTCCGCCCGTCAGCCCGCATCATCCTGACCGCCCGCCCGGCGGCAGCGCGCTTCTTCTCCGCCTCCACGGAGCCGCTCATCCGCGTGTCCAACGTTCCCGCTGCCTCGACTGGCCACATCCGCGTGCTCGAGCTCAACCGCGCGGGCGCCCGCAACGCCATCTCCAAGGCGCTGCTCGCCTCGCTGCGCGACGAGATTGATGCCGTCCACGCCCAGTATGGCCCCAATGGCGAGGAGCTAGACGGCGCCCTCGCCAGAAGCGAGGCTGGTCCCACACGTGCTGTCGTCATTGCCAGTGCTGTCGATAGCTGCTTCTGCGCCGGTGCCGACCTGAAGGAGCGCCGCGGCTTTACACAGGAAGAGTAAGCTCAATCACCGTCCCGTTTTCAGCTCGCCTCATAAATCACTAACCAATCACGCAACTTCCAGGACAAACGAGTTCCTCGCCAACCTGCGCGCGACCTTCACCTCTCTCTCCGACCTCCCCATCCCCACCATCTCCGCCATCTCCTCCATCGCCCTGGGCGGCGGCCTCGAGCTCGCCCTCTCGACACACTTCCGCGTCCTCTCGTCGAACGCGACTGTCGGTCTGCCCGAGACGCGCCTCGGCATCATCCCCGGCGCCGGCGGCACACACCGCCTGACCGGCCTCATTGGCCTTGGCCGCGCCCGCGACCTCATCCTCACCGGCCGCCGCGTCGCCGCCCCCGAGGCCTACTTCCTCGGCATCGCCGACCGTCTGGTCGAGGTCGTCCCCGAAGACGAGCGCGACGGCTCCGATATCCTGCCCATGGCGCGCAAGACGGCGCTCGCAGAGGCTGTCCGCCTTGCGCAGGAGATTTGCGAGGGCGGACCCGTCGCCATTCGCGCTGGCTTGCAGGCCGCTGCGTACGCAAGGCAGGAGAAGGAGAATGAAATGTACGAGAGAGTCGTCGCTACCGAGGATAGAAATGAGGCGCTCAAGGCCTTCCAGGAGAAGAGGAAGCCCGTTTTCAAGGGTCGATAAATGCCAAACTTTGCCAGGATAAAAGAAATAAAGTACTGCAGTGGAAACTCATAGATACCATGCGACTACAGGTTCCACTTTGCAACATCATATGTGTGAATTCAATGTGTGTTATTGCTAATGTATGTGTATCCATGCACGTGTACCTGAAAAGTACGCCACTTGTATACATGTCTGTCGACAAATATCAAAATCAAGCAATGTCGTTGTTATCAACGTTGGTTCTTCCAGGTCCACCAATGCAATCCCCCGAGCCGTAATTGCCGGCTCTATTAAAGCTATAATACATTCTTGGTTCTAAAGCTCAATAATGTCATCCGTTATGTCGCTGCAGGGTTTTGAGTTGTCCACAATCTCTATGGGAATGTCCTCGCGGCCGCCAGGCTCACCCCTCGCTGCCACGCATTTAGGTTCTTTTGTCTGTGGCTGTGGTTGCGATTTTGGTTCTTGTTCTGGCTGGGGTTCTGGATGAGGTTCTGGCTCAAGTTGCATCCCAGGCTGCGGTTCGGGTTGCGGTTCAGGTTGCGGTTCAGGTTGCGGCTCAGGTTGCGGCTCAGGTTCCGGTTCTGGTTCGGGCGCGGGCGGCTCTGTACGCTTGGGCACATTGACAAACTTGTCCTTGTCGTCATCGCGGACATAGCAAAGGAAATAAGGCTCGCCGCTTGTGCTGAGAGTCTGCAGCACTTCAGCCGTGTCCTTGTTTTCCTTGACATCGGCATCATTGTACCACCGCCACACGTTTTCTTCAAAATCGTGAATCCACACCCAGTAGTGGCCAGACATCAACTGGCCACGGTGGCAGATGACAGCGTGCAGTCGGTACGGAATCTGTGTGAGAGCCTCGTGGTGCTCCTCAATCGATCGCTCTCGCTGTTTAAGTTCTTCTTCCATCATTTCTTTGATTTGAACATGCGTTTCGTAAATACCCTCGACCTTTGGCAGCTGTCGTGCTGGTTCACTTTGCGGTGGCTTGGGAGAGACCAGTAAGAAATCATCTTCCACGGGGCCATCAAAGTCCCAGGTCTCGACTTCGATATTGATAGTATCATCTTCGCCAACAGAACCTGGTGCCTCCGGAGCTTGCTGTCCCTCTGAGGCTACTGCAGCTTCGGGAACCGTCGGGACTGCTGAAGATTCAGGGAGAACGCCGCTATAGCTCTCCAGAGATCTCATATATGTTGGGTTAGGCTCAACTTTGGCGAGTTGTGACTTGATATCAGCGATACGCTTAGCGGTAATCCAGTCCTCAACACGTCTCTGAAAAGCTGGCGAGTCGTGTTCCGTGTCCATGTATCTATCCAGGTATAGCGTTTCTGGGATGACGACGGGGTTTCCATTTTTGCTGCCTTTCGACGTGGTGCGTTGGATCAGCACATGCAGGACAGGGGGCAAAGTCTTGATGGCAGTATAACGAGACAGCTTGCTCTCTTCAAGGATCTGCTGGTCAAAATTTCTGCCAAGTGCGTCATATAGTGAGCATGGGCCGTCCTCAGCAGGGTATGCCGTAATGGAACGGTCGAAGCTGATTTCGTGCTGATAGTCCTTTTCATGAAATTTCTTGGTGTAGTTGACAGTCGTCACAAAAAAGGTCTCCATCAGCTTCTCGAGCTGAATGCCCGTCTTCTCGTCGGTTGAACTCGGCCGAATAGCGGCTTGGAGGCGGTTGATGATGCTGCCCATCACTTCTTCGACGTCTTGTTGATCTGTTCCAGATGATCGTTTCTGGTGCTCCAAGGCGTTGAGAACTTTTTGATCCACTGTCTCAGGCTCTTCAGCATCGGTCATTTGAACATCGGCTGTCTGTTTCGTTGTGTCTGGCTCTTGGGCAACCTCCTGCACTGACTCAACTGGCGCTGAAACAGTTTCTGTGGTTTGGGCTTCGTCCACCATTTCAGCATCGCCAAGCTGGCGTATTTCCGAAGTTAAGAAGTCTTGCTGACCGTCATTTCCAGGGACGTACTCGACTTTTTCGAATGAGGGGTCTGAGCCGGCGTCCTCTTGGTCAACGAGCGTCTTAGTGCTTGACAGGCTGACAGTGTCCAGCTCCGGAACGTTGTTACTTCCAATGCTGACCATCTCAACGTCCTCGGTCTCATTCTTCGGTGCCGCTGGCGTATGCCTAGTTGGAAGTGGCGGTGGCTTTGGCCCAATTTGCGACTCTGGTGGCGTCTTTGAGCTGAGCAACGTTCGTGTAGATAGAAGAACGGCGTTGGCGAGTCGTTGCGAGGGTCGAGTGGCAGCCTTTTCAGACTCTTGCAAGTTTTGAAACAAAGTTCCAAGCTCCCGGGCAACTTTTTAATCCAGTTAGCCGGAGAAAATCATCAGTACCGCATCGGCCACGAAACTTACAAGCATCAGCCACGACCGCCTCGCCCCGGTCCATCTGCATCTTATTTCCTCCAATTCGGCGGTGCTCGATATCTTGGTCGGCGAGACCCAGTTTCAGATCATCGTAGTTGAAGACGACATCTCGTATGGGCCGAACCGTAAACAGATATTGTAGAAGACTGTTGAGGTAGCAAGTATTTCCAATGTTGTCAAGCCCGACAGGCAGAGAGAAGTTGACAGGGGCGCCGTTATTGCCGCCGGAAAGCGCACCAGAGCCGGCACTGGAAGACTCATGAGTGAGCTCCACGGCAGCGTGCTTTAGCGAAAGAGAAGCGGTATGTTCGGCGACGGAATCCAGGGCTTCGAGGTATACCTTTCTCGCTTCGGGTTTGCTGCTCTCTTGCAACTGCAGAACTGTGTTAGCAAGCTTTAAGAAAATGAGTGGCGTGAGAGGTATATTACCTTTCTGCGGGTTGCAGCTGGAGCTTCTTTAATCAAATCATCCCCATCTTTGAGTTCCAACAGAGCCTTTGCCGTTTCTAAAGACATCTTTTGATCGGCCTCCATCAGAAGCTTTGCCTGGTAGTGATCGTCTCTCGACTCAGAGGCAATCCACATCAATACACTTCTAGCAGTGGCTGCTTCCGCAGGCTCGTTGACAATCTTTGCCCGGAACGCCTGTATAATGGCTTCAGCGCTGTAATGATTCGGCGGGCTGAGGCCTAGGAATGTGAGTGACTGCGTTATAGTCTCGCTGTCATTGCCTGGGGCCTGCTGTTGAGGCTGACTGTCAAAAACTGACGATTGTGTGATTGCATAGTCAATGAGCAGGTCGTCCTGGCAATCGTTGGCAACCGCAAGGAGGGCTTCGACCAACGCTTTCCTTTGAGACGGCATAAGCTCCCACTGTCTTTTGTAGGCATTTACGACGATCTCTCTGCCCTGAGTTGGCAGCACGCCAAGTATTTGATAGCGCTCGGTGTTGACGAGAGAGTGTTGGGCAATGTCCCTGATCTCACCACATCGCAAAATGGCATGAAGGGCGGGCGCAATGTATGTAGGGCGCTCAGCAACCTGACCAGCCTTATGAATCAAGCACTGCACTTCTGCCCTGACGTCCTCCACATATGCCCTGTACGTGTTCAGCTGTGTGGTTCCGTTGGGTCCGGCGGCAGGCGCTGGGGCGACTGGTGTGAATGAGCCTTCGTCAACGCCGTCATTGTCCACCTCTTTCTCGTCAAACTCCAGCTGGCGGAAGACGGCAAAACATCGTGGGCCAAATAGAACACAAAATCGCTTATTTCGTTTCGAAATGCTCCTCGATGTCTCTGGTGTCGATTCCAACTGATTCTTCAAATATGTGTTTAGGTTCAAGGGTGCCTGGTACGCCCATTCGTCGGTCGCGCCTTCATAGCGTGAAGGGTCTTGCTGCTTCGCAAGGTCGAGCTGTTCTCGGATTGCTTCATGGTCGAGCAAGAGCTGGACCCACCACTTAGGCATTCGGGGTTCGGAGATTTCAAGTGTCAGCTCAAACGTGCAGGGCGGCGCTGAGCAGACGAAGGTTTCCCTGGCCTGGATGGGGTAGTATTTGGAGCTATCTCTGGTGATGTTGGTATCGGAGTCGGAACCGACCCAAACCAGGTGATGCCATGGGAATAGGGTATCCTTTGGCGGCCAAGTAGCTTGGTTGTGATGGCAGAGCGATGACGCCTGGTCCTCCTTCCAAGCCATCTTGAAGACGAAGTGGAAATGACAGTCGAGGCACACGGCGGAGAGAACCTCCGAAGTTGCCTCGGAGCAACTCTGATTTCCATTGATGACAAGTTTATGCTGATGGTCCCAGGCGTAGGGGCTGTCGATGTTGGCTCGCCGCGCTCGGTCGAAGAGGTCGCATACGCTGAAGTCGTTGTTTGTCACTTCGTATATCCATCGACTGGGATGGCAGCCTGGAAATTTCTTGTTAGCTTGGGTCGCGCGTTCAAAGTCTCTGCCACTGTAAGCTTACCCGCCAGTTCTCGCCCCGACGCGAGTACTTCCTTGTTCGGGGTCATGTAGTGCTGGACAAAGCCGGCGCCGGAGGTGCCAGGCAGTGCCGCATAGGAGTTGGCATCGTCCTGCCCGGTCAGATCAAAATCACTTGCCATCTCGGCTCTCGTCCGCTGCAGAGATGCAAGCTGTCACGCGGATAGCTTGACCTCTCTCAGCCGTGTGTTTGATGGACGATGCCGTTGGCAGTGGTGCAGGATCAGAGGCGGAGCTATTGGTTTCGCATCGGTATTCGGTTATGCCGCCGTCGTCAAGATTATATTCGAGTCGTACAAGATGTTCGCCGTGCGAAGATGTAGTTTGGCGAAGAGAGATGGCCGAGCAATGTCACAAGACTGTGGCCGACGTGATAGTGATGTGGTGTCGCAAACAGATGAAGCTTCGAGAAGGCCTTCAGACGCAGCTCAAAGGAGGGCTGCGTTTAGCCCAAATTATAACTGAGCCGAGACGCACTCACACATCCGATGGCCTGCGGCGTAAAGGGCTTGCGTATGCTCCGGCGGTTGTGGTGAGCGGGCTGGCGCGTGGCGATTCCGTAGACCGGTAGCTGACGTAGCACGGTTTGGGAGCTACTCCTAGTCGAGAGTCGTCAGCTGTTTAAGGTGCGGCGCAAGCTGGGAGCAGTTGCGCGGCGTTGGGGGGGAGGCTCCACTCTAGTGGCGGCACTGGGCAGTGCGCTGTGGTGGGCTGCGTATAGCTTACAGCGGTTCAAGAATGAGAATGAATAAAACAATGCCTGAGGTTTATGCTAATTAAGCTGTCTGCTAATGATATATACCATACGGATTGTTTTAATAGAGGTTATGATTAAAGTCAAAGCGACGACTGTCTCACAGCAGCTTACTGAACAAGGGGCACGCAACCATGCTTTGCTTATACCCCTTTCGCGAGTCAGTGCTGGAAGGCAGGTTATGCTCGTGATTAAAGGGCCTTGACATGGATTCCGCTTGCAATGAGACAAATATGTACCCGCAATACTACGCGGAGTTCGAAAACAAAAAGAGCAAGGAAGTGTGGATGTAGAGTGACTCGTTCCATGAGGAGGAAGCTAGGCCTGTATCAACCTCACTAAGATGGCTGCTGTTTCTTTTAGACTTCGTACAGCTACGATAGCAAATGAAGGCTGTATCATATGTAAACTTCCGCAAGATGGTACGGCTTCCGTGCTAAAGCCGTACATGCCGGATGCGACATCCGTGTCTACGACGCCTTCTGACAAGGCTCCGCGGATGCCCTGTGGTGGATCTGATAATCAGTCCACGGCCCTCCCCCGCATCGGCACCACTTCCGCTCAATGGTCGCTGTGACACCATGAAATGCTTGTGCCCTTCCGATGAGGTGCGGGGTTGTGACAAGAAATAATACATGACATATGAACTAGATCTTCGACCCTGACATTTATTTCCAAGTTGTTTGCAATCCTGCACTAGACTACCCAAGCGACGATAATGGCTGCATTTACACGAGGCGGCACAAGCGTGCGCATAGGAGTCGACGTTGGAGGCACCAACACGGACGGAGTCATTCTGGATCCAGACCAAATCGACTCGGCTAGCAGAGGCATTCTAGCATGGCACAAGGCACCAACTACACCAGACCCAAGCAACGGCATCAGCGCGGCAATCAGCCAAATGTTCCAGGACGCAAACATCCAACCCGACCAAGTCGCCAGCGTCACGATCGGGACAACACACTTTGTCAATGCAGTGGTTGAGCGGGATGCTTCTCGGCTGTCCAAAGTTGCAGTGATCCGCCTCTGTGGCCCATTTTCCAAGTTTACGCCGCCTTGCGTCGACTGGCCAGACGATATGCGAGAGCTTGTCCTCGGGCATTATGCTTTATTGACCGGGGGTCTCGAGATTGATGGCAACGTCATCGATAACCTTGTCGAAGACGAAATACTTGCGCAGTGTCGCATTATACGAGAAAAGGGCATCAAAACAGTCGTGGTTAATGGCGTATTCAGCCCCATCGATACTGTCGAAAGACAGGAAGAGAAGGCAGCTGCCATATTCAAGAACGAAATCCCGGGCTGCGACGTTGTTTGCTCCAAGGATGTCGCAAATCTTGGCTTCATCGAGCGCGAGAATGCTGCTATACTAAATGCCTCTATTCTCAAGTTTGCGCGGCAGACTATCCGCTCCTTTCACAAGCCCGTGCGAGCTCTTGGTATGCATTGTCCCGTCTTCATTACGCAAAACGATGGCACGGTTCTTTCCGGCGATGCGGCTGCAAAATTGCCAATAAGAACATTTTCAAGTGGCCCAACAAACAGCATGCGCGGGGCCGCGTTTCTTGCTCAGGGTCAGCTCTCGGAGGCTGTCATGGTTGTAGACATTGGTGGAACAACCACAGATGTAGGCCTACTGCAAACCAATGGCTTTCCAAGACAGCAGGCTGCTTATAGTGAACTTGCTGGAGTGCGCATGAACTTTCCATGCCCAGATATCAAGAGTATAGGTCTTGGAGGAGGGTCCATTGTTAGAGTCGACCGTGGTACAGTCGGCCCGGACAGTGTTGGATACAAGTTGACAGAAGAGGCCATTATTTTCGGTGGTAAAACGCTGACTGCCACAGACTGCACCGTTTTGAGCAAGCAAGATGTTCAAATTGGAAACCGTCAACTTGCGGAAAATGCAGTGCAAGGTTCAGATCTTTTATCTGTGCACGCCGTTATTAAAGCCAAGCTTGAACGCGTCATTGACAAGATGAAGACCTCGCCCGACGATGTGCCTGTTCTTCTCGTTGGTGGAGGTGCAATCATAGCGCCTGATAAGTTGGAGGGCGCAAGTAGGGTAATCAAGCCAGAGTGGTCTGGGGTTGCAAATGCGATTGGCGCTGCAATGGCAAGAGTGAGCGCAGTGATAGATGTGGTCAAATCCACAGAGTCCAAAACGGAGAGCAAGCTTCGAGAAGAAATTAGTAAAGAGGTCCTTCTGAAGGTGATTGAGTCTGGTGCATCTGCATCCTCTGCAGAGGTCGTTGAAATCGAGACAATTCCTCTTCAGGTACGTAACCTCACTTGCATGTGACTCTATTACTAACTCGGATTGCAGTACATTGATAATAAGACTCGTCTGATAGCGAGAGCTGCTGGTGATTTTGACTTTTCCAAGATGGTCCTGCCAAGCCGCGGTGTTGAGCATGAGGCAGAAGAGGAGGACGGCGATGTCGAAAGCAGCCCTGAGCCCGAACTGTCAAAGCATGCCATCGAGCAAGACGCCAATGATATCGACATATTGGCATACAAGCCTAGAGTCGAGAACAGGATCTGGTACATCAGCGAGACAGACCTGGACTGGATAGCTACAGGTTGCTACATTCTTGGAACTGGTGGTGGTGGCTCTCCGTATTCGCACATGGTCCGCCTGCGACAGGAACTTCGACAAGGGGCCGTTGTTAAAGTTGTACATCCAGAAGATATTCAAGATGATGCTCAAGTTGGGTGTGGTGGCGGTATAGGCAGTCCCACCGTAAGCATCGAGAAGCTTCCGGGCAACGAGCTGCTTGAAGCACAGCAGGCTCTGGCGCGCATCTTTAGCCAGCCAGTGACGCACACGATATCTTCGGAAATTGGAGGTGGAAATGGGCTTCAAAGTATGATTTTGGGCTCTAGTCTCAACATGGATTTGCCAGCAGTAGATGGTGACTGGATGGGACGAGCATACCCAACAATGTGGCAAACAACCCCCGTTGTTTTCAACGAGCGATCACCAATTTGGTCCCCAACCGCCATGTCAGACGGCAACGGAAATGTCGTCGTGATCCCCAAAGCGAGATCCGATTTTCACGTTGAAAATATACTGCGCGCTGCTCTCAGTACCATGGGCTCTCACTGCGCGACTGCAGAATCACCGGTCTCCGGCGCTGACATGAAGCGTTGGGTAGTCGAACACACCATCTCCCAAGCTTGGCGCATTGGTAGAGGTGTAGCGAGGGCCAGGAGGGAGAATAGGGTCGATACCGTCGCCGAGACTATCATCGAGGAATGCGGTGGCACTCAATCTGGCCGTGTTCTCTGGAAGGGCAAGATTGTTGGTGTGGAGCGCATGCTTCGAGGCGGTTACGCTTATGGAGAATGTATTATCGAGGGCGACGACGTGCGAGTCGATGAGAACAAAACTGGCGGCGGCGTAGAGGCGACATCGTCGGGCTTTGAAGGTCGCATCAAGATTCCATTCAAGAACGAGAACATTGCGGCGTTGAGAATGCGAGAAGACGGCGGCGAGGAGCGTCAGGAGGATGTAATGGCCATTGTACCCGACTTGATTACGGTCATCGATGCGCAGAATGGTGAGGCTATCGGAACGCCAGAATACAGGTACGGTTTGCTGGTCGTTGTTCTTGGTCTTGCGGCGAGCGACAAGTGGACTACAAAGCAGAGAGGCATTGAGCTTGGAGGACCGGAAGGCTTTGGCTTTGGACACCTGACTTACCAACCGTTGGGCACCTTTGTGAAGCCCGTGAGTGTAATTGATGAATATGATGGACAGACATAGGTGCATGCAGCTATGTGTAGACAGTCAGCTAGGCGATCTGAACATTTTGTGTCGAGCTTGTCTTGTGTCACTCCGTTTGCAGCTGGAGTCTTCCCAGCACCATCGATGAACGAAGGATTCATACACTTCTTGCAGATATTATTTAGAGTATGACTGAGAATCTTGATTTCATTTGTATGGAAAAATGACATCGTCTCTTTTCAAGAATAATGTAATACTACGGCGTTTGCAAGGGCTTGTATTTCTCTCCACGCCAGGTCAGCGTGACTGCCTTGCCAGCTGTCTGTCAGCCGTTTGCCAATATCTCTCCTACACATAAATGACCCCGTAAACTTGGAGTTTCCAAAAGCCTTTCGTTCTCCTTCCAATAGCCTCATCACCGTGGATACTGTCATGGATGAATACTACCAGCGGCACAGAACTCTGTGCGAGGATTGGTCTAAGCCCAAGTCGCTGGGGTTGTGGCAAACTATTCCTCCTGAGTTGATTCTAGAAATATTCAATTATCTTTCCCCTGACAGTCTGACCAAAGTGGCGTTGACTCACAGACTCATATCTCCATACGCGACGGCTGCTCTCTTTAAGAACAATGCAAAGTATGACAACTCTACGGCGATCCTGTGGGCTGCGTTTGCAAGCGGAAGTGAAAGACACAAACAGCAAGCTCAGCACGTTTTGAACGCTTCAGTCAAATACCTCGGCAATGTCAATGCCGTTCACCGCCATGGAAGCTCGTACGTCACTGCTCTTCACATTTCTATTCATCAAGGAAACGTGGACTTCGTGAGGCAGCTGCTTGAGCATGGCGCTCATGTCACTGCGCGCTGCTTTCAGATGCATAAATACCTAGCCAAGTCTGATGTGTACCACTTGAGCCGTGATTCAAGCCCCAACAGTGTCCAAAGGTTCAAGCGACTCAGTAACTTAGAGTGGCTACCGTTATTCGTGTGCGTTGCTGACGAAAATTGGCAACTCACAAGGCTGCTCATCCGGGGTGGTGCTCCGGGCTATGTTGCATTGCGGCCGCACAGCGGCTTTCTCTCCGGCGAGGCAGTTACAATCTTTCATCTAATTGTAAATGCATCCAAGCATATGTTTCAAGAAAAGCTGCCAATGCTCATTAATAAGTATCCGTGCTGCCTAAACATGCGCTCCGTACGTCGCCAAAGCACCGCGTTATTCGTTGCGATCCGCACTGGCAAGGAGGACACTGTCACAGAACTGCTTAAAGGACAGGCTAATCCTAATATTCCCGATGTTGGCGGAGTGACTCCTCTCATAGAAGCAATACGGGGCACCGCCTATACCTTTGGCAGCCCGCGAAAGCGCACATGGTACGGGAATCTCGCCAAATCTCTGCTTGACCATGGGGCAAACCCAAACTCGGACGGCCCACTATCACCCTTGGTAGAGGCAATATCACTCATGAAGGACGACTGGGTATACCAGAGTAAGCCGATGGCTGCAGTAATTGACGCCCTTTTGGAGCACGACGTAAATGTCAATGTTCACGGACAAGATGGGGAGATGGTAACCCATTTCATATTGAGCAATATTCTCAAACGAGAGGGAAACAAGTCTCTTGAAAGAATTCTGGAAGCGCTCATCAAGGGCGGTGCAAGCATCAACGAGCCGTGCCATCAAGGCAGCAGCATGCTATTCAAAGCTTTGGATAGCGAAACAAGTCCAAAGTCGGTGACGGAGCTTCTTCTGGAGAAGGGTGCGTCCATACTGCCTGATGAAGCTGACGGGATCCTGTTGCGCTGGGTTTCACGGCGGAGAGACAAAGTTCTTAGCGACTGCGTGGAGAAGCATTTCCCACATATTAAAACGGCAGCAGCTTGCCGTGCATTTAACAAAATCCTTGCCGAGGAAGTTCCCGACCGAATGAAGAAGTTTGAATGGCTACGGAGCCGCTTCCCTAGCGCAACAGTGTCCAGCATGGCCGTCGCCAAGGCATTTCTCGATGACAATCTGAAAATAAGTCCCGGAGTCCTGACTACCTTAACATTTGACGTCAAATGGGTGGATGAAGAAGGTCGTGGATTTCTGCATCTCGTGGTTTACAATCTCCAGACGCGGAGCCGTTACAAGGAGAGCGTGGCCATCCTGGACACGAACAATCTGATTAAAGCGGGCATCTCCTTTCTCGTTCGCGACCGTGAGGGGAAGACAGCGCTTGGACGTTTGATCGAATCAAAGACAGAGTACATGGAACTGGAGATTCTCTTTCACAGGCAGAGGGCAAAGGAACGTGGAGAAGATCTTTGAGAGACTATGTTGGCGGTGCAACAAGGATACTATTCGAGGCACATCAGGTCGGAGTTTTCGGCAGCAGATTTTAGCAATACCGCATTCTGGGGATAGAGTACAGTTTACTAGATACAGAGGCAGTCATTTCATAGAGAAAAATTTTCAGGGATTTTCATTTGCACGTCTCAATTCAAAATGCTGTCCCGGCGTGCATCGCCACTCGCGACGATCTCCCGCGATCACGACCACTTACAAGACGTCTCACGCGGTCGCAACAACTATTACCAAAAACCGCCAAAAGCCCACACGATAAAATAAAACGAACAAAAGAAGTCCGATCCCACTGTACCACAGTCACAGTGAGGTCACGCCAAAACCCTACTTCCAAAGTTCCATTCCCACCGTCCATCCATCAAAGGTACCGCTCATCTGACGGGCCAAGCTTCCCATTCAGGAAGGCCATCAAGGGCAGACGAAACAAGCGATCTACATCAGCCGCCGCTGCCGCAGTAGTTCTGACTTGCTAATCCCTCCCCTTTCCTACCACCCAAACTCTACTAAACTACGACTGCTAACCACGTGTATACCAAACTAAACAAGCCTCACCACTGCCGAAGCAGCATAATATCTTGCTCCAAGCGAGGCGATAATTCACGTCCCTAGCCAATGCGACGTCCATCGCCATGCTGCCCTTCTCGGCACCTGTAGCGCCACTCAAAAACGACAACCAATTACAGCACAACGTGGGCACGCTCTCGGTCACAATTTCGGGTTGCGGAGCCCACCACCACCTGCACCACCCCGTACAACGTTCGGGGTAATCGAGTGGACGCCTCGTGGGCGGGCCAAGTTGTAGATCTCGGACAAGAGTCTCGTTGATGCCGAAATCTCACCAGTGCCGGGGGCCCCTCCGTCTCCGTCCCTAGACTGCCGACCAGGCTAAACATGCCAATCGGGGTGGGAAGATGGTAAGACAGCGGTCAGCGATGAGACCGTGGCTGACTGGGCCAAGACCTAGCTAGTAAGCTGCTATGGATCATAGGGGTTTCCCATCTATATAAAAAGAAAAGTCCAGCACCTCCTCGTTTCTTCCATTTCTCTTCGAAAACCATCCCGTAGATCAAAGCTCCCCCGCAGTCCACTCTTCAGAGGACAAGATGCTCGTCTCCAGCCTCTTGCTCACCGCGACGGCCGTTCTGGCCGTCCCCATGCCGATTCCTGTACTTGCACTCCACCCGCTTCCCTTCCTTTTTTTGGATCATGTCTAATCTAGAAACACTATTCATCAGCCCGGCATCCCCAGCGAGTCCGATGCGCGCTCCCAGCTCGCCGGTCTCACCGTCGCGGCACCCGGTAGCGGCGACGGCTACTCGCGCGAAAAGTTTCCCCATTGGGAGACCATCTCTGGCAACTGCAATGCTCGGTACGACGCTGACTGTCTCGTCCCCATGTACACCTCCTTGTTCTAATGTCTGATAAATCGAAAAACAGCGAGTATGTCCTGAAGCGCGATGGCGACAATGTCCAGACCGACAACGCCTGCGCTGCGACGTCTGGCTCCTGGAAGAGCCCCTACGACGGCGCAACGTGGACCAAGTCGAGCGACATTGACATTGACCACATGGTTCCTCTGAAGAATGCTTGGATCGTAAGTAACCTCTGTGTTCCCTTCCGTATGCACGTATGACGACACAACAACACGTACTCACACAAAGACAAACAAACAGTCTGGTGCCTCAAGCTGGCAAACATCCCAGCGCGAGGCCTTTGCCAACGACATTACCCGCCCCCAGCTCTGGGCCGTCACCGACAACGTCAACCAGGCCAAGAGCGACCGCAGCCCGGATGCGTGGAAGCCGCCCCTGCGCAGCTTCTATTGCACCTACGCCAAGAGCTGGATCCGCGTCAAGAGCCACTACCAGCTCAAGATTACGTCTGCGGAGAAGTCTGCTCTCAGCGGCATGCTGGACAGCTGCTAAATTCACTTTGTTTCCTTTTCCTCCACTTGTGCAAGTTACGAAGGGAATGGCAGGGAGCTTTTTGTATATATCTTGGATGCAAAAGTTGTACATAAGTGATATTTATTCAAGTTGCCAGATTGGATACTCGCACGAAAGGGTTAGATTTGTTTGCTTATATAGATGTTGCTGGACTTGCACGACAGATTAAACGTGGTGAATGAAACAAGCGTGCAACCATGCAGTGATGAAAATACACTCGTATCCAAAGGCATATGGTTTCTCAACAGAATGTCAGGCACCGAGTCTCGCCCCAACCTTTGTCCTTGGCAGTAGCAGAACAGCTCATAGCTTGTATGTGTTCCCTGTTTCACGATGAGTCCTGCCTCTAATATTGCCGACATCGCTCTCCACGCGAGCGTATATAAGCCAACATTACCACAAGATCCCCAGTCTCTCAAACGTATGTCTCCGTCAACCGTAACCAAAGAAACTTCATCACCATGTTCCGCTACCAATTCTTCTTCTTCGCCATCTGCGCAGCCCGCACCTCCTACGGCGGTCTCTCCGATGAATCAACCTGCAATCCTCTTGCCCCAGACTCAAGTACATACCATCAATTTACACTCTCGCCCTCTTAGTAAACGGTATACTGACCAACGTCCACCCAGACTGCTCCCCAGACTCCGCATTTGTAGGCAAAGCCTCCTTTGACTTTGACGACGCCGGCTGGAACAACGACTTTGAAGCCTTTTGGTCCGTCGACGAAGCCACCAAGCACGACCGGCAGCGCCTCGACTTTGTGACCAAGGGCAGCGGCATCTCCATGGCCATGACGGACATGAACCAGACTCCCACGCTGACCAGCAAGCACTACCTCTTCTTCGGCAAAGTCTCCGTAACCATGAAAGCAGCCAAAGGACCAGGCCTAGTCTCCACCATTGTGTTAAAGTCCGACTCTGGCGACGAAATCGACTGGGTAAGCAGCCCGAAAACATCCAACATACTTTGACTCATGACATACACTGACCAGCCACTCAGGAAATGCTCGGTGCCTTTGAACACCAAGCCCAATCAAACTACTACTCCAAAGCCCAACCCCTCTTCAACACCTACAACACAACCTACACCCTCCCCACCTCGTCCTCCTACGACGCCTTCCACACCTACACCGTCGAATGGACCGACACCTACTTGAAATTCTCCATTGACGGCTCCGAACGCAAAACTTGGCACATCGGCGGTGGAAACGACGGCAACAGTATCCCGGCAGAGAAATGGCCCCAGGTGCCCATGCGCGTCCAGCTAGGTCTCTGGGCCGTCGAAAACGGCAACGACGTCGGCGAGATTGCCTGGGCCGGCGGCGTACCCGACTGGCGCCAGGAGCCGTTCAAGGCGTACTTTAAAAAGGTCGAGGTGGAGGACTACACGGGGTGGTGCGAGGAGGTCGTCGCCGGAGATGTCGAGTACTCGTACGGCGCGGATACAAAGGGCTGGGCGGACGTCAAGGTTGCGGGCTGTAGGAAGAGGAGGGCGCCTGGTGTCATCTCGCCTGATCCGCCCAAGGGAACGAGCACTACGACTGGTGATGGTGGCGCTGAGGAGACGGGCAAGGATGCGCCGGATGAGGAGGGTGTTGGGTGTATTGCCATGCAGGTTTCCTGTGCGTTGGTTGCGTTGGTTGGACTCGTGTGGATTGCTATTCTCTAGTCATCGGCAGGATCACCAACGACGCCTTTCTGTCTGAATTAGAGAATATGTAGACGAGATCACATTAATAGTAATAGAGAGATAAAATAGAACGGTGCGTCCTAGCTTTGCAGCTTGCTTCATAACTGTCGTATTCATGCATTCTTTTAATTCATAAATCGCCATCCAGTAAAACATTGATCGCTAAATCATAAAATACAATCGTTTTGTACAATGCTGTACATGTGCTTCATGATGATCCGCTTTTTGTGTAATAAAATAACAGCCACCAAACAGCCAACTGGCCGGGGTATCAGTAGTAGAAGAGAAAAGAAAGGAAATATTACAATAAAGTGTGCCGCTTACCGTCGCGGCGAATAAAGAAAACAAAATCCACCTACTCGGGGCGTAGAGTCTCATCCCCTTCATCCTCTTCTTCATCGACGCCTGGGTCGCTCAGCTCTCCCGTAGCTGCCCTCCTAGCCAATTCTCGTTCCTCATAGACTTGCTGCTTGCGGGCTTCAGACTGTTGCAGACAGTCGAGGTATGTGCGGAACTTGACAATCTCGCGAAGAAGGTAGGAGCTCTTCCGTTCCCAATTGGCCATCGCCTTGGACGCGTTCTGTCCTCGTGGGGTAAATGCTAGCAGCATGGGGCTCCGAAGCTGGTTGTGGGCTTGCAGCTCCTCATCGATTCCCTTGACATACGCAATGAGTGATTCGCGCTGCTCCGCCTCTGGCAAGTTGCTGGGCCGGGCACTCTGCGTAGGGGGCGCCCAAGCAGTAATGTGAACCCGGTCACCCGGAAGCTTTCCTCGGCCGCTGTTGTGCGTAAAGGGGCCACCACCTTGGTCGAAGCTCAGCGAGCGGAAGCTGCCACTTTGCACACTGGACTTGCGTGTGTGCGTATTTCTGCTCTCTGATCGCGAATCCTTGCTGGCGTCTCCGCCAGACTCGTTGATAGCGGCCACTAGGGCATTGTTGACAATGGCTTCGCTCCATCCGTACTCAATGTTGCTTATACCACCGACCAAAGGATGTGTGCTCAGTCTGGCACTCCAGTAGTTTGCCGTGTTGACAAACTCCTTGATAATTTCTGGCGTGCCAACATGAAACAAATGCACCGCTCCGGTGGGCAGGCTGAGAGCCCAGACGTAAGGTCGCGTGCGAGAGTAGCCAGGTGCCGGGAGTGCAGAGGCAAGTGTCAGCCTCAGGTTGAACGTGCCGACATTGACGGCATTGTCTTGCCAGTTTCCGCCACCGACAGGCGTGGTAATCTTGCCCCCTGTCCTTGGTCGTGCTCTCGTCGACTTGTTCATGTTAAAGGAAAAGAGGCTCATCTGGCCCTTCTGGATGACGGCAAATACTTCGGACCAGTTTCTATCCTTGGCCCTCTTGCCGAGAATGTCCAGGTGATGCTTGTGAACAACCATGCCTTCCTTGACCCAGGGCGGGCCTGCCAGCTCCAGGGACTCGTCTTCCAGAAGCTGGCTCGCCGGTATCTCAGAGCTGATAATGGATGGAGCAGTCTCGTTGCCGTATAAGTCTTCGTCCCGGATAATGGACTGGCTCAAGGCGTTTGCAAAGCCAATAGATTGCTGATAGTCGCCACGAGGCATGGCAGATGCAAACGAATCCTGCGAAACAGAGCCTTGTGTACGTCCAAGAGAATATCGGCTCCAAGTCGCAGAAGACATGGCGGGGCTAAAGAGAGAGTTGTCGTCATCAAAGCTTGTGCGGCTCGATGCCATACCGGTTCGGCCAAGACCCGGTCTTGATCTGCTCTTGGATGTCCATCTCGAACCACTCCGTCCACTATCTGCAATGCGACCTCGTGACGACATTTGCCCTTCAGAGGGTGTCTTGCTCAAGACACTGGGTGTTCTCTTCAACATGCCACTCACAGACAGGCTGTTTTGCGAAGGGCCAGCTCCGAGATGCCTTTCCCGTTCACCGTCGGCGCCAAACAGTGGCAAGCGATCATCGCGGATAGAGGCATAAATACCTTTCAGGACTTGCTCGACTTGTTCTTCCCAAGCCCTGACTGAACCGCTAAAGGTAGTCTTCACTAATGGGCCGGAATCACCAGCCCCATCAGCATTTGACATGTCCAGGCGTGGCGACGGGCGAAACGAGTTTCGGAATGACGCTTTATCCTGTTCCATGGGCTCCTTTTGTTCCGTGCCAAGCATGGGACTCTTTTCCGGCAGAACGCTGGGCCGTTGGAAAACTTCGGGCTTTGACTCAAGCAGAGCCTGTCGTATCGTCGAAATTGTGTTTTTGACAAACTGGCTGCGTGTCATCTTCTGCTCAATATCGGCAAGATGCAAGTCGGTATTGAGAAGCATAATGGAGTAGCATATCGTGTGAATAACGTCGGTAGCCTTGAAGCCGTGGTGCGGGTTGCAGGCACACCATCTCTTCGAGAATGCAACCAAGATACGATCCACCTGCTGAGTCTCAGCACGCAGGACGAGGCGCTCACAAATCGAACGTAGGGACGACAGTATGCTCTGATCGGTAAAGTTGTACAGCTCCATGTACGCCTGCAGAGTCCTTTTGCGCACTGGTCCTTCTTCGCCCATCCATGCGGCGGCCTTTTCCTTCGGTATAAAGTCCTCAGAGCCGTTGTAGATCTTGCCAGCCTTGTACCGATCTTCCGCCGTCGGCTCACCCACGACGAACGCGGGCTCATCCAGGCCCTTGACCGGCATAGTGTCAAGCGCTGGCGAAGTCTTACTATTTGGTTCGTCAAGATCTTCGACACGCACGCTTGGGGGAGCACTCGGGGCAGTTTTGTAGTCGGCGTCTGTCGAGACGGAAGCAGGGCTCCGACTCCGCTTGCTGTCAGCGGGCAGCTTGAGATTCGTTCGACTGCCTCTAGTATCTCCGTTTGCCGGCTCCATATTCTGGGAGAGAGACTTTTTGATGCGGATTGTGTCATCTTTATCGCCTCTACGTTGTGAAACGCTTGTGGGGTCAGATTGGGAGGCTGGAAGTCCCGTCTTACTTGGCATGCTAGCCTCCCATTGCCTCCCCTTATCCTGTGCTGGTTCGTCGTCTGCATCGCTTCCACCATCCAAATCAAGGAATGAATTATTCTTCGTGAAGCGATTCTTTGTGCCATCGGCTGCGCCATTGGGTGTACCACGCGTCTGTGCCTCCAGCTCGCCGGGAACCACACGAATCTTGGCTTGAGGACTCGGCTCGTAGTCTGGAGAAAACTCTCGCTGGAAAGGGTCCCTCTTCTCCGCACTGCCATTAACCTTGTCATCAGCTGTGTTGGTAATGTCCGCCAGGGCTGCGGCAGTCAATTTAGCATTATTGGCGGAGCCGGCGCTATTTCGCAGGTATGGGTTCATGGCCTGGCGCAGACTGCTCGTTGGGCTTGGCGGATCGTTAGACGCTGCATTGCCATCAGGGCGTAATTTAGATGAGGCGACAGGAACGGGCGGTATCTCGGTTGGCATAGGCGGGGTCTCGTCAGCGACCGACTTCTTTCGCCTGCGGAAGAACGAAGATGTCTTCTTTTGCAGAGGAGGGGCATGGTGAGAATGAGACGATGACGTTTCCCGTGACGGAGGCGCTAATGTAGACTTGGACTGGTTCTGCTGCTGGAGCTTGCTGCTCATCGGGTGCTCGTTGTGGCTTGCTGACGAGGGCAAGCGAGAATTAGAACCGGTCGATTCGTTCAGGGAGGTGGTACTCTTGGTAGAGCCTCCAAAAACGCGTCGAAAGAAGCCCTGCTTCTCCTTTGCCTGCGGGTAGCCATTGGCCGTCAGGCCCCTGGTGAGATCGTCCTTGGACTTGCCATACCCAACGCTAGGGGCTGGGGCGGCATCGAGGTCTTCAATCGGCAAAGGGGGAGGTTGCTGCCGAGGGGTAGACGGTTGCTTGGTTCTACCCGACGCGCTCTTGAGAGATTGGGGTTTGCTATTGCTGCGGTTTCGGCTGGCAGGAGGAGCCGATGGGTCGGGGGGCGGTCGGGGGAAGCTTGCGTTAGATGCTCTGGTGCGAGGGCCTCCTGGAACAGTAGGGTTCGGAGCCGCGCTGTCGTACTCATCGTTGGCGACGTCCGCGTCGTTATCAGCTGCCGCAGGCATTGGCGGACGGTCCATTCGCTGGCGGTGATTTCGTAAGTTATGTTGTGACTGTGTCTTTGTCGGCCGAGTGCGGTCGAGGCTCGCCGGGCGGTCTCCGGAGATCTCGTCCCAGTGATTGCCCGAGTAGGCCAAGCCGTAGCGAGGCGCGTCCACACTACCGCTACTGCTCTTCTTAGTGTGACGATGATGCCTGGAGAAGTTTTGAGCAGCTCCTTCAGACCAGGCGGCTGGCGGCGTTATGGGTGTTTTCGGGGCACGCTTCGTCGGTGTGACGGGGGGCCGGCTCGAGTTCCCGTTGGGCCGCTGCGGCGTCGATTGGGTATTGCCGCGTGATGCGGTCGGGGATGAGACTGTTGCTGGCTGGCTCCCTCTTGCGGTCGCGGGGCTGGAGAACTTGGAAGAGCTATTGTCGGGGGTATCAATGTCGGAGGAGCCGTCTGCGTAGTCGTTGCGCTGGGGGGTCGATTGTGAATGCCAGGGCACGGCGTCGAACAGCTGGGTAGAATTGGCGTTGTCGCCTTGATAACTGCGCTCGGGACTCGTAGATTGACCAAGAGAAAACTGGTCGAGGGACAGGAGCATGTTGGTGACAAAGGAGTCACGAGTGACGTCTCGCGGCGACAGAGACAGGTCGTGGGAGTCGCGGGTGGGCGTGCGAGGCCTAGGCGGATGTTGGTTGGCCATGTTTGAGGTGGCCGTGGGCCAGGTTCCTGACGAAGACTGCGGGATAGGGGCGTGTATGCAGGGCAGCAGGCAGCACGCAGGAGCCGGCCTTTGAATGCGTGCTCCGTACCGCGCGAATGTAGGGGCGGGCCGAGCGGGCGTTGAGATTGGGGTCGAAGTCAGGGATTCATTTGGCTATAAGGATGGATGCAGGCTGCTGCAGTAGCGTGGGCGCGGTGTGGTGCGTTGCGGTACGTTGCGTTGCTGTGCAGTGCAGGCCACGAGGTTTGTTCCCACCGCCGTAGTGTACCCAGTTGGTGATGTCAGGCTATCCGGGAGTTAAGAAGCGAGATGGGCGAAAAGCAAAAGAAAAAAGGAAATGAGGATAGCTGCAAATGCCTGTCTAGCTCGATCTCGGTGGCGCGGGAGCGGGAGCGGGCGTAGTTCAGGTCCCTTTTTCCCTCTGTGACGGTCAATCAACACCCAGGGGTATCGACAACGCTAAACAAGGAAAGAGGATCAAATGAAACAAAACCGCGCCCCAAACAGAAAAGAGCGAAATTGGCGTCTTGTCTCAAATGCACCACCCACGTTTGTCTCTTCCGCCTCCTGTCTTGCTGCTGGACTAAAAAAAAAATCGGTCAAGCCACAGCGTGCGCGCCCAGCAGCTCAGCGAAATTGGGCACAGCGAGGCGTTGAGCAGGCGGATCGAGGGGGAACGTGCTAGCGGCGACCGGGGTCGTCAAGGCGGGCGACGATGCAAGGGACGACGGAGCGAGATTTCGGAAGAAATTGGACGGGCTTCGAAAGCATAAATGTTCCAATTGGTGCTTGCTTCTTTCTTCGCGGTTTGCTTAGAGGCGCTGGGGGTGCAGACGGGGATAGCAAGGCGCGAAAAAGAAACGAAGTGACCAGGATTGCGCTCGAAAACGGGCGTCGACGAGTTGCAACAAAAGGCGTACGAGTACGGAGAAGAGACTCGTAGTAAGCAAGGGGCCCAGGCTGTGACGCAGCAGGTATCGAATGGACTCTTGCGGGCCACCGGTACCGCGTAGAGCACTGGAAAAAAGCACCAGGAACAAGAAAGAGTACGAGTAGAGAGAGAGAAAAAATGGCTCTGGTGATGCTCGGTTGGATGGAGTCGTTTCGTCCATCCCCATCTCAAGCGTGGCCCGAACAGGGGCTAGGCCAGGTACCATGGAGCGAACCTGTGGGCCCCCCGCGCTAACGTTCTCGTGGGCTCAAATCCCCCATACTAAGGTAGCCCGTCGCGCGAGTAGCCGAGAAAAGCGACAGAGAGAGAGAACCGTTGCCCGGAGTCAAGCGTAGCGGAGATCATCAGCAAAAATCCCCTAATTGGGCCCTGAGGCTAAAACGTTCATTACGAGTAGGAGACGCAAACGCTACAATTGGCTCCCTACGGACGTACATTAGGTGTAGCTGGGGGATATGCGGCATCTGGTGTGACGTGTCGGTGCTGGGGCATCACCGCTACTTTGTCCTTGAAGCTCGCATCTCAAGAACGAATAGCATCGTACTCTGAAAGCCTTATGGGAGCATTGGCCGTAATGCGAAACGCTCTACTCCGTATTGCCGGAGCACATCTGCCGCTGACAGTTATATGCGAGGTCCACGGTTGGCAATCAATCCGAAGCCATCCCCAAACGCCACGTTTTTGCCCGCTACTGTCCCGCCATACACCATAAGCAGAATCTGCCTTTCTACAAGAGGCTCTGCTTCCAGCCCTGAAAATAAAAATCAACAAAAAAGTCTCTGTGCATTAATTCCACCGTCCTATTACCAGAATCTGAGTCTTGTCTATATTACGAGTACTCCGTCAAACTGCTCGTACCACAGACACACCATATGTCAGGGGTGCAGCTTGCATCTGCACGACGCACATTACTGCACGCCTTCAGGGGTCAAGAAAACGCCACCACAGCGTCTTTATCCCTCTTCCCATCCCGACACTTTGAGCCGTATTTGGCAGAATCCTCGGTGTAACAATGTCTAGCCTGGGGTATCCCTTCCAGAAAGCAGCTAGGGCGAAAAAAAACAACGATACCGATTCTTGCGGCGACCAGCCTTTACCTCATACTCGGGGCGCCTCTCGCTCAATCGTACTTTCGTATTGTAGATAGCACAGAGATAAGCCGCTGTCCTCTGCAAGGCTCTAGACACAAAGCTGCCGGCTGGATACACCAGCGCAAGCTAGCGAATCTATTGAGCACAAACCATTCACGCACAGGCTTCATCCCATAATGCCACAGCCTAGAATCTATGCCTCCACTGAAATATGCGGCTTGATCCGTCCTTGTGAAACAATATTCCCTCTGCCGTAGCTAGGTATCCACTCGGGCATACGAGTAAGAGATCTGATAGAGGCTCACCACCCTACTCTAGTGTGAAGACGGATTTCCCACTCCATGCCTGACTTGGAGTAAAACGGAGTGTGTCAAGAACGTACAGTATGTCTATTGGCATATTCTATTTACTGTGTCAAGACTGTTAATCATGGAATAGTCTTTCTCGTCTATGACAGTTCTGATCCGTAATGGTGCCACCTCCGCGAACGGGGCAGCCACTTGCTAACATTGCTCCTACATTGTCGCATTGCGAATCATACCGCCTTCATTCACCAGCAATGGCGGCCCTTCTGGAGGGCTTTGTCCATTGATGTACTTCCACAGCCGGCTGACCTCCTTGACCTTGACATCGCGCGTCTTATGCCGCGTCTTCACGCCATGTACTTCGACGGGGGTAAATACTTCTCCTGAGCCGAACCCCGTAGTTCCGGCGTACGTTATGTCAAATGCCTCGCGAGTATTATCCATGGCGGCTCCTTCTCTTCCGACCTTGATGACCTCCTCCATAAACTCGTTATTCTCATCTGCTCCGACAAACTCTCCCGTCTCCGGGTCCCGCTTCAGCGGGAACATTCCGTCCAAGTAGTGCTGGTTGAACTGGTGACCGCCACGGCTAGTAGATCGGCTGAAGAGTCGTCCTATGAATCTTGGCAGCTGTGGTGATCCCATCTTGTTGGTCGCAAAATGCAGAACCCCCCACAAGGCGACAAAGTCTGTAGTATGCGCATAATGCTCAATATGCCCGATGGCGCGATCCTGCGCCGCCGAACCATGCGTCGAAGACACAGTTGATGACTGTGTGGCCAGCGTCGGCGGTCGCCCGTCCTTGGCAGAAATAGGACTGCTAACCGGCGTCGTAAAGCTCGTCTCCGTCATCAGTGTTATCAGGGTTGACAATGCTTCTCGTGGGCTTGTCACCGATAGCGACTGGGATGCCATGTGCCGGTGAGGGTTGTTGAAGTGGTTGGCTGCATTTCCAAAGGTATACACTTCCAGCTTTGCCAGTAAGTCCTGTGGCATCTCTTGCAGAAGCCAATCCAACACCAAGCTGCCTTCGATGCCACCTTGCGAGTGCAAGATGAAAATCACCTTGGACTTTGACGGATCATAGAGCACATCGCGCACAGTCTTGTAGCATATTCGCACGTCGCCTGTCGCGTAGGAAAAGTTTCTTTGAATCAGGCACTCGACAACGTCGAAGATGATTCCCGATGTGCGGTTGTGGATGCCCAAAATTGGACGGCCAAAGGTAATCGCAAGGCGGTTGAGGTTGTTCTTCATCCAGTGCTCCCTACAGCGCCGAAAATTAGCTTTCCTACGGAATTCGAGCAGTAAATGCTAATAAGACCCGGCACTTACCCAGCTGCAACGCCGTTAAGAAATATCCATTGTTCATGCTCATGCTCCGGTAGAGGCTTGGCGAACTTTTCGTCCGAGTGAAAGGTGGTGACCTTGCCGTTGAGTAGCTTGCACAGCAGCCAGTTTACCATGATAAAGGTAAATATGAACGCGGCTCCCATCCACAGGGGAAAGAGGACGGCTACGAAGAGACCGCCAATGAATCCAAGTTGCAGCACAAACAGCAGGGAATGCACCGCGAGACAGAAGATATTGCTCAAGCTGGGATAGAGCTCGTCCATGTCCCCCGAGTCACAGGGCGACAGGGGTAAAACGATCCACGGCAGTGCCCAAAAGTAGGCGAAGAAATAGTATACATCTTTGAGGAATAGTCGTAGCGGTAGGTCGGTATAGCAGTAGTTGATGACGCCATCACCGCCAACTTGCGAGCGGTAAAACTCGGTGGCGGCGTTCATGTTTCTCGCGTGCCTTCGAAACGGCATGGCAGACAGCAATCAAGGGATGCGCAGAAGGAGAAACGAACGGCTGTCGTACAAGAAAGGGAGAGAACAAAAGTATCGTCGGGAGGTGACGAGGCAGCCATGGTAGCGTCTGCCCGAGACAGTCAGCTCGGTCTGCTGTGGAAGGATCAATCGACAGCGCCTTCCCCCATCACTTGCGCCGGGCCGCACCGCCACGCGCAACAGCTGTTAGCGCATTTTTGGTGCGAACAAGGCAACGGACGCAAGCGGCTGGAGCATTGGCGCGCCATGATGTCTCTCGCCACAGGCAGGATTTTGGCACTAGAGCAGGGTTGAGCTAGGAAGAGAGGTCAGCTGCACGAGGTGCCACGGCGTTGACGTGCAGGTCATCCGACCAACGAGGCAGCTCCTCACGCGCCACATAGCGATGGACTACCGCGTGCTGGGGTTGGGTAAGTGTGCTGCAACGCTGCGGCTGATTGTCACACTCCCCCAGCACGAAAACTAAAATAGGTGCTGCTCAGATATTATTACTCTTTTTGTCTGGGGTAGGTCGGAGAATTTTGTGCAGCCGCAATCAATGTGGTGCGAAGAGGCTGCATGCATGCACTGCACTGCCCGACACACGCACTGCGTTGCACGTCGCGCGACCGTTGCAACCCCGGATTTTGGACATAGGACGAATGCAATTAAGCCCACCAAATCTGCGATCTCACGATCCTCGTCCCCACTATGAAAAAAAGGCACATGGCAGGTGTCCGTAAGAAACGGCCCATTTTAACCCACTGTCTACCCCAAGCTACCTTCATTGGGTGCAATGGGAGCAAATGGCCATTTTGACGGATTCGCACGCATACGCGACGTCGGATTATTGCGCTGCAGGCAATGTCTCGGTATCATCCGACGAATGACCTCCAAACGTTGGTCATCATTTTTACGGGAGGGAACGTGCCGGTCGGCGTATGCCGTAAGCGCGTCATATTCGAGAGAACATCATCATGGCCGCACTGTAGAGGAAAATACGTGATAACAGACCTGTGCCATCTCCATTAAACATCAGCTTTTGAAGAGTAAGCCGATAGCTGGTGATAATACACATCTATTTGCAAAGGCAGCTCACTGTCGGCAAGATAATTAGTAACATCGCATGTGCTTGCAAGCTCCCTATCATCAGCAATCATTCACGTCGCAAGTGTGGCAAGTATAGTGTTCAGTTTCAAATATATTTTTTAATCTAGATGAATATATCGAAGGTGTTTGAAAAAATTGTGGCCTCATTTCCATGTCCATAATGCGGACGAGGCATGTCAAAAACGCCAGCTCCCTTTCTATGCAAATGTCTATTCCATGTTTTATCGGTTTTGTGCACCCCGGCATCATTCCCAGCCAGCACTGCGGGGAGCAGGCTGTGTCTGCATCCAGCAGAGCGAGCCAAGTCTGATTTTGTCGCCAGGATGTCGGCCAAAGGTGGTATCATGTCCGAGGATTCCAGTCCACCGGATTATCCTCCAGCCGAGGGGTTTTTGTATCTTTCGTGATTGTCATAATGGTCTATAAGCGACACTTTGTCGAACAAAGGAAAAGAGAAAAATAACTGAAAGACAAGATTGTCCAGACTAGTTCAATTTAGTCGGCAGTCTTGTGCATCGAGCCAGTGACGTAGTTGGCCTCGAGAGCATCAATCTTCTCGACGTCGACCTGGTCAAGCTTGAAGTCGAAGCTGTCCAGGTTGCTCTGGATGCGGTGGGCAGTCAAGCTCTTGGGCAGGACAACGTTGCCGCGGGCGGCACTCCAGTTAAGAAGGATCTGGGCAGGAGTGCGCTGGTACTTCTCGGCAATGGCGACAATGGTGGGGTCCTCCAGCTTGTTGCCGCGAGCGAGGGGAGAGTAAGCCTCGATCTTGATGCCGTACTTGCTGCACAGGTCGACGAGGGCCTGGCGCTGGCAGAAGGGGTGGACCTCGACCTGGTTGACGGCGGGGACAACGGTGGCGTTGTCGATGAGGCTCTCGAGGTGGGCAGCGCCGAAGTTGGAGACACCAATCGACTTGACCTTGCCGAGCTTCTGGGCGGTCTCAAGGGCACGCCACGACTCGAGACGCTTCTTCTCGTCGTCGGCGGGGGAGTGGATCAGGTAGAGGTCGAGGTAGTCAAGGCCAAACTTGTCGAGAGAGGAGCAGAGGGCGTTGAAGGTGGCCTCGTAGCCGTGGTCGGCATCCCAGAGCTTGGAGCAGACGAAGACCTCCTCGCGGGGGGTGCCAGTCTTCTGCAGCCAGGCGCGGATGGCGTTGCCGCAAGCCTCCTCGTTGGCGTAGCGGGCGGCAGAGTCGATGTGGCGGTAGCCAGCATCGAGGGCGGCAGTGACGGCATCCTCGGTCTCCTGGCCGTTGGGGGCCTTGTAGACACCGAGGGCGACCTGGGGGATTTCGTTGCCGTCGTTGAGGGTGACGGAGCGGACAGAGGAGACGGAGTCGCTCTTGGGGCGGCCGTTGACGATGACCTTCTTGAGGATCTGACGCTCAGGAGAGGTCTCGGGGGTGATAGCGGTGGGAGCCATGGTGAAGGTTGTGGTAGGGAGGGGTTTTGTGTGAAAGGGGAAAGAGAGTGTGGTTGGTAGAGGGTGTAAGTGGTTGTTGTTTGTAGATGATATACCAGCCAGTGGTTTGATGATGGGAAAGAAGGAGAGATCAAGATAGGTTCATGGAGGAGATCTACGGGCTTCTTATATATTCAGAAGGCATCAAGGAAGCGAAAATTTGTTTCGGTTCAATACACCGAGCTTAGGTACCATTCAATGTCATGGTACGCCTCTCGGCGGCCGCGCGCGCGACGTCATTCAATCAGGTCGTCATTTTTGGATACAGGAGATCCGCTTGTTCCCGCACCAGTCAGAAACCCCATGGGTAGGTACGGAGCACTCGTAACGATGTACGGGTACCATGTACTCGTACCGGGGTACTTGCGAATGGTTGTTATCCACTCAGGCGCTCAACCGCCGTGCACGCCCGTACCATTATCACGTCGCAGCGAGCGAGGGAAAACGGAGGATGTAGACGGTGGAGCGCGCCAGGGCGGCGGACGATGGCTCAGAATGGAAGCAGAGGCAAGGGCGAAGAAAACTGTGTGATTTATTCTGGGTCAAAGAGTGGGAATGCTGGTGGAGAGGCTCACGATAACGCAACTGCGGCATTTTATCTGAAGGGGTCCAGTGTTTTTTTGCTCCCTCTCTTACTATACACGGTTTGGTGGTGGTTGATGGCTCCGGTGTGAATGGGTTTTTCATGTGGTTTTTGTTTTGGGTGGTTGGCTGACGCCGGTGCAAAAGATACAACATTAATGGGCCCGTTCGCCGCACAATGACGCAGTACTGTGGGGGCCAAAGCAAAGTACCAGCTCCGTGTGGCGTTCGTAGGAGCGCGGCCGGTGGGAGGCTCTGCGGGAGAAGAACAAATTTTCTGCGCCGTGGTTGGCTGGCCGGCTCTTGGCTTGGGCTTCTTTTTCCCGGCCCGGCCACGGTGAGAAACGGTAGAATGCCGAGAGGCACACACACCATCAACTACGGACCCGGCACAACTGAAGGCCCTATGGCCGCCTGTGGCTTTTCCACGGCCAGATCCCCCCCTTCCTTACGAGATCCATTTCCGATCCATTAAATGTCCACATTTCAGCGTGGACGACCACAAATGACGACGAATTGTCTGTCCAGGAGCCGCCCAAGTGCCTTGCCGAGCCCACTAATAATACTGAGCAGTCCCTAGCAGCGTGTCTTCTAGGTTCTCTTCGGCTTCGGCTGGCTTGCAGACATACCAGGCACGCAAGCCACCCTCGGAGCTTTACGAGTAGATCCCTGAACCGCCATTATAAACCGGGACTCTTTTCGTTCAGAGTTTTTAACAGAGTGGAGCGGTGAGACTACATTGTGCCTCGTACCTGGGTACAGCGCGGTACGGCGGTCGCTGGAACTCTTGCTATCAGCGGAGTTCCGTTTCAAACTCTTTAAAATCTTTGACAGTAAGCCCGCGACGATCCCGAGTCCGCTGCACCTGTGTATATGGCACTGTAGGGAGCGGTGTAAAACGGAAGCCCATCTAGGAAAGGGAGGGAGCCTGAAGGACACCGCTGTACTGTAGGACGAGCAGATAACTGGGAGAACTGTCTCTGGAAAATGCCAGTTTCATGGGATGAGTTACACGTACAGAAACGTTTCTCTTCGGTACATTGTATTCATCCCTGCGTACGCCCGCTCGAAATGTACGAGTACTGTACTCCGTACGTAACACGTATCTAATACGCCCTCGGCAGCCTGTCTTGGTATTGTGATAGACCGCACAGTGCCGCCCATTCTCAACGCCAGTTGCCCAAACAAACGCACGCACGGTGCGCCATACACCCTTTACACACAGTGTTTGCCTACTCGACCTGCACACCCGTACACAGTGCCACAACCTGTTATCTTTCCTCCGTTTCAACGTCGACTCCTCCGTTCCATCGTGCACCACTTGGACTGACACCACTTCCACCACGTCGCCTCCGTTGATATTCTGGGTCCCATCGCTTCGTCTCCCCTGTCCACGCAGCTCACCAGTCGGTCCACTTGGCACTGGCTGCACGGTGTTGCTCCAGCACACTGACCGTCGAGTGCACCTCATTCGCTGCAACACTTCACCAGTCCGCCTTTTCGCTTTCGCGCTATGACACGTGATGGAACACTGAGCGACTATCTCATGGATCCATCTATGGAGCCTTGCCTGATTCTCCTGACGTCAGGAAGACCGCGAAACGCCAGTCCAGCCGCTCGCAGTTCCACGACGCCGCCTTGTTGCGGCATTCAAAGTATCCCCTGTCGGTAGAGATGTAACGGTATGGAGTCCTGCCACAGTAGCATGCTACTATGGTACCACATCATGTAGGAGGATTCTCTGCTTCATCAGAAAGCCTCGTAAAGGCCCGAATGCTAATGGCAAGATATCCATCAGGCATCCGCTTCACCGCAGCAGAAAATACGCCTCTGACGGCTTGGAATTGTTCCTGCCAAAAGAGAACCTACACAAGGCAAACTGCATCTGTCTACGGCGATCAGGGTCCGTCCATCTTTGCACAGATCCTGCCGTCATTAACCGTGGCCAAGTAAAGCCCGGCCGTCTCAGCGACCGATGGCGTCCGAGTTTCAGCCATCCGGCCAGGATTCGCTCGGCACCTGAGATAGGCAGGCAACCCTTTCCTACAAGATCATCTTTTCCAAAAATGGTGTCCCGCAAGATAGGCACTGCCACCTTTCCGTCTTTTCCTCGTCGCAAACTTTCGCAAAAGCCACCCTTCCTTTATCAAAGTTGCAATCCATTTCGCCCTCCTCGAGTCCGTGATACCTCAACGGCCTGGACCACAATACCCCAGTACGTGCTCGTACTCGTAGCAGCTGCGGTACATTCCTATGGAGACGCTGCTTGGTACCTACGTCACACTGGGGCCTGCGACATGTCTCGACTGCACTTGCATCCACATGCAACATCTGCAAAACCCGTGTGGATAGACTCATTAAACTAGGCTTTTTCTAGAGCATTACATGGGCCGGAATACCAATGTCGATGACGCCGCGAGGGCCGCTAGAGCAAAGACGAGGAGTTGGCCGCTTGGCTGGATAGCCACCGTCCAGCTCCATGGCCATCAATGATTCAGAGACTCTCACATCGCCTACTAACGTACTTTGTATCTGCTGCACGCGGGCAGACCTTTGCTGCTAGAAATTGACAGGCATCTATCTCTTTTACAAGAGCAGTATCTATGGACATAAAAGGTTCAGCCCGATGCATCTTATCGATTATTCGTCTCAAAGAGTCGATGCACCACGTCGTCCAACGCTCATGCCACGCGACTGCAAGTCACGATTATCGTGAACCCACGGGGACAGAAAATTGGGCCTTTAACCAGATCTAGGGGAAACCCAGATCACTGCAACGGTGTCGAGATCTTTAAAAGAGACGACAGTTCGTCTGAACATATTTCCTGTAGCTCTTCCTGACTGTTTTGGTGTGCCTTTCTTTGCACAACATGGCAGGCGGAGAATCATACGAAGTGAGGCGCTTTCAGATGTCTCCGAACCATTTCCAGTTCAACCCCAGAGGCCACTCTCTTCAACAGTCTGAAGGTTTGATATGGGCCTCCCCGCCTTATCCCCAACGTCTATCCGAACCACCAGCCTGTTCACCATTCTGACTCCCAACACTATCAAGGCAAACTGTATTGATGCAATTCGAATAATTCATCGGCCCCTTTCATGGCGCAATTGCCGAGGCTGGAAAAGCTTTTTCCGCCAATTTTAGAAACACATAAAAGGCCTCCCCTTGCCGCCGGATCCAAAGCCTCTACCGTATCCACATGAGGGATGGCGATGGTTACTACCTTGCCTACAAGTACTCGCGGTACCGAGTACAAAGTCTGTTCCCTGCACATATTGTGGAACCGCATGAAGTTGCTTGGTGCTAGATAAACACCAAAAGAAGCGGTCGGCAAACTACATAGAATTAGTCGGCCAGACCGATAAACAACAGCATACGTCTCCCACCAGCCGTAAAGAACATTTCATGTACGCAAACCACAACCAAGCTGACATGAAACCGGTTTCTACCCAAATGGTGATTCATTGCACCTATTCGCTATCCACGTCCTGCTGGTGAACACCCAATGTTCTGTGGAGTACGCTCCAGGCAGCGTAGCTAAACTGGAGCCTGACTACTCAGCCAACTCCACCACGAGCCCACAGAACACTCCTCGCGCGGTGGCAGGAAGATAAAGACGTGGTACATGTATGGATGGTGCATAAGCCAGAATACCATGCTAGTGCGTACGAATAGTCCAGGTCCACGTATCACATATGCATTGCAATAGTCTCGCATATTGGCGCCGTTCGCTGTTCGGGGCGGGGACAGTTGTACCAAGTGCGCCGCAACGAAGCTATCTACAGGGCAACCGTGCATGCTCGTACATAAGTGCCAAGACTCCGGCTCGGAATGCCGTTTACGGGAGCTGAGAAAATGACGAAAGAGGTGCTCGGATGTGGTCGCATCGCTCATGGATAGTCAATCATGAGTGCAAGGGTTCAGGTGGTATGCGGAAAATGGAAGATACCACCATGAACCAGCCTCGGTTAGCAAAGGACTTGTGTTTTGAGGCAGAAGAGGTTTAGTATCTACGAGCAACTTCCCACTCCCTCAGGCTTCATAGCGTTTAGAAGCGTTGGATAGCCGGTATGACTGTCCACTGTCCAGCTTTACCTATGAGATATGTACGACTGTCGCAGCAAGGCGAAGAACAGCAGATCTCAAACGCTTCTACATGCTCAACAAAGGCAACGGACATCGAAGAACATTAAATGAAGACGATTCATCAACAGCAAGCCGAAATTTACCTACATGTCAAAAGTGACCACCGTATACACCAGTGAGCTCCTACCACACAGCCTGGCTGGCAGTGACAAGAGGTTTGAGTAAAGTACTGTTGTTTATATTGATATAATAAGGGTATAATTATGCAACAGGAGCGTTACCTTTCAATCTAGTAACTAGCACAGCGGCAAAATCCACAACCAGAAAACAGTCACGATCTTTTGTTCCCCGTGGGGGGAGTACCCCGTCTAACGTCTGCTCCTCCTTTCGACTAGCACAGGCACACTGAAAATATTTCTGAGAACAGAGGAAAAAACCAGGTTTTCAAACAGAAGTAGAGGGACATGCAGAATGTTTTTTAAATCGAGCGCCTCAGGCGGTACATTGGCCCCCCGCCATCCTCCACATCCTCCAGCACAAACACGCCCTCCGGCGCACCACCCGTCGCACCACCAAACAGAGATCGCGGCACAGTGATTGACATGTCACTCCCACGTCTGGGCGGGGAGCCTGATGACGACGCGATGAAGTTTTGGCCCGAGTGCAACGACGAAGAAGACGGCTGAGACGGTAGCCCCGCCAGATGCAGCTGGCTGTTGTGGTGGTGATGGTGGTATGAGTGTTGATGAGGCGGGCTAAGCTGGGAAGGAGAAGGTTCCAGAGTAGCAGCAGTGATGCAGTGTTGTTGCTGCTGATGATGATATTGCTGTTGGTGGCTGATGACGAAAGGAGAGATACGCTCGTGAATCTCGTGGCGTACACGGGCGGAGAGCTCATCCTCTTCAACGGCCCAGCGACCAGCGATGAGGGCTGGCGCGTCAAGGATCCATTGCCGCATGTCGGTTGTCAGGGCGCGGAACCCCGGGGCGTTGGCATTGTCAAACTTGCACATTTGCGAGTGAGTTGCCTCGACACCGTAATAGGTCACGCCTGGCAGCTGGGGACTAGCCGAGTTTGCGTCGACGACAATGATTCTGCGATTCCACGTGTGTTAGTGACATGTTCAAAAAGGTACAGCTTCGAGTGCACCAAGGACATAAAACGTACTTTGTGCCTTTAATATCAGTCTTATGGTTCTCATGGACCATATGGATGCGGAATCGTTGATAGATATCCAGAAAGTGGTTATTGATATTCGCCAGCATCTCATTGTCCTTCTTCAGCGTCTTGAGCAGGATACTCTCGCTCTCGAAAAACTTTTTGGGCACAATGACGTCCGACATACCCTGCAGCACGAGGCCCCACGTCGCGGCGTCGCTGCCCGTGTGCGGCGTGCCGAGGAACATGAGGCCGTACGTCGACACGTAGATGGAGCGGTAGTGCTCGTGGTGGGCGGTGCGCAGGTCGTTGGAGTACAGCAGCGCGCGCTTGACGAGGATGCCGCCGAGGCTGTGGCACACCCAGATGATGGGGTTCTTGTAGGTGCCCTCGCTGCGGCGGTACAGCGTCAGGCTGGTGACGAGCGTCTGCGCGTGCTGGTGGATAAAGTTGTCGCTGGCGCTGCGGTCGTTGCGGCGCGAGTACACGTCGGCGTTGTACCCGTAGACCAGCACGTTGGCCTGCAGGCCGCGGAGCGATGCCGGGAGGAGGTCGGCCGGCCAGAACGTGCCGTCGGGCGAGGTCCAGGTTCCTTCGGGGGAGCCGTTGAGGCCGTGGACGAGGACAATGTCGACTTTGGCATATGGGTGCGTGTAGACGGCGGTCGTTTCGTAGCGGGCTATGTTACGGCTGGGCGTGTGCTTGGGCTGTTTCTGGCGCAGAGGTTAGTGCATGGGCTTTGGTTTGTAGAAAGCTAAGGTAAGTGCTCACCATGGCCACAGACTTTGTCGAGTTAAAGTAGAGAATGGTGACGGCCGTGGTGGTTGTTGATGGGTGGTAGTGAGTCTTGTCTCGATACAGGTCTTATAAAGCGTGAATGTAGCGAACGTGTTTCAGACCAAAGCTGTCTTGTCTCTTTTCTATATATGGTTCGTCGATAAATAATCAAGATTATGACTCTGAATGTAACATGAAAAGGAAGGGGTCATACGTGGGAACGGTCAGTTTCTTTATATCCCACAATTACGTGCGTGACCTCTCACTCGCCTAGTCATCCCTCCATCCATCCATCGCTAACCGGTTTGCTACGCACCAGGCATAAGAAAGCGAACCGAGTTTTAAAAAAGTTTAGCGCGATCGCATTCTACGCGGAGGAGGGGCGCGAGCGAGAAGCGGCACAACGTCGCTAATGGATGGGTGGCAGTGTGAGAGTGGCAGTGGCAGTGGCAGTGGTAATAGCTTTTTTTTTTACTCAGAGACAAGGGAACAGGAATACGTTGCGCAAGACTTGGACAAGCTTTGGCCGGCAGCTCGCCGATTACACCTCACGGGGGCAGCGGTAATCGCTGCGCACCGTGCGTGAGCTAGGCGGCTAGGTGCAATATTTCCCCGGAGATGAAAACGGTCATTCGGTTTTCGGCTTGGATTGCTTGAGCGAATACGTACGTACTGTTGGATGTCGATTTAGACTTGCAACATGATCAATAACGGCGGACGAATGCGAGTTTAGTTCAAGGTAAGCCACCAGCAAGGTAACGACAAAAGTGTATTATTATTGAGACCGTGTAGTTTAGTGGTCAGGCTTATTTCTAACTGGCTATAGGTCGTATTATTCCTTGCCATGCCAAGGTACAGATACGTAGATACGATACATATGCCCGTCTGCTACCACCAAGAAAGTCAGGCAAGGTCGACCGAACCAGTAAGGAAACGGGTCTTCCGCGCGTTGATTTGCTGCAGAAGGCCACAGATCATCGATGCTACTGGGATTCTCGATGGCGCAGGAACCGATTAGAAAGAGCTAGCTCTGCACAGGACATGGGTAATACGACCCGGCTAGCACCGGACCAAAGAGTTGGGGGGTATCGCCTTGATTTTCGCGTTCGTGACAGGCCAAGTCGTCCAGGTTTGTACGTAAGCTACTGAAAAGTGACGAGTGACGACTCCTTTTGTGTGGTGCCGCGGTGGTTCGTCACGCACGCGCTTGCAGAGTCGTAATACAGCTAGGCAGCGTGCGAGGCCAATATCGTGTTCGGCCGTCTTGTGTCGTGCATTGTTGCGTCGTCATTGGCTGACATCTGACGTGTAGTTTCACGGTGCGGTACGACGAGAGGAGCCCTGCTGCGCATGTCCTGGTGCGTATGTAGTACTAGGCAGGCGATGCCCGTCGTAAGAGTCTTTGGTGTGTGTCTTACACCGTGAACACCTCGAGGCACGCCCCACCCGTGACCGATTTTGGTGCGCAGCGCCACACACGTCGCCCGCATCGCCAGTCCAACCGCAGCGTCTCATTGGCCGGCGCCTAGTGACAACCACAGCCATGTAAGCGCAAAGCTTAATGTCTGCACGCTGGCAAATGGCCAAACTCTGTGTAGGCGCTGTTGCTCAGGTACCTGCACTCCGCATATGCGCCGTAAGGCTCCTTTGTTACAGCGGCGACAAGCCTGGTGGCGCCGTCTTGGCGTGAGACACTATCGGCCATGTGCACACCACCTCCCTGTGGTCATAAAGCGCGGCTGGGACCGGTAGAGAGGTCCAGTCGGAGACGGCTTTTGCCGGGCCAAAAAAAGAGACAGAAAGTCATGGAGTTCTCCTTTTCGATATTTGAGCCCAGATGTGGCAGCGAGGTCGAAAATAGAAACTAATATCGCGTCGAGAGCCGATCGTGTGTTTCTTCAACATGTAGTGATGATTAGCGAGACCGCGAAATTGTGCACCTCATCTAAACATGGCCTGCGGCTTTCGCTCCATTTCCACCTAGTAGTCGTAATTTTCGTCAAGAAAGACAGCCGCCAAGGAGATGATTGCTACTCCGTGTGTGCCAGCAGTAGAAGCCACTACTCCCTGGGGGCCAACATGACGACATATTCCCTCGTGCTCTGGCCAAACTGTATCATGTCCTTGTCACGCAGCTCCAGATATCGACTGTCGGGGATCTTGGAATCATTCAGCACCGTGCCGTTTGCGCTCTCCAGGTCAATCAGGTACGGCTTCACGCGGCCGACCTTGTCGCCAAACTCGTTCCTCTTTTCCGTGTAGCGGAACTGGATCACGGCGTGCTGCTTGCTGATGCTGGGGTGCTCGGCCGGTAGGTCGACGACAGCCATTTCACGGCCGACGAGCCAGCAGCTTCGCAGGCTGAGGTCGATGGTGTCGACAATGTCGGCGCCCTTGAAGACATACAGCTTCCACTGGTCGCGCGGCGGCGGCTTGCGCGCTTCGGCCGGCTCGTGGTACTTTAGCGCGATGCTGGTGCCATCGGCCTGGGCGACCGAGTTGGACGCCGCCGCCAGCAAGCCCGTGTTTCCAAAATTGGGCTTCTCCTTTGGCTTTTCCGGGTCTCCCCCCTCGCCAGTGCGCGTCACCGCAAACGAGTCCTCCTGGGATGGCAGTGGCCCGCCGCGTTTAACGGGGCTCGCTCTCGCGTCCGCCTCTTCTGACCTGTCCCTGCGCCTGCGCCCGTCACGGTCGGTGCGTCGGTGTCGCTCCTCGCGGCCGCCACGGTCGCGGCTCCTGTCGCGGTGACGCTTGTGATCCCGGTCTCGGTCTCGGTCCCGCTCCCGCTCCCTCTCGCGCCCATGTCTGTGTCGGCTGGACGAGTCTGGCGTTCGAGACCGGCGTCTCTCGCGAGATTTCCTCCGGCTTCGATCTTCTTCGTCTTTCGGTGAACGCCGTCTTGATCTGTGGTCGCTGCGGCTGCGAGAGTCGTGGCTGTCGTCGTGTCTCCTTCGGCTTTCCCCGTCACGCTGGTCGTCTGACGCCATCGCTGCTGGTTAGAGGCACGGGCTCGCCACCTCACTTGTCGGATCCGGTTCAGTTCAATTCCAGTGGCCGGAGCTGGGGCAGTGCCTATCACGAGCAGACGTGTTTCTGGCTTGTGCGTCGCTTCAGCTCGTGACGAGTGCCTCTTTGGGTAAGGAGGGAAGATGGAAGCATTCAAGAAGAAAATTGTTGGAGCTTTGGGTCGCCTTGCTCTGCTGTGGGGCATCGAGCTTGGTTGGGTGGCTACCCTACGGCCAACTTGGAGGGAGACACGGGCCTCTTTATATTCTTCAGAAAACGTAAAATAAATGATTACTGTAGTTCTAGTCCAAATGATTTATCTCTAATTGCTTCCAGAGCGTTTCATGATCTCTCGCACTGCCTCGTCCACGCCTTGCGCCACAAGCGTGGGATTGTCGCCAGTTCCATTAGCAAGCCCATCTACCCAACCGAGGCCGGTCCTATCCACCCAAACAGACTTCAGGCCAGCAGTAACGGCACCGCAGGCATCAAATGGATTAGACGACACAAGCCATACACTCCCAGGGTCATTTTCCTTGCCGGCCACCTTGACCAGGTGCTGGTACACGGCAGGGTCGGGCTTGAACACCTTGAGTGGCTCCACACTAATGACCTTGGCCGTCGGCAGCAACCTCGACGCCTTGGACAGCGCCGGCGAAGTCGACATTGACGACGTAAGCATGGATTTGGTGCCGTTGGAGAAGATGAATGGGTCTACAGATGGCGAGTCGGCCAACAGAGTCAGTCCTGCGTCGGCGTCTGGAAAGGTGTCTAGCCCGTTGTACGCCTCCATGACGCGATCCTCCACCTCGGGGGTCATTTTGATGCCTTGCTCAGCAGCCGCGTGTCGGAATGACCAACGCGTTACATCGCTGAAAGTATGATATGTTTCTGTAGTTGTTAATACTGGCGCCATTGCTAGGTTTCAGGGGATTTTAGTTCGGTAGGTTGTTGACTCACTCATGCTGTTGATGCGCCATGTATACTCCAATTGGTAAGTCCGCGCCTGCGTGGCCAGCACCTTGGCTTTTTCATCGCCATAAACCTTGGAAAGTTCCTGCGCAATCGAGGCAGTCGAAAGCAACGTGCCGTAGAGGTCAAACGCAATCACCGTCTTGGCCATACTGTCCAATTCGTATAGTTCGGTTCGGCTATGTCCTGAGATATGCCTGGTGGTCGGTAAGTGAGTCAACCGGTAATACTGGCAACAAGTTCAAAGCTGCGGTGAAGAGAGCCACGCTTGGGTACCACTTTGTAAATCCAATCGATGAGATTCGCGCAGGTTCTAATTTCAAGATGCAGAAAGGATATTTAAGCTATCCCCGCGAAAGCCATCGTCCGCAATGTCGATACTACGAGTACGTCCAGCCCCTCTTTATGACCTCAGCACTACACACTACGAGCAAATAGCCGAGCTTGGCAGCCTCCGCTAGCCCGACCTATTTCCCGCGTTACCACACTTATTAATTGATCAGTAACCGACTTATGGCAGCTCTGGAATCAACTCCTGAATTGGAAGACTCCAATTTTGCCGTTTTCCGCGATTGCCTCTCCACCACGCTCCTCCGGCCTGACAATCCGGGAAGCATCACCGTGGAGCAGCCCCGGCGCCGACGCCGGTCCAAGACGCCGGCAGCCAACACCGCCGTCCCGGCACCCGACTACGCCAAAGACGGCGAGGAACTAGCCGAGTTCATCGATTACCTAGCCACGGAGATCTTTCACGGGCTTCCAGAAGAGCTCCAAGAGCTAGATCATCGGTCATGGCGAGACACGCCCAAGCTCCAGGCTGAATTTGCCTTGCCGCTCACCGAAAGCAACTTGTCTACACTTGACCTCTCGCCTTCGCTGTCTGAAACACTCCAGACGTACAACCTTATTGCAGCAGACCCAGCATTGCCATCACCATATCCGCCAACAGTAGAAGCTTTCATTATCCCCATCCTGTCATCATACATCAGCACGCAGACAACACCGCCACCCGCGTCACGCGTCACACGGGCGTCTGAGTGTGAGATATGTGAGCGCTCTTGGATCCCACTCTCATACCATCATCTGATCCCGCGCTTTGTACACGAAAAGGCCGTGAAGCGCGGCTGGCATAAAAAGGAGGACCTTCAGAATGTTGCCTGGCTTTGTGGTGCCTGTCACCGCTTTGTGCACAACTTCAAGAACCATGAAGAGCTGGCCAGAGACTACTATACGGTTGAACTATTGCTGGCCGAGGATGAGGTGCAGAGATGGGCTAGCTGGGCCGGAAAGCTGAGGTGGAAGGGAGGCAATGTCCGCGGGCGATGATGAAGATGTTTGGCGAGCAACTAGACAACACCATATCTTAACCCGAGGAAGTTGCCAATTGTATAATAGGCTAATGCAGATAGAGCCCCTAGTTGCATGTATTTACAGACCAGCCGAAGGACCTACAGTACGAGAATGGGAGATGCTTGAAGCAAGGCAAACAAAGGCAATGGCATGACAATACCTGTCCATGATAAATATATACAGTACAAAAGCATCAAAATAGCACCGGAAGCAAAAAGGGCAAAAATACAACGCCAGCAGGGGCAAAAATAGAAGACATCTCCGGTACTGGGAATCGAACCCAGGGCTGTTCGGATCAAATCATGACAATGAGAGCGAACGATGTTAGCCACTACACCATACCGGATGAGTTTTAATACCAAGCGGGTCTCGTGGATAGCAAGAGAGGAGCTGATGTATATCATAAAGGGTTCACCGTGTGTTGTGTGTGGGTGGTGTTAGCCAACCAAGTATAAAAATTTATACACCTCCAAATTTCACTCCAAAAAATATAAAAATTTAAAGACTGACAGGGGTGTCGAGTCAGTGCCGCTAGCGGCTTGTCAGGTTTTATGGAGACCTCTCTTAGTGGCTGGAAGAAACGAACATAAAAAATACAAACTGCAAAAATAAAATTACATCTCCGGTACTGGGAATCGAACCCAGGGCTGTTCGGAACATGGCGAGTTAACCAATGAGAGCGAACGATGTTAGCCACTACACCATACCGGATAGTGGATTGTTGAAAGACTGAAGGTTTATTTGATTCTATGAAGGACAGGAAGAAAGATCGACAGCCAAGCATTCATCACGTGAGGTCATCTTCACCTTCTAGAACCCCTGCAACGGACCAATTTCATCTGAACGAAAATAAGGTGAGGCTGGGGTTAGCTAGTTCAAAATTCCTACATACGTATATTGGATGCAATATGCGTGTATGACCATAGAGGCTGCTGTTCGTTACCGTGCTTGCATCACCCCGCGCGCACAGTAAATAGCCTCTACGCCACACCCAAATACCGGTGAACTTTGGTGTGAAAGCCGAAACCCAGTTACGACACAGTGCAGAAACTTAGCTGGAACAGGCCGGGTCACTTCAACATCTCTGTTGATGATAGCGACCCTTTTACCATAATACCTTTCAACTACGTACGGCATACCATTCACCGGGGACATGCGACAAGCGGCGTCATTGGTAACCTTCAGCGACTGCAGCGAAGGAGAGGAGGATTGCCAGGTCAGGCATAAGGGACAGGAGTAGGGCAAAAGCCTATAAGCTGTAGAGGCCGCCATGTCGACGACTATCCAGCCTCACTATTCTCACTCGGCAGTGGCAACCCCGTCAACGTCGATAGCCACAGCGTCTGCATCCCCAGTGTCCATCTTTATGCGCGACAGCATCGATGGCACCTCGGATTTCTTCCCTTTTCACGACCTCGCCAAACTCGGCGGGTCGTCGAGCTCCGACAGCTTCAACTTTAAGGACCTGATCCAGGAGGGCATCGACGGCAGCCAGGACATTGACCTCTTCCGCACCGGGTGCCGGGTGGACGGCGTCTCCGACTGCACCGTCGCCTGCAACGACACGTCCCTCTTTTTTGGCTCGCTGGAGACGTTTTACAACTGCGCGGCCCTGGCGTCCATTGCATACTGGACGAATGAGCAGGGCACCTACTACGTAGATCAGGAGGCGGAGCGCAATGCGAGCGTCATCATGGGCCAGGGCAGCCTCGCAACGTTTGACGGACGGCCGGTCCTGCAGTCCTTTGTGCAGTGTGCCGTGGAATCGTGCGATAAGGACCATCTGTCCACGTCGTGCAGTGACTATGTGAAAAACTTGACTAGTTCTTCGACGACGGCGGAAATCTTTGAGGCAATGGACAAGTTTTGCCCGGAGATTCCTGCTGAGATCAACCCAGATATTTTTGGCCCTGGTGTAAGTAACCGACAACGACCAGACTCTTGACTGCGGCGCTGACAATATTACTTTTCCAGGTCTTGATTTCGTATGTCCTACAAGTCGTCTTTTCCGCATCTCTCTACATCTTCCTCAAGGGTTTCAACGCCTGGGTGCGCTACTCCCAGAAGCCCCAAGAGCAAAAGCAGCAAAAGCGCCTCGCCCGCCGCCTCACCCGCATAGAGTCCATGATCTGGAAAGACTCGTCCGCGTATTCCCGGACGAGCATAGCCATCGCCACGACCCTCGTAGAGTTCCAGGAAGCGCAATGCTGGTTCGTGTTCGCCGTGCAGATTGCCTCCATCCTCGCCATCGTCGTCAACTCGCAAGAAGGCACCTTCTGGGGCGAAATCATTGTCAACGGCGCCGTCGCCTTTCACATTTCGCAAAACGGCATTCTGCCCATGTTCCTCATCCAGATATGCCTGCACAACGAGGGCATCCGCAACTGGCACACCTTCCTGGGCTTCTGCATGGAGTACCTCCTCGCTATTGTCGCGACCACGCAGCGCATTGGCTTCAAGTCCAGCTTTGAGCTGTTCCGCGGCCAAAACAGCATCGACGCGTGCGGCGGGAACCCGAGCCCGCGCACGTATTGTGCCTCCCGCCAGGGCGTCGACGGCGTGGATAGCCTCTCGTTCTTCCCGCATCCGCTCATGTACAAGCTCGTGTTTTTGGTGCTGGATACCGTGGCCATGATCGTGCTGATCATAGATCAGCTCGCGTGGACGCTTAGAACGCATCACAAGACCAGACACCTGAAATTCGGCCAGTATCGTGTCGGAAGGTGGCCCGATGGCCGCTTGAAGAAGAAGTGGATTAAGTGGAATCGGTGGTTCTGGCGAGGTCTCGAATTTGCGTTTCTCGTCATCAATGTCTTGTACCTTGTTTCGCTGGTAAATGTCATCTCGCCACTAGGATTCGAGGCGAACCGCTGGTCATACGGCCAAATCATTGCCATGACAGTCTGGGGCCCGGTGATAGTCAAGCTCTTTGACCTCATCCTCTGTAAGTCACCAGCAAACAAACCACCGACATCCGTACCTTGACAGAGCTAACATATAGCTTCACAGCCGGACCGCCCAAAAACGGCAAGGGCTTCAACTCCGGCCCTCCCCGTCTCCGGATAGACAACGTCATAAACCACCGCCAAGGCACCTCGGTGGAAGACGAACTGGACGCCGCAGACTACACGCCCAGCCTTGGCCACGACGACTCAAAACAGTTTCCTCCCTACAGCTCAACCGGAGACGAAGCGCAGGAGCGGGAGCGCGAATCGAATACGGACGATGGCGAGACTCCGCAGCCCATGCGAGCCCGAAGAGTCACGATCCAGCAGGAGTAAGAGAATATTCGCTCTTCACCGCGAATGTTCAGATAAAAGCATTGTTTTTTACGACTCATGTCATAATGGGATATATTACGACGATTTTAACGTTTATTTATGAATGGAGAGAAATGATGGCATCAACGCATATTAGCATACAAGCATAGGTGGCTAGCATTTTTATTTATTTTAGAAGGATATAGTTGCACTCTGTTTTGAGACAGATAGCGTTCTTGCATATACTCATTCATCGCTGGCTATAACCCGCCTTTGCTCGTGCACTCCGTTACAGCAGATATAGCAAGGATGGTTGCCATTGGGCACAGACAACACATTGGAAAGTAGAAGTTCACTGACTTTAGAAAGGCTAAAGAAATCATCTATTCGTGGGCAATGCTATGCATGCATGATCATGAGTACACTATAAAGCAAACAGGGGTATCTAACAAAACGCCGACGGCTTGCCCTGACAATTGTCCAACATCTCTCATTTCGTCTCACTCAGCGTATCGCTCTCCTCCTTGAGCGCGTAGCCTTCCACAAACCCAGACGGGTCGCATGCCTTTTCGAGGCTGATCCTGTGCATCGCCACGTACCGACGAATCAACTCCTTGTCTACTCGAACTCTGGGTACCGGCTTCGACGGCTCCATCAAGACCGGCTTTGGCATAGGCTTCTTCTTCTTGTCCTTGTCCTTGTCTTTGTCCTTATCCTTTTCCTTGTCCTTCTTGGTCTTCTTCTTTTTGCCGGTTTCAGCCTCACTCTGCTCCCTGGATTCATCTTCCTCGCCTTCTTCCGCGTCTTCTTCGTGCCCGTCGATGGCGTCCGCGGTCTCCACCTTGACGGGCTTGCCTGGGCCTATGCCGGCATCTTCGATGACACCCATGTCGCGTAGAACTCCGAGGCAGTCTTCTGGTGTGATCCAGGTGGCCTGACTGCAGTCATTTACGTCTACCATGACTTCCTGTCCGGGTGGCTGGATCTGTGGAACATCCAAGGCCAGCAGCCATCGGGCAATATCACCGGCCCAGAATCGTCGGTAACCTTTCTTTCCGAGGTCTGAGATTGGCTTTTCGGGCCCACCGAGAATGCCTTCTCGCCTTGAGATTTCGTATGAAACGCCCATCAGCAACGCGCCAAGGCCCTTGCGTTGCCATGGCGGAAAAACAAGGATGCAAGCAAGATTATTGTTGTCCCATGACAGCTTCTCTTTCGAGAAGAAGCCTGTGACTTGCGGAATGGGCGCTTGCGGTGCAGCGTTACCAACTGGTGGCCGGAACGGAGGCGTATATACTAGTAGAAAGTAGTTAAATCCCGTGACGTCGAAAAAGACTGATTTGTTGTCGAGAAAGAGCTTGGCAAATAGTGAGAGGTTTTGACAAAAAAGCTGCATCCAGAGTCAGTATATACTTGAAAGAATGGGGACAAGTTGTGTAACTTACGCCATCCGTTTCGCCGTCGACTTCCCATATGCTCCATTCACCCTCATCCTGCACGACCTGTTCCGTGTAGCGCACTCCGCCGTCGCCCCGTCTCTTCTTAGGACCGGGACCTTTGCCGTCGTGCGCCACGCGAATCTTGCGGCGGCCTCTTGGGTGGACGTATATCTTCTTCCCAGGAACGTAGCCCTTGAGCTCACATGAGCGAACGTGTCCCCACCACGCAACAATCTCCCTGGCATACTTGAAGCAGCTCGGGCAGACGTAAAGTCTCTCCAGCATCATGTGGCTGTCGCGGTCTCGTTTGCCAGTTGTCTTGGCTCCATCCGCCGAGGCACCCTCCTTGCTGCCGCCACGCGCGTTTCCAGAGGTATCGACCAAGACTTCCTTGCCATAGTAGCTCGGGTACCAGGTTCTAAAGCACAGATTGCCAAGTACGACTTTATCGATGTTACGATCGGCGCTCGGGGATGGCTTGTCCGCGACAAGAGTCGGTGGTTTCGGTGGCAACACAGGCGTCACCACAGGAGGGCCCCCTGGCATCATGTCCGCGCGAGGCGATGCACCAGGCGGCGGCCCGTGAGGTCTGGCGAAGGATGACGGTATCGCAGTCGGCCGTCCAGGTTGATGCGGAAGCGGCACTTGGTATGATACCTCGGGTGCAATGATGTTTGACGACGGACGCACATTTTCCTTGCCGGTGTGGACGCCCATATTGCCGGTGCCGTTGGTATACCTCGTCGATGGAACTGAGGCTGGAGCTGGAGCTGGAACTGAAGCAGAAGCCGATGGCATCGGAGGAATCGTCGGCGGGGGAACCTCTGTGAATGAGTGTCTTGGACGCGCGGACCCCAGCTTCGGAGGGGACGGTGCCTGACCAGGGATGATAGGCAGCGGCACAGGAGTCGCAACAGCCGCCGGCGGCGAAGCGGCCGCAGCCTTGGGCGTCGTCGCGGTCGCGGTCGGAGCCGCAGGGGCGGTGGTCGTGTCAGCCGTCGTCGAGTTCAATGTTGCGGTCGCTGTAGGCGGTGAAGCTCCGGATGGTATGGGCGGAGGGTATATGGGAGTTTGACGCGTCCCGCGGCGCGATTCTGGAGATGCTTGTTGCTTGTCTACCTGGACATCGGACTCGTTTGATTCTCCAGGACGTTTTCGCTTCGGGGGCATAGTCTCACGAGGGGCCCTTGACAGGGGGGGAACAGAAGCCCAGCACCTTTAAAAATTGAGGAAACTAGAGAGGGGCGGCGGGTTATAATTGGAACCCGCCCTGGGGGAGCCTGGGCGTTGACGGCGGCAGCTCCGAGAGCTTCACGGCAAAAGCAATGGCAGAAAAAAAATACAGCGTATCTCAGGCGGCAAGCTGCACCAAGCCTGGGCCGCCAGACACACCCCAAAGGCCTGTTCTAGGCGAGGAAGCGGGCGGTTTGACGGGGGGTTTAGCTGGCTCTGGCGGCGCGCGTAGGTTGGCCCAAACAAACGGGCGGAGGTCGGGTTACACAGTCGCAGTCGCAGTCGCAGGCTGGCCGCCGTTTGGCTCACCGAGTGGGGGTGCGAGTGGGAGCGGGAGTGGGAGGGAGCTCCGGGGACCGCGCGCGAGGTCTCTGGCGGGTGCTGGTGCCGGGGCAGGCGAGTTGCGAGATGCTGGTTGAGCTCCTGGGCCGTTGGCGATGCTTCTGGCGCGTTGTGTTGATAGAATTGGCCGTGTTGAGAGGGAGAAAAGGTGTCGCCGAGTATGGCAGTCGTTTGGCGGCCACCCGGGCTGGAACGCGCTCTCGCTCTCATTTGCTGGCGAGGACGGTGTTTTGTTTGCACGAATGCCTGTCACGTGGTGTCACCCTACAGCTGTGCGCCATGCATGGAGCTTGCAACTCCCCTCCCCCAACCCCAGCACGAAGCTCACCACGCATTTGAGAACCGTGTCCATGTTAACCAGCAAATCACGTCTACTATTGCTCCAAGTTATCGTTAAAAAAAGACAACAGTAAGGAGAGCCGAGCATGCAGAATCATCTCCTCTTATATTGTACTTCACCCCAATCTCCATCTACTTCCCATATCTAGTACATGCGGGTCGAGGTCCAATTACAACACCGCCACTGGCCAGCCTTTGGTCCTTTTGGCAGTGACCAAAACCCAGGCCACGCTCTATCACGCAATGTAGGCAGAGCTTCAAACTCTAGCACACCAATGGCAATCCGAATAATGCCATCGTCGGCCCCCAAGCATACACCCGTGTGACCTGCCCGCTCCACGCGCCACCATTGTAGTAAAACACGCAAAGAATTGAACACAGGAAAATTACATGCCCTCAAAGTCGCCGCCAAGGTCATCGTCGTCCAAATCCCCTTCTTGTATCTCCTTGGCCATCTCACGTTCGCGCTCGCGGGCTTCTTGTGCATTCTTGAGCTCGAGGCGGTGTTGGTTCATCGGGAATCGCATGGCCTGCATCATTTCACTGTTAGATTATCTCCTGTTAATGGCCTCCAATCGGTGATACTAACCTTGACACTCTCGTCATGCAGCGCGAGGCATGCGCGAATTCGGTCGTGGAACGCCTCGCCAGGTTCGCGGGTCGCATACACGTCACCGACCTCCTTGCTCTTCATGAAGCCGTGCTCACGGTCCAAGGTTGCCTCAATGACTCCGTCACGGATAGCCTTGGCAACAATGTATTCGGCAGACTCCTCGCTGCCGAGGTGAAGGCGAATGCAAATATCCCGCAGCGAGATGCGCGAGTACGACAGAGACATCATACGAATACCCGTCTTGATGACGTTCTGTCGCAGTCTTAGAATCAGAGAGTATGTTCCATCTCTGCGGAATGTGTCGGCGTGGTCGGCAATCGTCGTCTCAAAGTCCTCCAGGTTGCCAACTCGCACAGCCTGCACCAACAAAAAGTAAGGCTGCAGGGCGTCCTCAAGAGCGGGCTGGCGGAAAGTGGCACGGTCAGGAATATCTCCCATCAGTAGCTCAACCACCATCAGCAGCTTGGTAGCGGTCTGCGAGAAGCCCACAGCACAGTTGCTTGATGGAGCCTTGCGGGTCGCCGCCGTAAGATGCTCGTGTGCCTCGGTGTAGCGCAGCTGGATGGCGCGGATGCGGCCGAGGTAGTACAAAAAGCGCGCTACCTGGTTGTTGACCGCGTTTTCCGGGAACTGAGTGTGAGAGACGAGAAGGTCTGCCTGGTTGATGTGCGACGTTGATAGGTAGTTGCGCAGGAGCAGAACAATGACTGCTGCTTGCGTATCAATATCCTTTCGCAGAACGGCGGTGCGGAGGGCCGCGAGAAGGGTCGGTCGGAGGGCAACGATGGGAGACTCGGGCGACGGAGGCAGAGGGTCCATGTGCTCGCAGAAGAGCGAAAAGTAAAAGTAGACCTTGGCCGAGAGCGAGTCTAGCGTGCGTCGGTTCAGAGACTGGATGCGCTCGGCGAGCTTCTCCGAAAAGGCGGCGCCTTCCTGGTACTTCTTAGCATCAAACAGGTACACCTGGATAAGGATGCCCATGAAGATATCAATCTCGGGAATGATTTCCTTGGCCTCCTTCTTCGCGCCATTCTTCGCAGGCTTGTCGCTGTCAATGTCCATTTCGCTCGACGCCTTGAGGGGCATGCTCTCGCGACCGATGGTAACCAGCAGGCCCTTGGCGACATTTCCAGATGTGACTGTGGCAGGGAATGTATCGACAATGGCCTGAGCAATGACATCAGGGTTCAAGCGTTTGCGGATGAGGGAGATGGATCGAAGGGCTCGGAGGGAGAATCTGGCGTCAAAGAGGGCAACGGCGCGGTCGAGGAGAGCAAAATTGCTCTTGATATCTGCAAGTAGTGAATTAAACGGTTAGAGGTTGGACAGCAGTGGGACACAAGCCAGATCACCGTTGGACTGGCGTTGGAACTGATGCTTACCGGCAACAGCCTGTTCTGTTGGGTCGACGGGAGCTTCGGCGGCTTCGTCGCCCATGGACACGTCGCCATCCGCATCAGCGGACCGTGACGACTGGGGCTTCTTGGAGCCCTTTGAAGGCGGCACAACAACAGTCATTTCTTCGTCGCCGTCCTTGGCGCCCTTCTTGCCTTTTGACTTGGTGTTATCCTTGGGGTCGGCGTCGTTGTGGATGCCGTTTTCGACGGGCTTGTCGCCGTTGCTGTGAGGGGTCTTGCTAGGCATGGCTCTCCAGCAAAATAGCTAGGCTGGCGGCGATGATATCACAACGCCTTGGTCGGGGATGTGCGATGGAAACGGCGATGCAACAACGGTCGCTCGTGATGCCGGAGGCGTGGCGTGGCGCGCTTACGGATCACCTAGGTTGCCCGTGACAAAGCGGGTGTGTGCGGTGGCGACCGTGCGACGGGCCGGAGCTTGGTAGCTAGAGGGTTGAAAAAAGAACGCAGCAGGTTGTGATTGATGTCGAGACGGTTCGGGGGATGGGCTGCTCACGGGGCAGCAGTCGCTGTTGAGCAGAGGATGAAGTGAAAGATTGCTGGACTCAAGAGGCATTAGGCCATGCTGGAGAAGGTTCGAGCTAGTACGGAGCAGAGCAGGGTGGTCATCGGAGCACGGACCATGGGATACTCTGCGAAGGTACCTGCAGCTAGGCGGCAATGTGCACGCGTCAAAGCCGTACCGCTTGGCACCTGGAGGATCGGTACGTACCTTTTTGGTAGTGAGCGCTTGCCTCTCGAGCTGTTAGCGCCACTATGTCATTGTCTAGTAATCTACAACACCTGCTTATCGCGGTAGTTGTAAGTATAATTATTATCGGATTCATAGCGATAGCTTTATTGGCTAATTTTGCTAACTTATTTTTATTGCTCTGCCAATTTAATATCATCAATTTAACATCCTACTCTAGTTTATGACAAGGCGTGAAAGATGGTGGCGTATCGAATGATCATCTTGACAGAGAACGAGCGACGGCACCGAAGAATCGGCAGGTAAGCTCAAACTGCTTCGTGACCCTTAGCAGGGTAGATGGATACGGCTGTCGCTATGCCTGCATTATGCGTGGCTATTTGATCCCGTAGCGACAAACTTTTCGCCATGTAAGGATATGTTGCTCAGTTCCTACGAGAAATACGGCAGCTGGAAGCAAGCTCCTCCACTTCACATCCGTCCTCTCCATTCTCTCTCCTATTTAGTTGCCCATCTGTCGCGTGAAAATCTAGTAAGTCGATGAAAATCATGACTCAGCAGTGGTTGTTACACACCCGTATTCTTCACACTCCGCGCACAGCTCATGAGCACATAGCATTGTTAATGACCCAATCTTCACAGCTAAATCGCATCGCATGCGCGTATTGGGGCCGCCTTTGCATGGACAGCACCGCCAGAAACCATTCGTCGATGAATAAAGGCAGTCTGGCTCCTTGCACAGGCGTACCACCGTGCCCTTGACCGTGGCGTCGGGATCTTTGCACATATCGAAACTTCCATCGGCGTTTTGGACACGGTCGACACAAAATCTATCGACGAAAAAATCGTGTCCACACATAGGCGTGAAATGAATTTTGTGACACATTTTCCCTGGCTCTTGCTTATTCTCGTATTAAAGATGATGCCACCCCACGGTTATGCTCAAGCAACCGGAGCGCCAGGTCAGGGGACCACTGCAAGCATGGAGGCTAATATATCATTGAGGAAATCCTCATGGCACCATTCACTCGCAATTAGTTCCCTTTACGTGTTTGGCGCGAGGGCATTCTGCGTATGTTTGGTCTCACACAAACAAGGCAAGCTTCCGACAGACTGCATTGTATTGCAGTCGCACAAGCCCAGTATGGCCTCTGAATAGCATCTTTTGGCCGCCTGGGGTCTGGAATCAACCGGATAGCCGCTCAGGTACTGTATCCTTGAATTACCAAATCGCAGCATACTGTGGCTTCAGTCACCGCCTTTGTGTCATGCTGCAGTCATTAAAGAAGTCAATGGGTCACCAAGCACGTTGCATATGGGTGCACCGTAATTATTGTTGTAGGCCTTGCCTTCCAATCTATGGACCTATGTGAACTATCAATTCATGCGGCTAAATGTGGCTGACTCAGCTTCAGTAGTGAAATTGAGGCTGCGCGTAACATAATGTCATTGGCTCCCATCTGACAAGCTACTACAGAAAGAGTAAACAGCGATCAAGCGCACATATATTTTATGTCGTTCCTTCGTCTGCGCCTTGCCATCTTAATACTGTATCGTATTTGAGCCGGGGGAGAAATTTAGATAATATCACTTACTTAAAAATGACTCACGCAACGCCCGCACCTGAGCGGGAACGCCAGGACGATCTCGTCGTGGTAGAAGACCGCGTGTCTCAAGGCGTCATGATGTATCCGGTATTTTGTACAGCCAACATGCCTGAAGAAGTATGAACCTGTTATCCAGATCATTATTCTTTATCTTGAGCTTGGCGAGCTAATATTTTCTAGATATTCGATGACTTTTTAACCACATCCTTTCATGGCCACTATGCGATATCTGAAGATGGTAACGTGGGCGCCATGGCATGCATTCTCGAAACCACCGACCTTGATTCCATACGACACGGCTCCCGGCCTGAAATGAAGGCCTTTGAGTCGCCATTTCTAGGCTTCACCGATTCGCAGGTTCGACAATGGCTCAAGGACCATCCCCACGAGAACTTCGCAGAGTGCACATACGCCATCATGGACGAGGACACCATCGCCAACAAGACGCTGCGTGTAGGCTGCCTGACGACCAACATCCGGGGCATTGAGGACGAGAGAACGCTTTTGGTGGACTTTTTTGGACACATGGTTTGCCGCGTGCCGCTGGAGATGCACACAGTCAGCTGGTTCGAAGAGGGAAGAGTTGGGACAGATAAGATCCATGATCGAAGATATATCGAGAATGGATTTGAAAGCAGCAGTGAAGAAGAAGAATAGGAGACGTCTTAAAAACTACAATGATTTAAATTTCTGCTTCATTCAGTTCAAGGCAGCCTCTATAAAATCTGAAATGCGAAGACGTGATGGTAAACTAAATAGAAGTGGTCTTGATGATGGATGCGCTTGGAGCTGGACTCTAAGTTTAACTTTTATTTAAATTTCAGTATTGCACGTCGTTTTCAGCTAGTACTAGATGCAGTCGATCGTTTCGATAATAACCCCTCTCCTCTACATGGCTAATAGGACTGCAGAAGGCTCTTGTTTTTACACTCTACTTCTGATCCGATGCGTGCTGCAGCGCTAACTGTTGCGCCTTCTGACTCTCGCTCTCAGCAGCATCAATCTTGTCCACATGATCCGCAAACTCGTCTCTCGAGTACAACAACCTATCATCGCAAGTTCTACAAATCCTCCGATCCTCCGGTACCTCGCCCAGGCGGCTCACACAAGGCACACCGCAGATGGCCAGCCATCGCCCCCGTCGCCTGCCGTCTTTATTGTAGCCAGCCAGATATCTATGCTCTCTCCAACCATATATAATATTTTCCCCGATGAGCGGTCCGACGAGGTCAGGCTCAGGAAATATCTGGCTACCGCGTTTTTTCATGGCCTCTTCTGAGCCGTGCTTCCGCAGTCCTGCAGCCAACGCCTCTCGATAGTCCACCAGGACTGGCGCTCCGATCCGCTTGCCGGTTTGCTTACAGATGCCTTTCCAAGGCAACATATGTGGTATATCTAGGAGTGCTGCTTTTCCTAGCTCAAAGAGACAGACTGCGTGATATATCGGCAGTGGGAACAGGTTGATGTCTTCCTTGACGCACGTCTCGCACGCGCGGATACAGGTTACGAGGTAGATGTACGGTGCAAAGTTGTTACACTCTTCCATATAGCACTTTTCTGTCTTTATCGTATTGATGAAGTGGCCAAGTGTGATGAAGAATGCAGATTGGATCATTAGGCATGCTCGATATGCCTTGGCGGCGTGCTTCTCGATGAGCTTATTGCGGGGGCAGACTCCACGATAGATAAGCTGTATCGGTTGATGAGCCGAAAGTTGGTGAGCGTCTGCAGGTCGGTGTGCCAGAGAATAATGTGCAAAACGTCGAGAGGAAGCAATAAAAAGCCATTAAGGCTGTCCTCATTCGGCGGTATCTTGCGTATGCCTTTGTGTTTTTTCGCGAAGAGCTCGAATTGTACCTCGAGGGGGGTTATTGCTGGATCTGGCTTGACCCATCGTATCGTGTGTTTTTGAAAGTACTCGGCGGTTCTTTTTGCCGCCACGCCCATATCTTACTGCAATAGCTATTTATGCATTAGATCGAGAAACAGAAATGAGCGCGTCATGAATAGTGTGCAGTGAGTGATGATGAGTGGTGAGGCTGGGCCTCTGCGGGGCTGTGCGACATGGTAGCCTAAATGTCCGAAAACGAGAATGTCTTCGCACAACGGCCGGTTCGGTACCGCCTATACACAAATTCAGCGACTGTGCCGCGCAACATCCATGTGGCTGGTGCAAAGCATGTACTATCCCCAGAGGGCGGACAGTCTTTTGGTCGACGCTAATCACTCCCAGCGCCTAGGAAGTACAAAGGACCTTGCTTGGGGCCTGCCGCGCCTCACTGCATGTTCCTGCTTAAACGGCGGCAGGAGCAGCCTAATTCGGAGGTCCCAGCAGCGCCTCTTTAGTAAATACTTATATAAGGTAAAAATATGGATTTTAATTTTATTTACTTATTTACTTATTTAATCTTTAATTTTTACTTCTTTTGTTGAATATTCAAGCTTGATATGAAGAAGCGGGACATGATGTCATTGCCCTCTGTCCAGCTCACTTGAAGGCACCAACAACGGTAGTTGGGATGGATCCATTAAGATAGGTTTGCTACAGCAATTCATTGCGCGACAAGAAGACTTTTTGCATGGAGTCATAAATAACGCTTTGGTCGGATGCTGCGCTCTGTTCTCTGTGAGCGCCATCTTCCGCTCATATTCTCGGTATCCTTCGTCAGCCCTCCGCTGTGACTGTAAACCCCACGACCTAAAATCTCACGCCCCATTCTACAAGCTACTGCTTACAGATTTCATCATAGGAAGCGCGCTAGCAGTCTAGTGGACTCAACTGCCGGATACATTTCTTTGAGGAATTTGCCGCTGTGGATTAAGCCGCTGTAAGGTTATTGTAACACAGCTTGCTATCCCCAGTAAAGGATGCTCGTCTACACAACTAAGTTGGCTATACCGTCGCATACGTTGTCTTGGCCTCGTCACTGATTCAAAATTTAAAGAGATGCAAACTCTTTTAACCCATGCCAAGACTGAGAGAGCGTCAAGTTTTGAACTATATAAGGCGGCAGTCCGAACAGAAAATTGTTTGGCAAACGAATAAATCATACAAACCAAACCCTTTACCACTTTATATTTTCCCAACCATCACAAATACATAACATAATCTGTCAATATGCGCCCCTTCTTCCTCACAAGTCTCCTCGTTGCTGCTGCAGCTGCATTCCCATCTCCCGCAAACGTCAACGTCGTTTCGGAGCGTGGCCAGAAGACAGTCTTGGAGATCTCCTACTGCAATCAGTGCACCGACACCCTTTCATGCACCCAGACGCAATATATCCACACCAAGAAGGAAGGCGAGGGTGGCCATGGTAACTGCAACACCCCGCCAACCTACTTCAATGACGCCTGCAGCGCGGATGGCCAGATCAAGACGCCGTTTGGCGACGGCGATTTCACCCCAGTAGACGGGTGCGACACCAATGCTCCGGACGGCACTCTTCAGGGCCACATCATGGGCCTTGCCAATGGCGGAGGTGTATTCAGGTTCACGTGCTACAAAACGTATCAGCAGTACAGCGTCTTCTGCGGCTTCAATTTTGCCTGCCACGTCTACTTGCGGTGCCTTCAGGGATAAGTGGCCGCCTGTCCGACGTTGCTTTCGGCGGCATACGACCAGTGAGCGCAACATTCATGGATACAGTCATTGGTTATGGGGTTGGAAGCCAATGGAGAACATATTGAAGGCTCGGCGTTTTTTTTTGGCCGCCGAGGTAGCTTTTTTATTGCACTGAGATGTCCCAGCTACAGATAGCACACCAAAATGACAATGCAATTGTACCGCATACGCTGGATTTCCATGTCAAGTTCTTTTCTGAAATCTTTTTAATATTTATTCGCGAAAGTGTAGTTGAAACTATTTCTGAGCCGATCTTGCACGCTGTCCGTCCAAAGCCCCGGCACAACCGCACTGGCGGATATCATCCCTGCAAAAGCCCTGGGCGCTTTGCCGACAAAATTGCCTGATTGGGCACTACCCAGGCCGGGGCCTGGTGCCGCTTCGGCGTCGCACAGAGAACCCATGCACATCTGGCTGCAACGTTTACAGGAGGCTACATTCAGTATAAAATAAACAGTTTAAAAACAGCGCCCTCGTTTTATTGCTTACACCCACAGAAAATTCAACGGCGATCGCAGTAATTCTACTGGCAAGGTGTCCGACACCACACTCTACGACACTAGCGCAACGCGGGGCAGGGCAGCGGAGCAAACCTCGATGCCCGTGTTACACATTGAACACGACAGGCTGTGCAACTGTTGATCTCACGGCCAGGGCTCCATTATGAGAATTTGGCCACAGTTGCGGCTGCTGGCTCTTCTTGTAGTCTTTGATGCGCTAACAGTTATTTCTTCCGGGCCATGCCTAATACTCATCGGCCATGTCGGCCGCACACGTTTCGCTCAGACCAACCCTCTTCCGGCTATGACCGAGGCCAGCCTCGAGCTAGTTTAGTTCTTCAACCACAATGGTGTCTGTGGCTTCTTTTCCAGACGCCAAACAGCCACGAAGCAAACATGGCAGATGTATCTGCTGACTATTCCCGTTCTCCGCACTTGTGACTGCCTTGGCACCCTCCCATATAGACGAATCTCCTCGACACTTGCAGCTCACAACGCCTTTCTATACATGATGCCTGCTTCTTCGGTCGTTGAGAAGCAATAGACTTTATGCTTCTCGCTTCTCTACACGTTACACATCATGGTAATATCACCTGCTTCCATCTGCGCCTTGGGTGCCTGTGCTGCAACGCTGCTCTACGTTTTCTACCTCCACCTTCTACCAAAGCCATACCCAGGTATCCCATATAACAAGGAGGCAGTGACTTCCCTCTTCGGAGATCTGCCCATAGCCCGGCGGGAGAGCAAGGGCAACTTTTCCAAATGGATAGCCGACCAGGCGCCACGACACAACAGCCCTATTGTGCAGCTCTTCCTTCAACCTTTCCACAAGCCGGCGATCCTAATCTGTGACTACCGCGAGGCCCAGGATATGCTTATGCGCCGCAAAGGATTTGACCGCTCAGACACGGACATTGCGATTTTGAGCGGTACTTCGGGCCACTTCCACATGAACCTTAAAACGAATGAGACTTGGAAGACGCACAGGCGACTGATCCAGCACCTCATATCGCCTGAGTTCTTACATGGTGTTGCGGCACCAAAGATTTACGAGAGCGCCGTGCGACTACTCGAACTTTGGGAGATTAAGAGGCAGGTCTCGGAGGGCAAGGCATTTGCTGCCGACGTGGATATCTTTCATGCCATCTTAGACGCCATATACGACTTTACTTTTGGGGATGCATTTGAAGACCGCCTTTTGCTTCCTCAGATCAATATTCTCAAAAGCTTGGACGAGAAGCAACTGCTTCAGCTTAGAAGAAACTCAAAGAACAGCGACCGACTTCATTTTGAACCTGCGCCGGTAGACGACAGAAGCAATCTCCTACTTCATGCGCTTGATCTTTTTACAACTATGGCTGCTACCGGCGTTCCCAGGCTGGCATGGAAAGCAGCAATGTTCGTTCCCAGAATCCGCAGAGACAGAGATGCTCGGCGCAACATTATCAAGGAGCAGGTTCTCAAAGGTATTGCACCACTCGAAGATAAAGGTAACGAGACCGAGGGCGCAGAGGTCAAGTGTGCCGTAGACCACATGCTGCGTCAAGAGAGAAATATGGCAGCCAAGGACGAACGCGAACCGGTCTACTGGTCACCAACCATGCGAGACGAGGTATATACCCAGCCCCCAAGACCCTGAAACATCTGCCAGCGGCTCATACTTACACTCTCCGAGGTTCTCGGTTTCGTCATAGCAAGCCACGACACAACAAGCACAACATTCTGCTGGGCGCTCAAGTTTCTCTCCGACAATCCAGCATCTCAATCATGCCTTCGAAACACCCTCCAACTATCGTATCCAGCGGCATTTACGCCCCGCCGCCTCCCCACCGCAGACGAAATGACCAGCGCAAGTATCCCATACCTAGACGCCTTTGTCGAAGAGGTCCTCCGCATAGCGCACACCATTGGCGCGCAAAACCGCAGCACGACCGAGGACACGGTAATACTCGGCCACCCCATCCCCAAAGGCACGCAAGTCTTCTTCGGCAACCGCGGGCCCGGGTTCGTCGCTCCGCCGCTCCCCATAGACGAGTCTGTACGCAGCGAGACGGCGCAGGCCGCGCTACGCGAGGGGAGAGCGCGTCCCTACGACGAAAAGATGTGGTACGGGGACGAGGATATGCGCGGGGATGTATTTGAGCCGGCGCGGTGGCTCGTGACGGACCCGGAGACGGGGAGGGAGGCGTTTGACGCCGCGGCGTGGCCGACTATGCCGTTTGGCGCTGGACGGAGAGGCTTCTACGGCAGGAAGCTTGCGTATATGAAGCTCAAGGTGGTTCTGACGCTTCTGGTGTGGAAGTTTGAGTTTTGCGTCTGCCCCGAGGACTTGTCCGGCTATGAGCGGATTCAAATATTTACGAGCAAACCACAAAAGACGTATATCTCATTGCGGCCTGTGCCATGAGTCGACCTGAAGAAACTAGTTAATATAATTGGACGCTGCACAATTGCGCTGCTACGCCACGCTCTGTCTTCAGCCTTTGTCACTTGCATAGGATCTAGTAGGTAATCATAGTGGTTAACTTGGAATAACCCTCTATTTTAAATAGCTATAGACATTATTCCTGTAATTAAAGGAATCGCTAGAATTCTCGCGCCGCAACTATTGATAACCTCATCAACGCCAATTTTCAAGAAAACAACAAAAGCAAGCCAGTATTCGCCAGGACGAAAGCCATATTCGCCTCAAAAGCAGTCCCCTAAACGCACGGATCCGAAACCAAACCCACCATTAGTGCAAGAAAATGATTCCCCGCTGTTTACTCTCCCTTTCCTGGCATGACCTTGGCCGCCTGCACAGCGCTCATCTTGGCAATCCAGCCGGGTGAAGGCTGGACCTTGCGAACTGTGCGCAGCTCATCGGATGAGTATCCAGGGACACGAATATTGTAGGTCCTCTCCAGGACCAGCTGAATGTCGCGGATTTCAAGCACCTTGGAGCCGCGCTCCTTGGAGTTTCGGCAAGCTGCGTGGAGGACATTATCGACAAACGAGTCCGCCATGTTGAGAACATTCTGAACCAGTGTTAGCAAACGGAATCATCATGGTGCTTCGCGATGCATGGAGAGCCAGCGTTCTTACCTCTTCAACTTCTGGGGATAGCAAATTGGCCTCCTGGTTCTCTGGCGGGGCGCCACAAACTTGCCTCACCAGCTCATCCAGCTTCTTCTTGCTCAGGACATGGTCGCCTTCAGCATCGTGGCTGTAAGCCGGAATCTTAGGAACAGCGGGCTGGTTCAATACGCCGCCCAGGGTGCCGCTGCCTTGGGACATGGTTGGCCGCCCACTTGCTACGCCGCCGCCGACTGCCACTCCCTGCGGGACAGCCGTTGCACGCTCGGGTAGCTGCTTGGGAATAGGCATCTTAGACTGCAGAGGTGCAGGTTGCTGAGGAGGGTGTGCATGTGTGTGGCCAGCTGGTGGCTGCGCCGCATTCACGCCATTGTTGCCAGCACCTCCAGGAGTTGGAGTGCCAGCTTGTTGAGGTGCGGCCATGCCCCCGTTTGTCGGTGTCGCAGCTGCTCGTTGGTTAGCCAGAGACATGGCTGCAGAGTGACTGAGAGCTCTAGTCGGTCCTCCAGCTGTTGCCTGCGTGGCGGATTGCGGCGTCTGAACTCGAGCAACGCCTTGTGCAGGTGTCTGCGCCGCGGCCATGGTGGTATTGACTGGCGCGGGCTGCCCAGGCTCTTGCTTCGGCACCTGGCCCTGGTTGGCGGCTTGGTTCTGCTGTGCTGCGTTCTGGGCCATACGCGCCTGTTGTTGTTGCTGCTGCTGGGGGGTTGGCGTGCCGTTTGACGGAGATGGGCGATTGCCAGCCGCTTGCTGGCCCTTAGCTCCTTCGACAGCGGTATTCGCGGCGGCTGTCGCGTTCGGGGTATTTTGTTGCGCCCGGTTTGCGGCCTGTGCCTCTGGCTTCTGTCCAGCACCGGCCTGCGCATTTTGCGCATTCTGGTTGCCGGCTGCCTGTCGCATCTCCAGTTGCTTCTGGCGGGTCATTTCCACGAACTTTTGCGCCTCGGTGGCCATTTTCATCTGCTGCTCCCTGCTCATGCGATACTTGCGCTGTTCCTCTTCGTTGAATGGGTTACCTTGGGCTGTGCGGTCGTTAAACAGCTTGTCCATGGCAGTCACTTTGGCCCTGGCGCTTTCCATTGCAAAGAGAGCGCGGCCGTATCGCTCCTTCATCTCCGCAACCCACTTCGCGGCTTCTGCGGGAGTTTTTTCGGGAACTTGCGGCGGGGGCGTAAATGTCATCTTATTGACGTGTGTGAGAATATGGTCAGGCAACTTTGGCTTCGCGGGACCGGTAGTCGCCTGCGTTGTCTGTGCCGCGGGTGCAGAGGCTCCGGCCTGCGCGTTTGCAGTTGCCGTTCCGTTTGGAGCAGAGCCGCCGTCGCCACCCGCTGCTGGATTACTCTTCTGCTGCGCCGCTTGTTGCTGGCCCTGGCCCTGGCCAGCCTGCTGCTGCTGTTGCTGCTGGGCCTGGGCCTGAGCTCGACGGCCCTGGATTTTGTTGATGAGCATTCTGGAAAATTCCATAATCTTCTGCTGTGCTTCTCGCTGCCCGGGGCTGTTGGCGGGAGAGTTGTTCATTCGCTGCCACAGGCTGTTGAGGCCGGCTTCGTATTTAACCTTTTCGTCATCGCTGAGCAAAGGCAGATTTCGGATCTGAGATGCTTGATACATCGGAGGCGGGCGTCCCTGACCAGTCTGACCTGCCTGCTGGCCCTGCTGGCCCTGCTGGCCCTGCTGGCCCTGCTGGCCTTGCTGACCCTGGCCGGCAGCTGGATTCATAATGTCGATGTCGCGATCGGGTTTGTCGCAAGGGACGCGAGGGTATGATGCGGCTCGGGGCCTGGCGGAGGATACGCTATGTCGGTCGGGGTATCTGGCAAATATATATCAGTTGATATATGGGATATGATTCCGAGATTGCGCCGTAGGATGATGAAAACGCTGGCGATGCGCGTCGACAAGGACGATGGATGCAGTCTGATACCGTCCGTAGTGGTTCCGTCTCCCATAAAGTAAGTGGGTGCTAGCGCCGCAGCCTGGCTCGGAAAATCTACGGCGCTAGCAGCTTAATCAGCGGCGTCGGTGCGCTGGGAACAATTATCTGGGCGGCTTCCTGCGTGACTCGGCGAGCCAAACCATGGGGAATTTTTTGATATATAGGAGTTGAAATTGTTGATAAAGGTCTCTGCTTTATTTGCATTGCCAAAAACAGTTTAAATAGTAGAAAGTTTTCTGCGAGATTGATGAGTATGCTCAACTGCCACGCCACGCTGTGTCTCACGATAGTGGTTGTAAGCGCGTACAACGTACAAAAATGGGCAAATTCGAAATAAAACGGGCAAAATGAATTTTTAATGTTGAAATAAATAATATTTTGTAAATACAGATCGCGCTAAATGCAGCCTTGGAGGCAAGAGACGGCATTGGAAAACGGTTTGCTAATGACTGTAGGAACGACATCGAAGACGGACATGGGTAGATTATGCGCTTGCGAGGTCCCATCCCATTGACTCGGCGTTTAGTACAGGCATATAGTACGGAGTACCTGATGTGTACATACAGTACCTCTGTCATGTCGCCTACAATAGCATGTCACTAGGTGCTGTCATACGCTCAGGGGCTAACTAGTCAGGGCGTCGCCGTGGACTGGGGCCATTGGGCATCAATGCCGCGTTCTGGCCCAGCTAGACGGAGTACCTGCACCGCTGTTGCGTATGAAGCCCTGGTCCAGAGCCAATTTCCATGCGAATAGTACGCCGAGATGCCCTGAATACAATCCACTTGCTTGCATTCTTGTCCAGGGCCGACGCGTGATTTTTTTTTTTTTGATCATTCTGCTCCTTGTCCAGTCTGGCGTCGTCTTTGCCCGTACAATAGCCGCAACGAATAAGCTGAGAAGGCTCACAAGGAGGGTGGCGTGACGAGAGCCATATGCAGAATGAGATAGAAGCTGATGCTTCAGGTAGTTGCGATTTATATCTCTTCCATGGTAAGTGTTTACGGGTGTATTAAAGTAGTCCGCAGCATATCAGGCATAGTTGCCTTTGCAAGTACTCCGTACTGTAGTCCTCGTATATGAATATGGGCATCAATTTCCCAACGCCATGTTACAAACTGAGACATAGGAGTCAGTCATCCTGTCATGTATGTACGAGTACGCCGATAGCGACCCCATGAATGATAAACCGTTTTCGGGCCATCAAGATTATGCAATTACAGCCCGCCCTGAAACAGTCGCGCCAGCGAGAAACACCGGACACGGCGCAAAAGCCTGGCCTGCATTGCGCCCGCCGAGTGCCGTCAGCCTAGTGTGAGCTGTGAGCCATCCGGGATGCCATATTCACATGCAGCAAGGCCGGTTAATAAGGACATTACGGCGTCGAAAGTCCGGCTTGGATAAAAAACAGCATTGGCTACATGTACTGTAGTATATGTAGACTAAAGAAAGAAATCTAGAAATACACCGGCCCATTGACATACACGAGTATACAACACATCCCTCAGTCCTCGCAATTCGGGACGCCCACCACCCCATGTCACCGGCCTACGACGGCATCGACAAGGATCACCCAACACCCCGGCCCTCCTCCTCCTCAATTCTGCCCTCCCATACCGTCTCGTCAACCATAAGAATACATACCTCGCTCAGAACCCCCTCCCTCCGTCGAGGCATAAAAATCAGCCTCGTGGCCAAGGTCTCCAGCTGTCATCGGAGCTCTCAGTCGCGCCCTTCTCACCCCAGCTGTCATTCTCGACCCTTTTCCCGCACGTCCCGCAAAAGCAATCACTCTCAGACAATTTATCGCAGAGAGGCGCAGGCTGACATTGAAGGGCGGGCGCAGCACCAAGAACCCAACTCAAGCACGAGCTCTGCAGCTGCCATCTGTCGAGCTGTGGCGATAAAGCACACTTGCACTACAACCGCCGTCTAACCAGCCGGACACAAAGGGCTCTCCCAGCCGCCGCAATCCTCCTCTGTCGATCGATTATCATGTGGCACGCTGCAAGCCGTCAGACGTTGTCTTCATTGTCTCCGCACCCGCGGCTTATACAAACGCCCCGAGCGGCGTTGCCAGCTCATCCATCGACGCGCATTGGGCCCTCCAGCTGGCCATGATTAATGCGCACTTTGCCCCTTTTGTGAATTAGAAGACAATACCCCATCTACGTGCTGCAATCGCTCTATTGGCACGCAGCAGTGCGCTTTACGCTGGCTGGCCGAGTTTACCGGGCCTTCCCTACCTACCCCCGGCGTTGCACCGCAGAGGAGGGTGTGCAGCCGCACCTGCAGCCGCGCCGCATCACCGACTTCTACTTGCACCAGCTCCCACACCTCACAGTATTCTTTGCACTGGTCGCCAGCGTCGTCATCAAAATCAACTCTACACCAGCATCGAATCTCTAATACAACGTTTTCCGACCCTTTTTGAGCTCTTCAGCGCGGCGCGAACATATACATTGCCCCGAAAGCTCGCCTCATACTTATACGTTTATACTGGTGCTTCTATCTGCATACGATCGCCGGTGGCACTGTGCTACCCATCAGGCAGCCATGTCCAACGGCCGCGGTCGCCGGCAGGCACCAATTCCTGGCCTCGTCTTTGACAAGCAACCGCTTTATGAAGATCCCTTTCATATTGGCCATACTTCTCCGCCTGACACTCCAGCCATACCTCGCACCCAAAACCACCACCGATCCGTCCACATCCTGAGACCGCCGGTTCCAGACCCCAATATCAGACCCGTTGGCCGCGGCCATCAGTTCAGCTACCAGCCTTCCGAACTCCTTAGCCCCGGTCCCTCGCCATCCACTTCATCTTCATCTAGCGTTGCCTCCGATGCTGGTGATGACGAGTCGTCTACCGAAAACTATCGGGCCGAAGACGCAGTTCGTGCGAGAGTAAACGGAAAAGCCAATCCTTCTTCCGGTAATACATCAGACTCAGATTCCTGCGCTTCATCGGGTTCTTCAGTTGGAGTGTCCGAAAATTCTGGCTCCCGAAACCTCGCGAGTCGGGCCGGGAGAGGCTCGGAGCGTGAATCGGATGAAGTAGAGCCTGGCTTCATACGAGAAACAACAGCCTTCGCAGGAGACTTTGTAATCGAAGATGTCGATCCCATGGACAGCGACTACGATGACCTAGAAGTTCTACAGCCCACAGAGATTGAGTCGAATCGAAGCCGATCGCGGTCTCGGCATCAGGAGCTGCCCCGGCGAATGATGCGAGACATGAGGAATCTCACTTGCGAGACTGATACATCGGAAGAGGAAGGAGAAGAAATAACTGAAGAGACGTTTTACAAATGGCAAAAATACCTACGTCATCGGAGAGTTAGCCTCTCAAGTAGTCTCGGAAAGCGCACATTCAGCGAACGAAGCAGCGACTCGGGTGACTCCGACGGCGGTGATCTTGAAGTCAATGACGTCGGATCAAGCGCCAGACGTATGCGAAAGAGGATGCATCGCGGCAGCCTCCTATTTCAAGATCCGCCAGAACCGCGAATTGACGAACTGGAAGAGCCAAACTCCAGCGAGGACGAGATTCTGGCGGGCCAGTCGCTGGCACAGGAATTGCCGTACTGGACACTAGAGATAATGGAAATGGAAGACTCTGGATAAGCAGTAGAGCTTCCAGAGTGCCGACAGCATATGTAATGATGGTATGATATGACATGATAACTGAACACCATAATTGGGCTTGACGGATTGGTGGAGTGCATAAAGCAATTTGTTTGGCAGGCGGCAAGCGACGCGACTATTTCTTTACTCACTCTTGTTTTTTTACTGATCTGATGGTATCTTTACAAGAGCCGCCGTGTGGACTACAAAAGTGCTTTCCGGCAAACTGTTGATAGAAGTACAAAAAGCTACTGTTTCAGGACCCGGACACAACGCAAGTTCATGGGAGTTGGGGACATAGCGGGCCGGGCTATCCATTTTGGGATCAAGACTTTAGGTATCTGCTGCTACATATAGACATAGACTTCGATGATTTTGACTCAATTGATGTTTTTCATAATAAGCAATTCATCTGCAACTTATGCATACATGTAAGTCGTGCAGAATGGCTACACAAACCGATTTTGTGTCGGCATAGATCCGCCCCTCGTGTAAGTCGCCTTGATGGTGGTGGGGTTGTTCCACCCGGGCGGGCGCTGCGGCGGCATTGTTTTGGTCCCCCACTATCAACCTCACTTGTCTCGTCCAACCACATCAACCATCTTAACGAATCACCGCAGCGTTTTGCCTTCCGCTTCTTACATATAGGCAAATTTGTTTCGGCCGTGGCTTGGACGTCTTCCCTTCTCTATATCCTCCAGTTTTGCAGCTTCAAACGCACCCAAACCTCTCCTCACCGTCCACGACGCGTCGTCGCGTCGCTCTAACGCAGTCATGTCGCTCCTAGCTTCACATCTCGAGCAGATTGATTACTCCTGTCAGGGAATAGATTCTCTCCCGTAAGTCTCCTTATCAATGCCCATATGCACACTTTTATGCAGTCGCTAATATAACGCCATTCCAACCAGCTTCCCTCCCCCCAAGATCTTCACCAACGCGCTCCTCTCCAACCACGACATCACATCGCTCATCCGCGACACCGAAGCTCACGAGCGCGCCCTCTTCTCCGTCCCCCCTCCTCCACCACCTACAAATACCAAACGACCCGCCGCCGACGACGACGAAGAAAACAGCAAAGGAAAGTCCACCAAGCGCCGCCAGACCGTCTTCAACGTCTCCTCGGGCGAGGTGACCACGGGCCCGCCCACGCGCGGCTCGACACACCCGCGCAAGCACACGGCCGTCGCGGCGGTGCTGGGCGGGGAGATGCACGAGCAGCTGCGCCGGGGCGAGCTGGACCGCAAGGGCGACATTGACGTGGATATTCTGCTGCGCGGCGCCGAGAAGCTGTGTGGCGTGTACGACTTGCCTGGCGCGCGGGAGCGCATCGCGTCGTTGCGTGCAAAGTACCAGAATGGCAAAGATACGGCGGCATACTACGAGGCCAGGGTCGCGGAGCAGACGGAGCAGCTGGCGAGCATGAATCGTGACTGGATGGGCGACGAAGATGACGAGGACGACGAGGATGAGGATGGGCAGGTCAATGTTGCTGGCCAGATTCTGACAGAGGAGGACCTGAGGAGGGAAGAGGCTGAGGCAAAGGAGATGGAGGCCAAGAAGAGAGAGCTGCAGGCGAGGTTAAGAACTATGGAGAAGGATTTGGGCGGCTTGATGAATATGTAGATGTCACGCTATTGTGTTAATGATACCCTATTTTGTCATGTGGCTTCTTTGGTTGTAGTTATTTCATGTATACTTCTTTAAATTTGCTTAGTTCTATTGATGGGCAAGAGTAATGCCCTGCCTGGGTATCCGTCTTTCGATAAAACCAACGCCGCCCTAATGCCCTTTAACGCCTTCTGGAAAGTAAATATAATTCATCGTGCCTCCCGATCCCGGTTTCTCGGGTACGGTGTATGCCTTGTATCCCTTCTATCTCGCACATCTCCGCTACGTCCAGGCCGGTAGAAGTCGCCTTTGCCGCGCACCTTGTTTTCTCGTGTACCGCCTTGCTCGCGGTTCTCCCTCTGAGCCTGGGACTCACCATACTGAACCGCCCGGTCCCAGTCTTCAAGCTTGGTAAAAGGGCTTCTTAGCCAGGCCCGCAGCTCGTGCAGGAAGAGTTTGGTATTTTCCCGGCCCAGAAAGTCAGACAGCATGTCCTCTGCCTGTCCTGCGCTGCCCATTATGTCCACCGACTTGAGAATCGCAACAACGTACTCGAGCAAGAACTCGGCATTGTTGGCCCGTCTGCGCCCAACTGCCGTTGTCGTGGAGCTGCTGGCACTACTGTTCTCTGCGCCGGGTTGGCCCGTCGCATCGGCGTCGGAATCGTCGAGGGAAAGAAACGAAAACACTTGTAGTTCGCGTCGCAGCCACATCCTTGCCCGCGAAACGAGCTCCTCGTCTCTGCAGAACAAAGCCGGCGTCAGCTCTCGGTATTGCGATACTCGGTTCGAGCCGACGTGTTTCGAGTACCGCCGCGCTCGGTAGATGGCTCGCCGCTCTAGGATCGCCGACTGCGCGCTGTTTGCTCGTCTTTCAGGTTCAGGGTACCGTCGTCGCGGTGGCCGACGGCAAGCTCGCGCTCTGATGTGGTTGAGGGATTCTGGGGCGGTTCGGTAATGGGTGTCCTTTGGCTTCTTCGGCTCAATCGTCGTGGCAGGACGGTTCGGCGCCCCTGGCGCACCATGTAGAATCTTGGTTACGGCTGTTTTGCAGAGCGGGCATGAGGGCTGCTCCAAGAGCCAGCTCGTGGCGCAGAGGTAGTCGAAATTGTAGTGGCCGCAAGGGACGGCTTCGCAGACATCGCTGATGGCATCGAGGCAGATGACGCAGCAGTCAGCCTCGTTCTCCGTCCGCGCTGCGACTTCTTTGAGCGTGCTTTGCAGCACTTGTCGCTGCAGCTCGTCGCCTTGCAAGTCAGCATCGGGCGCCATCCCATCCGCTGCTGTGGCTTTGGTCAATGCATAGCAGAAGAGGTCTAAAAAAGTTGAGCCAGAAGCCGTGTCACCAGAGGGAGCCGGTCGATGGTGGGGTTCCGCTTGTGGCGACTTCCGGCAATGACGTGGGGGCGTTGGAGGACCCGTAAGGCCGCTGTCGCGTCCACTAAATTTAGCCCTTCCTGGTGCACATTGTACGCGTTCCAGCAACGCGATGGCCATCTCCACCTCGAGCCAAGCTTTACTCTAATCACTGCTTGCATTCTTGAATAACCGTACCGCCTGCGCAAATCAGACGGCGGCAGACATGCGAGAATGGACGAGAATACGAAAGCAGAATACGAAGCCAAATCTAAAAACTTGCGCGCCTCGTTGAAGAAATGGGAAAACGAGTGGGCGACGACGCATGGCGGCAGCAAGCCCGGGCGGCAAGATATCAAGAACAATCCCGAAATCGGTAGGGCGCTCACTACTAGGCATATGCTCTGTACTTTATTTCAGTCCTCTGACTTTGACCACAGCTCAAAAATATAAAGACTATAACAAGACACGCGACATCCTCGCAGGCAAGGTCCCTGTTCCCTCGAAAGAAGCATCGAAACCGAAGAAGCGACTGCCAGAGCCTGTCCCCGTGGAGACACCATTCAAGAAGCCGAAAGTGACAGAGACCCCGTCAAAGAACAGATTACAAGATGACGAATATATGAACACGCCTGCCATATCTAGGAAACTCTTTAGCCCTGCGCCGGTTACGTCTCTCGGCCCAACGCCACAACGTGATGGTCGCGTGCTCGGCCTGTTTGATCTGTTAGTGGACAAGGAACTCGGCACGCCGTCAAAGAAGACAGACCAGACACAGCAGCCAGATACACGGCCGAACATACAATCGACACCAAGCAAGCGAAGAGGCTCGCTGAGTGAGGATGCCTCGATGCGCCTCGGCCGAACGCCCATGTCAAGCGGCAAGCGACAGATGTTGAATACGTTTATGACACCATTAAAGAAGAGAGACGAGAATGTTGGCGGAAATACCCCAACCCCAGGATCAATATCAAAACTACAGTTCGAAACTCCAGCATTCCTAAGAAGGCACACGCTTCCGTCATTACACGAGGAGGCGCCCTTTGACGCGCCCGCGCCGCTCAAGCTACCAAGAAAGCCGCTTGGGCGAGGTCTAAGCGAAATCGTGGCGAGCTTGAGAAAGGTCGAGGAAGACAAGCTGGACGACGACTTGGAAGCCTTGCGAGAGGCAGAAAGTGCGGAAATGGGCGGACCTCCACCAAGTCGGCCGCCCGCACCGGCACCAGCTCCGAGGGGAGGTCTTCTGGCCAAGGATGTTGAGATCCAGAAGCTGCCCCTCGGTGGATTTGACGATGAGGGCATGTACGACAGCCCGGTAGAAGAGTCTGGCGCCCCGGCGACAATATTCAAAAAGAAGGGCCAGAAGCGAACCACAAGGCTTGTGAAAATGAAGCCGACGATTTCGAAGCGGCCAGATCAATTGCGCGAGAACGGCCAAGATGACGACGTGGTTCCTGAAACGCAAATAACGCCGACGGAAGAGGGAGCTGCGCATGCAGACATGTCTGATGCGCCGGGCAGTGACTTCGAGGCCGGAGATTCAATAGGCAAGGCTAAGAAGGCACCTCAAAGCCAAGGCCCAATGAAAAAGGCAGCTCGCAAGGTCAATGAACTGGCACATGCCAATTTCCGGAGATTGAAGCTGAAAAGTAAAGTCTCAAAGGGGAAGCCGGGGTTCAATAGCAGATTCCGCCGGAGGTAAATGGTAACCGCGCTAGACGCCGGGTTTGAATGGTTATGAGTTACGAAGTATGGATAGAACAACGCCGCGCCCTGGGATGGGGAATCTGTCGGCATTTAAGGCGTTTAATACACGGCCGTTGGTACATAGCAATTACTGATGCACTAAACACAAATCCTATCTACCTTACACGTGCCAGTGTTGAATGAGTGGATTCTACCTCCGTTTGCAGGAGGCTCAAGTGCTCTTCAGTTCCGTTTGTCGCCGTCAGACGGACACGTACACACCGCGTCTTTGTCACTTTAACGACTTCGTACAAGAACGCGTCGAACAATTAACTGCCTCTCCTGCGTCGGGGATACCGGCGTTCCTGTTGCATCTCATCAACCGATTGCTGCGGCCATGGACGATGATAGTGGGCGCTCACGCATGTAGCACCTTTTAGGCAAACTCACGGACACGGAGTGCTAACGAACTCAAAGCGCACGCAGCAACAGAGCCCAGTCCCGATGCAAACGAAATCGTCATCGAGCCGAAGAACCCAGTCGAAGTTCAAGATGACAACCACATTCTAGCTTCTGAACAAACCGAAAGTAACAGGCGTCGCTCGCTCAGCCTGTGGCTAGATCACCCGGAAGCAGATTCTTGGTGGTGCCCCGAGGATACGATTGATTTCATTGACAAGTTCGAGGGAATGTACCTTCCTGACGACGACGACGTGGGCACACCCTCTGGAGCGGATAGCGAGCAGTGGCCGATCGACGTCGCCATTGCCGCCATAGATGAGCGGTGCACTAGAGAATACTTTGATGCCATGTACGCAAGCGTTTCTCCGAGTCCAGAGCAAAACGAAGATGAAAATGAAAATGAAGCTGCAGATGAAGCTGAAGATGAAGCTGAAAATGAAGCTGAAAATGAAGAGGAAGAGGAAAACTCACAGGACTTTCACTGGGAAATTCGAAGTACAGCGTCTAGCGATTCAGACGCGGTAGCTGAAACTCAGCCTAATCCCGCAGCTGAGCCGCCACTATCGAGCAATCTCAGAGTCTGCATACCATCGGCTTTGATGCAGACACCGATATCATCCTTTGAACCATTTGAGCCACCTCATGAAATTGTTCGAGAGCGGGTTGCGTTGAGTTCTCTAATCACTGATGACGCTCCAAATGGCCAGACTACCCCGGCTCATGCATTTCTGGGAGGCTACAAAGTCAACGATTTTGTGGTGTACTGTGACACCGAAAAGTACCCCCAGGAGATGAGGCCGCTGCATCATTTTCATACAAAAGCCGGCCTTGCACTTTATTTCGACGGGACACTTACGAACGGCATAGAGTCGTTCCACGTGCAACGAGTTCCGATTGCCAAGCTCGGGTGCGAGGGCTCACACTTTGGGGTCGACTTCAGCGACTTACAAAGCCAACATGTATGGATACGGTCAGCAAGAAACGCGAATGCCAGCGTCTACTATAACCTGGGCCGACCAGCACCAGAGTACGCGCGGTTCTACGAACCGTTTCTATGGCTTGCAGATTTAGCCAGGCATCTCATCAAGTACTTGAACGAGATGAGTCTCTCAGATCATAGCGTCACTCTCCTCAACTTCCAATCAAATTTTTCTACGTGGTCAAAAATGCACTGCCAGCGGAACAATTCTGGTCCAATGTTGGCTGACACAAGATCAGACTACCGAACAGCCGTAGTTGCGAACGTTGCGTTCCTCTACAAAGAAACACTGCGTGTCCTGGGAGAGGACAAGACCAAGTTTCACGTCCTGTAGAACGAGACGTGGAACTTTACTAGATATCCACAGCATCCTACTCCCTCGAATCAAAGAACTGTAGTCACTCGCTATATTTACGAATGCTTCAACCATCTACCGTTCGGCGACCAATTGGAGCCAACAGATCTTGGCGTGAACGCACAGCGGCTACGAACTATATTAATGCAACAAATGAAATTGGAACTTCCCTCAAGTATTCACCGAGCGACGATCGATATATCCAGCAAAGAGGTTTTTGACATTAAGCCTGGTGACACTATTTCCACACATCGCGATGACTGTGATTCTGGGACACCGTGGACGAGAGAATTGCCTCAAGGCTTTACGGATGTCGATCGCTGGTTTGCTCTTGTCCAAAGCATCAAAACCATCCAAGGCAAAAAGTTTTTCGATGTAATTTGGTACTATCGGCCTTCGGATACTCTTTGCGGACTCATGCGATATCCATGGAACAATGAGCTCTTTCTCTCCACTCACTGTTCCTGCGAGGAAACTCACAAAATTGCGGAGAGTGAGGCCCTTGGCGTTCACCAAGTCGAATTTGGAGGAACGTCAGAGACTTCAAAGGAATTCTTCTGCCGCCAGACTTACATGCACGAGGAGCGCAAGTGGATCACGTTTGAGGAAGAGCACTTGCGCTGCCAGCATGTAGACGAATCGTCACAAGCGAAACTGGTCTCAAATTACAATCCAGGAGACACCTTGCTCGTGTTGTTAGACGATTCAGAAATTTTAGAGCCTTGTGAGCTTGTGGACTTCTGCGGTGCAGGCGACGTGGCAAAATGCCGACTTCGTCGCCTCTTGCGACGGAAAATGATGGAACCAGCATCTTTGACCGCAAAAGCTAACGAGCTCGTATACACAGAAGATGTAATCAAAGTGTCAACATCGAAGATATATGGTTACTGCCAGGTTCGGTGCTTCGGCTCGCACCAAGTTATCCCGACTCCCTACAACCTCGACGGCGTGGGAGGTTTCTTTTTTATCACTCACAAAGTCACTGGCAAACTTGGTCCAGGCAGTTCGCATGGCATTGCACCATTGGAAGCAGTTCCGAGCTCGCTAAAACAAGGCTACGATCCAGAAAATAGTGCAGTGCCGAGGTTACGAGGACTGGACCTCTTTTGCGGAGGAGGAAACTTTGGGCGAGGTCTTACAGAAGCCGGTGCGGTAGATATGAGATGGGCCAACGACTACGATGCGAAAGCTATTCACACATACATGGCAAACGCCAGCGATCCTGAACAAGTGCACCCTTTTCTAGGGTCTGTCAACAGCTTTCAGAAACTGGCACTCCAGGGAAATTTTGCGGAGAATGTACCACATATTGGCGAAGTTGATTTCATCTCTGGGGGCAGTCCCTGCCCAGGGTTCTCTCATTTAACTAACGACAAAACCACCCCTGAGCAGCGACTGAATCAGTCTCTTGTGGCGGCATTTGCTTCATGTATCGACCTTTATCGGCCCAAATATGGAGCTTTGGAAAATGTACCCGGTATCGTTCAGAGGGGCCGGAACCGCGACCAAGACATGTGCAGCCAGTTGATATGTGCATTGGTTGGTTTGGGATATCAAACGCAGCTTTTACTTCTTGATGCACTTGCTTATGGCTCACCGCAGTTTCGGTCAAGAGTTTTCATCGTCTTCGCAGCTCCTGGCTACAGGCTTCCACGCCGGCCACTCCAGACACACTCGCATCCTCTGACCGCAAAGAATCTCAGCCTCGGTCGACTACCTACGGGGGATGCTATGGTTGAGCGAGATGTTGGGGGTCCGGCACCATTTAAATATGTCACAATCGAGGAGGCTACGGCCGATTTGCCTGACATACACGATTCAAAGCCCGATATATGCGTTCCATTTCCAGACCACCGCGTGTCAATTGGTCAGACAAAGGTTGTGTCCGCGCGCCTACGGCTGATACCAAAGCAGCCATACGGTATGAGCTTTGCAAAGGCCTGGTATGGCGAGACGCCCGGTTCCAAGGAGCCAGGAAGCGGTGTCTTGACACCAGCAGAACGGAGTACCTATCGAAACGTTCCAGGCGAATTCAGTTCGGTGATGCACGCTGCTGGGCAAAATTCCAATGCATACGGCCGCGTGTATCCGAACAGACCGATAAGCACCGTAACTACGGTCCCGGTACCAGGAGATGCCAAAGTCGGTCGAATCTTGCATTGGGAAGAAGATCGCGTCATGACCATCATGGAGGCACGGCGCGCGCAGGGAATACGAGATGACGAAGTTATCCTTGGCTCGCCACAGGTGCAATACAAGATTGTGGGAAACAGTGTGGCAAGGGAAGTTGCCGTTGCTCTCGGGGCTGTACTTCGGGATGCCTATGCGGAGAGCTACATGGCACGCCAACAGCGAACGATGGAGAGCCACAGCTCTGAGGGTGGCCTCATCAAAGTCTGCATGGAAGATCTTTCTGACTTAGTCATGACTGACTCTGCAGATGACACTGGCGTTATCACGACGAATACCGGAAAATATCCGTCACCAACTGTTGAGTCAGATGTGGTGGTTGAAACTGTTGAGATTGAGAGAAAGCGACGACGAAGCTCTGAGGCGGAGGTGCCATCGCCGTCCAAGAAGAAGCACCAGATGTCTCGATTTAACTGAAACTGAAAACCTGAATGGTATGAAATACCTGTATTTTGCTTCTACTTGCAGTTCTACAGTGGCTTTTAGGTAAAGCATTGACAAATGGCCAAGATTTCGATGTGAGGTTGTACCTTCGGAGCGACGCTGTAATCCATAGTTTGAAAATGCAGCACAGCAAGTCGCTTGCGAAACAACCGTATGTATTAAGTATAGCTAGAAAATTGGAAATTTTCCTCCGTCCTTCGTCCCAACAGTTCCGTGACGCTCTCTGCAATACCCTTCAGAGAAGCAGCCCTTCAAAACTGATGTCAGTGTTCACTTTGTCCTCCTTGGTATCAGCGCTTCAGAAATTTGTTCACTCCTCGCTGCTTCTCTTCGGTGCCAAAGCAATTATAGTAAAGGTCCCGCTCAAATTTGTCGTCACGGCACAAGTCATCGGCTATACACGGTTACGTTAGACCAGCCGCTCCAGGATATGCAAAGCATCAGGCTCAATCAATATTCGTACATACCTCTGCAAATTGCCTTCTTCGCCGTTCTAATTGCTTCTTTATTAGTGTTGGTAAATATTGCAGCGATTCGAAGAGCGGCCTGAAGCACGTCCTCGTCAGCCAGTTCGCTGACCAATCCAAACTGCAGCGCATCTTCTGCTGTAATGGGCTCTGCCAGAAGGATTGCCCTCATAGCCTAAAATTAAGTTAGAATAATTATATTCAGTTGCGTATTGTGCATGGCTTACTCTGAATTTTCCGACTGCCGAGGTTAACCTCTGTGTTCCGCCTGCGCCAGGAATAAGGCCGATCTTGGTCTCCGGCAGGCAGAAGTAGGCAGACTTTGACGAAATAATAATATCACTCTGGTCGCATGTGTCAGCACTCTGTGCCGGCTTCGACTTTTATTTTTGTCCGTTTCTGCAACCAGTATTCACCCACTCACCATTAAAGCAACCTCAAATCCGCCACCGAGCTTGTGTATTGTCGTCAGAGCGGGAAGGAACTGTATAACGGATCTGGACTCACAGCAGGCCCATTCACGGCAGCAATGATTGGCTTTCCAAAGGCCATCATTCCTAGGCAGAGGTCTTCTAGGTAGCGCACGTATTTCGCTTCCTCCGCATCAAGAGTAGCAATCTCTTTGAGATCCGCCCCAGCTGGCAAAAGGTTAGCTTTACTACAAGTATAAAGTCTTCCAGAACCACACACCGCAGAAGAAACTACCGCAGCCGGTTATTACAACCGCGTGAATATTGGGATCAAAGGAAGCATCAGATAAAGCCTGTAAAATCTCTCGAATCAACTGTTGGGACAGTGCGTTTCGCTTCTGTGGTCTGTTCAGTGCAAGGAGTCGGACTCCCTTCGTGGGAGTCGATACCACAAGAAGGTTAAAAGCGTGTTGAATAGCCATTTTTAGTAACAGAAATATGAGTTAATTTTTTTTTTGCTGTTTACAATCAAGCCTCGAGGTGTCGGAGTATCTTTGTTATAGTTTTTCTGAAGAACTGAGCACCGGCGAACGCGTGCTGACTTAGAGGATCGACGACAGCATCGAAGGGAGAGGGGGAAAGGAGGAAAGAGATGATATGGTAACCGTTGCAACGCATTCCTGTAATTCTTCCCTTGAAGAACACATGTACCCAATGTATGAGAGCTTCCAGTCTTGTAAATCCGGCAATATGCCGAGGTTACCCTGCTGAGCGCCGTGGTCACCGGGGTGAACTCTGCGCCTTTCAAGCACAGCTTGGGTCACATACCGTGCACTGCTTATTTCCGCCCACTCGAGCTGACATTTGATGTTTGCATGGGACAATTAGCACTTTTTTATTGACATTCAAGCTGAGAACTCCACGATGTCGCTCCCGCTTCTCACCGATGCAGTGCCGACGGGTTAGACATTCCACGCACATGCCACATGGTTTCACCGCGACTGTTACCGGACCGGTGGAACGACCAGGGTCTTCTAAAGGCGCGGAATTAAGTGGGTTTCAGCCGTTGTTTTCGCTTTGTGTTCTAGCCGCATATCAGGGAGAATTGTCCACATGCGAAAGTCTCGGGAGCCTGGCGAGAGAGGAGACACCAACGCTATCCCTTTGTAGAGGGGGTGATGGGTCTGTCACCCACGATACGCGCACCCATCCAGCTGGTACTGATCCCCTTGGATCAAAATCCAACTGTCAACTACCGATGGAGCTGTGCCTGTTTCCAGAAGATTGTGACATCACAAACACTGTTCGAGTTTGTGTCGTGGCCCCCACATCATCCCTTTGGAAGTACTCGGAAACTGCTCCGTGTAAGATGCAGTCAGTAAGTGAGCTAGGTAAGCAACAAAGAAAAGTGATACGTAATGAATTTATTGCTTTCTATTGAAACTACCTAAGTTTTTAAAAATTTGGGGCATCGAAGAAAAATACAGTATTGTACGATGCAAAACCTCTGCTATTATCTTTAACTCGAGTATCCATCTGATGTTTGTGGCCCCCCCCCCCCTGTACAATAGGAATGTGATCGTAGCCTCGTGTAACAATATATTGTGCCGTTCCACTCTATTCAGGTAGTTTTCATAATATCTATCATGTTTGTAGCTGATCGATGCTCTTATTCACGGTTCTATAGACTCTTCATGTGACGGTTGTCACATTTGTCAGCTCAAACCATTCCATGCAGGCAGAATGTGACGTCCAGGTTGGTATTTCTCTGCAGAACATGTACCTCTTGTTGCTATGGGAATTCCCAATATTTTGCCACCTCCAGAAGCCAGGAATTGTGATTCTCAGGACAGAAGGGTTCTCGTTCTCCCTGAAGTTTTGCCATTGACCGCTGGCTCAATGGCGATGTGTACCGCTTGTGTATATATATCTTGCAACGGCCAAGTACTGGGAGTCAGTGCTCTCCTTGAGGTTTGTAAGTTACCACATCAATTAGTTGACAGCGCTATGGATTCGATTCAGCAGCTGAATTGGTCCCATGGGGAGTCTCTCCCATGTCCATTCCCCTCCACAACAGCTGCCTTCTACCATCAGGCACTTACAAACCCGGACATCATAGCTGTACGTGATCGATCAGGTGTTAGCCTACGGCAATTCACCTATCGAGAACTTGCCGCCAATGTCCAGCAGGTAGCAAGACAGCTGCAAGCCGCTGGGGTCCAGCCATCACAGCGAGTGCCGCTCGTCATGAAGCGGGGTGTGGAGATGATAGTAGGCATCTTCGCCATACTGTCCTGTGGTGCTCAGTATGTGCCGCTTGATGGCTCTGTTGTCACAGACTCTACCCTTACACATGTTGTTGAAGAATGCGACAATCCTCTCATTGTTTGTATTCCATCATCAAAGAAGCGCGTCGACCTGCTGTTTCCAGGAGTGAAGACTTTTGTGATCGACAGTATATCCCCTGATTCAGCAGTATTCTCCAACAACAGCCACTTGGACCTCGCTACATCAAAATCAGGATGCTACGTCATCTACACATCTGGTTCGTCTCTGATACTATTTCTTCTTCATGCATGTGCTTACCGTTGCCGAAAATAGGTACGACCGGCAAGCCGAAGGGAGTTGACGTTACTCATGACAACGTGACAAACCTAGTCTGCTTATATCCTGGAAACTTGGGTGTCAGACGAGGTACCCTAGTCGGTCAGGTACTGAACGTCAGCTTTGACATGGGTAAGTTATTGAGTAGCGGTGCTATCACGCATTGAATCTAACTTTGGACCGAACAAAGCCGCCTGGGAGATCTTTGTATGTCTCTGCAACGGAGGAACCCTGGTTATTAGGGGCTCGGAGTGGCAATCTACTATTCAGGAAGTAAGTGCTCTCATCCAAAATTCTTTCCATTAGGTTTTAACTGGTGCAAAAGGTCGATGTGCTGATCTGCACGCCTACTATCCTCGCAAAGTATAGTCCCTCGGAATATCCAAATATAAAAACCGTTGCAACAGCAGGCGAGCCTACAACTCAGGGCCTCGCTGATGCTTGGGCAAGTCAAGCAACGTATTGGAACTGCTGCGGTCCGACAGAGGTGACTATTGTAAACACAATGTCAAATCACTCTCCTGGTGTACCCATATCGATCGGAAGGCCAACACCGAACAATAAAGTTTACATACTCGACGGCGATATGAGGCCCGTTTCTCCTGGAGAGCCAGGTTACATATGGGCTGGGGGACGTGGCGTCACGAGAGGCTACATCGGGCTGGATAAGAAGACGAAAGAGTCATATGTGCCCGATCGATTTGCCAATGACAAGTATGTCAATATTTCTATTTTACAACCATAATCATCACTAACATCTAATAGTTCTAATATGTACTTTACTGGTGACTTAGGTCATTGGAATACAGACGGAAGTATCGCAATCAATGGGCGATGCGATGATCAAGTCAAGGTGAAGGTAAACTTCAACAACAATTCTCGAAACCACACATTCAGCTTACATAAATTCATAGGGATTTCGCGTAGAGCTAGATGGCATTTCTTCCTCTATCCTCTCAGCTCCAGGGGTGAAGCAAGCCGTCACCATGTTCATTGACGGGGAGATCCAAGCATTCGTGGTTCCTGCAGAAATCGACACCAGCCTCCTCCTGGCACACCTGAGCAAACTGCAACCATACTATGCTATACCTTCTCAAATCCACAAGTCTTTGGCTTTCCCAATGACGGCGAACGGAAAGATTGATAAGCGATTGCTGCGGGAGACAGCCAGCGCTACCCAGGTCAACGAGAAACAGCTGACCTGTACCAAGACCATAAGCAACAGCTCGGGGGAAACATTGTCCTTGAGCGAGGCTTCTACACTTACACCGTCTTTGACAGGGGACTCCCTGAGCAAGGGGCTACCGGAAAAGTCATTGCCGCAGCCATTCCGCGGGTTGCTTTTCCGTATATTTATTGTATACCGCACCCTCTTCACTTTTACAACTCTTCTGAATGGAGCAGCACTGGGTCTTCTCATCGCTTTCTCAGACATTCAATCTGCAGCCGCTTTGATGACAGCGGTAAATCTCACTCTGTGTGTCTCCATGCGGCAGGATCTTGTCATCAACATGATATACACTACAGTCTGCTCAATGTCAAAGAAGGCGCCGCTTTGGATTCGTCGCCGATGTGCCAAAGTTTACCACTTAGGGGGGGTTCACTCTGCTGCAGGAGTCTGCGCCACGCTGTGGCTGCTATACAACACGTCCACCTCGACGTTTTCCTATGTTACTCGTTCCGGTCCTACTGAGTCGCTGGCAACGGTCATTATATCTTGGTTTTTATGCTCCGTTTGTTGCCTTATTTGCGTCTTTGCATATCCTTCATTCAGGAAGCATTACCACAACACTTTTGAGGTAATTCATCGATTCCTGGGCTGGACAGCGCTCCTTCTGTTTTGGGTCAGAACTGTACTGTCGGCTCAGCACGCCGCATCGGCAGAATCGACACTTGGGTCGACAATCGTCCGTGACCCTGGATTTTGGCTACTGTGTTTTGCGACCGTCTGCATTGCTTCATCATGGTTCTTTCTTCGAAAAGTGCCAGTGGACTCAATACCTCTGTCCAACCACGCCATTATGCTTCGTTTCGGTTACACGCTGCCGGTCAACGGAAGCTTCACTCGCCTCTCCAAAAGGCCTCTTCTTGAATGGCATTCATTCGCGACAATACCACAGTACGACCGCAAAGGATATTCTCTTATTGTTTCTGGAGCAGGTGACTGGACAAAAGCTTGCATCAGCAACCCGCCCACGTCGGTTTGGGTTCGCGGTGTGCCTACCTGCGGCGTGATGAGGATTGCGACACTGTTCAATCGCGTGGTCATCATTGCCACAGGATCAGGAATTGGGCCCCTACTGGGTCATATCAGCAAACCAAGCTGCGAGACACAGCTCATTTGGTCGACTCCAAGGCCCAAAGAGACATTTGGTCAAGGCGTGCTCGATACTATCCACCGGTCACTGCCAAATGCCATCATCCACGACACTGCAGTTTCTGGTCGCCCTGATCTCACTAAAATGGGCTACAATGTTGCCATTGCTTCTGGCGCTGAGGCTGTCATCATTATTGCGAATGAGAAAATCACGAAGAAAGTTGTCTATGGCCTGGAGTCTCGGGGAATTGCAGCGTACGGTGCGATATGGGACAGCTAGGGCGCAATATTGTCATATTTCCAAAGTTCAAACCTGATTTGTATTGTTAATGTATTTAAGCAATGGCTAAAATTTCAACTCGCTCAGTCATGCAGTCATTTTTTTGAGGGTGAAAGGGGAAAGTGAGAGAAAAGGACTTTGTAGGCATCTACTTCAGCTCGCCAAACTTGTTTTATGACGGCCATTCTATTGGTGTAATTAAATAACAAACTGTTACCGTTGGCTGATATAGTGGCGAGCTACGACATGCTGTTGGCATACTGGTCTACGAGTATATGAAGGGCATGCTTAGAAGTATTGTTGCTGGTAGACGATTTTGCCTAGTATCCCTGGGCCATTTGGCCATATGCTGTCTCAATATCCACGCCCGATAGTATCGCGGGTGCGTGCTCGTAGTATCATATGAGATGTTATTGACAACGGCACTCGTTCCGATACGCTTTACCAACGCAGGTATGGCAGGGACGGCGGTTCCATGGCTTCTCAATTGCCGAGACTGAGTGCGGCTAGAAAACGGGGCTTGCATGCAGAAGAACCCGGCGGCCCAACTAAGGGATCCCAGCAGCCACGCGAGACCCATAGCCTGGGCCCGGAGCGGAGCGCAGGGGACTGCAGGGGAGGAAACGGGGACGGATGAGCGAATAATGGACCCTGGCGGCGGGCTCAGGGGTTTGTTCCATTGCTCACAGAACCCACACTCTTGACAGCCAACCGGAGGACATCTATTTGACAATTTGTTAAAACTGCGCAGTCGGAGCGAGGCACTCCGCGGACAGCCGGTGGTGTTTGGTGGTGCGCTCCGGGGGAATGTCATAGCCAAAAAACAAGCATCATTAGCGTTTCGATGCGGGCTTCCAGGCCACTGCAGGCTTGCCGTAGTTTCTGGGTCTAGCCTGATCGAGATAGGTTTGTCATTGTTCGGTGCATCCTCTCCTTTAGGCAGGTTGACAGGTCGCATCCTCACCCATGACTAAGTTTCGGGGATCGGGAAGTGGAAACTGTGCAGAAGGAAAAAGGAAAAACACGAGCGGGCGGCTGTTGAATTCGGTCGGTGACCAGACCAGACTTTTGGGTGAGGGTGTGATCTGCTGTAGTCGTTTCATGCTGGACCTTTTTTTCGTTTTCTCTTCTCTCAATTTCCAAGCATCAGGGAGTTTCTCTCCTTGGTTTCCTGCGGTTCCTCGTCGATCATCCTGGGGCAGCCTTCATCCTCTAGCGGCGTCCGACCCTGCTTGGGTTCGCGGTAATTAAGTTTGGAGCTTGAGTTCACCAAAAACAGCGTGGGGGCGTGCTTGCTGATTCGGCGACGTCGTCCCTCGGCGAGCGGACTCTCTGCAGCTGCTGTCGCTTGTTCCTTCTCGCGTGCACGCTGCCCGCCTAGTACATACATAGTACTACCGCTCGTGTGCATATACTTGTCCGCGCGCACCGCTCTTTCAAAGCGCATCCGACGATTCCGTGCAACCTGGCGCTGATTCGCTACCGGTGAATCACTGTGGTTGAGAAGCAGCTCAGCTACTCATAGACTCGAGGACCTGTTCAGAGGTGCTCCTGTGCTGCATTAACCGTTGCAAACGCAGGGGGCCAGTTCCGTTTGCGCTGCCTTCCCTGCTGTGGTTCGCCACACGGTTCCAGCAGCTGCCCCGTCTCCCGCACTTACGAGGCTGCCAGCTGCTGCCAGCTGCAGCCAGCCGCAACGGCCCATTGTACCCAAACCACACGCGTACTACCAACAATTCAGTTGCACGAGAGAAGCGAGAGCTTCCCCGCCTCCTCCTCTTCTTTTCTCTGCCCGCCTTGACCTTTTTCTTTTTCTTCTTCTCCGTCAGCTCTACGTATTGAGGCATTTCCTACCTACCGACCCGGCCGTTGCGCCTCGAGCGATCAATCATCCGGCGCTTGTCCCGCAGAACCCGACCGATCCCGAGATACCGAAAACCTGCGCCCGTCTGCTTCTGCAGTGCCAATGAGAGCCAGTGCGACTTATTAGCAACCGACTCACGCGGACCTGCACTGCATACCGCCAGTAGGAACGACGAATTACTTTGCGACTTGCGCTTGCAACCGCCTCCGAAGACCGTCATTCGTCGGCTGCGCAACACTCCCGGCCGTCCTCTCACGGTCCAAGCCCAACTCGGCCACGCGGCTCGTATCATTCTGTGCCCCTGTCTCGTCTCGTCTCGCTTCGCCCATACTGTCCTTGCCTGCCTTCATCTCGACTCGACTCGCCACGCCAAAAATCGCTCCGCGGGTCCGGCCGCCTACATATGATACCAAGGCCGCAAGTGCTCTACTCTGTACAAGTGCCAGCCGACAAGCCGCCGCTCGATATTATACACGACCCTTCCCGTTGATACTACAGACGGACAGTAGCTCCGGTTAAAACCGCCTCGCTGCTTATCGCAAGGCACAATGACATACATAGTAAGTACATATCCTAGTTCTGTTGCACATGTCTGCCGCAGAGCATCGTACTGCAATCGTGCGCCACGTCGTGCCGTGAGAGACATGTGCTGCCGGCTGCCACCCAGTTCACCCCAGTCCCCTCCCCCCATCCTCACTCGCTACGGCACACTCTGTCTGGCGCACTATGGCAAGGCTTCATGCACAACGCATGCACACTTGACGCATGCTTGCTGCCTTTCAGCCCTCTGCTTCAACCCGTTATTTGCTTCTTGGCCCTAGCGATCCCTGTCCGGGGCTCTCTATCCCCTGTTCCAGCACGAGGCAGCGGGCCGCCCGTGGTGCCTAGTGGCCCCTTTGCATCATCCTTCACAGCCGCTACTGTGCCGGGCTTGCTTCTTCGCGGGCTCTCATGGACATGGTAGGCTCGCACCTCGCCGTTCAACACCCGGTTTATGACTTGACTTGGTGCCAAACCTGCCACACCAGCTACACGGGCGAGTGTGCAACACACCGCCTCGGCCAATCTGTTGTTGATGAAGCATCCACTACACACGCAGACTGCCTGCTGGCTAGCCCTTTTCGTCAGAGACAGGACTCAGCATTGGCCGTTGCTCGCGCTGGCTGACTGAGTGGCTCAGGCGCATGGCCCATGCCTTGCTTCAGTCGGCAATGCCCTTGCTCCCTGCGACCCGGCCCGTTTCACACCCTCTCAGGCCACCCGTCCCTCCCAGTAGTTTGGGTGTCGGCGCCAGCTGGGCTTCCGCTGCCTCCGGAGCCAGGCTGGACCCCAGACTTATAATGTCGTTCGCTTCCTCACTTATCCAGCTTCAAAATGAGTGTTTTCGACGCTTACACTGCCCTTTGATTCCAAGCTTGCTCAAACCCGTCATGTTCTTTATTCTCCCTTGTACACCACTCGCTCCTCACATACCCTTTTGGAACAGCCAGCAACATGCAGATACTAATGTCAAGCCTGCAGCTCTGCCTGGCTCACTACTGTGACCTACATGGGCCGACTCCTCTCATGGTCACCGAAGGTCTGCCTACGCCATGCACCACATGCTTCGAGGAATCAGCGAATGTCGATGGACCGCCTCGCTCTATACCAGTAAATGACAACGCAGAGTCAACAAGACAAAAGGCCAAGCTTCCCCGTAACGCGTCTGTTACAGAAGCTACCCACGATGCCCAGTCTCGGCCGTCAGGTCTACATTCTTCCTCACCCAACTCACCAACCGCTGCCGGTGCAGTCCTAGAGACGCCACCAGACAGCCCTCGGCCCATGCCGCAGCCTCGGCTAGAGAACAACTTTCGGCGTACATACGATGAGACTGTGACTAAGAAGCAAGGTCCCTGCGATAACTGCGCCATGACTCTGCCTCGCCGCCAGAATCCTACTCCGGATTCAGCCAGCAACGCCCCAACCTTGCGGACACGAGCTCCCGCGGAACGAGTTTACGGTTCTCCCGCGCAGGCCGGCTCACCTCGCTCGCAGACATCCAGCGATGACGGTGACCGTGAAGCACCCGCGCCCCGCCGGTCCAGCAACAGAAATCATGCTCAGTCTGTCAGCTCACGCAATACTTCTTGCTCAAGTACATCGACAACCTCGGACCGCGCTTCATCTCATATTCACTATGTCGACTATACTTCGACACATGAGCCTATACTGGCAAACTCATTTTCTCTCATTCGAGCTTCGTGCCTAAGAGCCCTCTCGTTTGAAACACTCCCACGGGCCCCTTCTACGTCGACCCCGTCTTCGTCGCCCATGATGAACAACTACCCGTCCTTTACCACGACCCAAAGTGCCGGGTCTGCTGCAACGGGCGGTCCCATATTTTTTGGCGATGCCGTCGCAGGCTATACAACTGCGTACATTTTTCGAATTGCGGATGTTCACGCTCGTGGGCACAAGCGGGTGTACGCCTTCTTGGCCCTCAGCACGCACAAGGAGCGCCTGGCAATGAAGTCATTCTCGGTCATTTCCAGCGCTTTCCGTGATTTAGCCAACTGGATCCAGCAACTCGCAGAGACTGAAGCAGAGCGCGCCGCGGAGACTTCGCAAAGCGTCATGCAAGGCCCGGGAGACTATTCGCAGCCTCCGGCTCCAGTGTATGATGCGCAAGCCGCTGTAGACCGCAGCGGGAGTAGCTTTCTCACTGGCGGCAGCAGCTTTATGAGGCGAATGGGTGGCGGCGGTGGCGCCTCTTCGCTCAAGTCTCGTGGGCTCGCCGAGCTGGTTGGCCAGCCAGACTTCTTCATTGAGCTGCATAAGCGCTTCGTCCAGCTCCTCTTTGAAGTTGGCGTCACGCTAAGCTCGTAAACGCTGGCAATACCTGTGTGCCTGTTTACAACACACATTACACATTTGATACCCCGTCTCTCCCCGTCTCAATCTGCTGTGCGGCTTTTTTTTTTTTCTTCTTCTCTTTAGGCATAGCAAAGGCGTCGATATACTTGAACGCGTGGAATCGCTCTATTACTTCCCGCGCTGGTGGCAACACCTTGATAATAATGGATTAATGATTACTTTCTTGTTTTGTATTTGGCCCTTGGCATGGTTCTGTTTTCTTCTTTTTAAAACGGCGCCGTCACAAAACAGCGCTGCTAGTTTCATGCTTTTTATGCTTTTGGTTGTTATCCGTGCCGAATATATCGCGGCTATGAATGTGTCTTTGTTGTGCGATGGGAATGGAGTATGAGAAACGAGGTAATGAGTTGATGAGAGAACTGGCGTGGCAGATATATGCAATCAAGGTTGCCAAGATGGTGTTGAGGACGGTGTGTGTTTAAGTAGGATGAGGCAGCTTAAGCGAAACATTTAAAATGCAGTATGCAAAACTTTGTCAACATTATGTCAAGTCAAGTTTTCGGGGACAGAAATATTGTCTATTCTGCCATGTTTACAGAAAAGGCTCTATGTGATACAGTTCCAGCAACCTGGAAAACTCCCACTCTTCCACCTCCCAATTGTCAACGGCTCTCTTTCTTCCTTCCTCCTCGCCTCCAGTCTCCAAAAGTATTGTACCATTACAAACAACGACCGCACAATTTCCCCACGCTTTTGACCCCATCGCCTCGTTGTTCCTTTATTTGTAAAAGTCAAACTTGTTGTCGTCGCTGGTGCCTTTGACCTGGCTAGAGTAGGCATCCTCCAGATCGCTCTGGATAATGTTGTACCTGTTCTTGCGGACGGCGCGCAGGCCAGCTTCCTGCATGATGGCGGCAATAATGGCGCCGGAGAGGGGATCGTTGCGCACAATCAGGCTGTCGAGGTCGACCTCGGGGGCGAGGCTCATCTTGCCGGCAATGGTGGAGAAGATGAGGCGGCGCTCGCGACGGTCGCGCAGCGAGGGGAACTCGATTTTGCGGTCCAGACGGCCGGGACGCAGCAGGGCCGGGTCGAGCGTGTCGGCACGGTTGGTGGCCATGATGACCTTGACGTTGGCGGTCTGGTCGAAGCCGTCCATCTGGTTGAGCAGCTCGAGCAGGATACGCTGGACCTCGCGATCGGCACCGGTCTGGGCGTCGAATCGCTTCGTGGCAATGGCGTCAATCTCGTCAATGAAGATGATGGCGGGCGAGTTCTCGCGGGCCATGCGGAACACGTCGCGCACCATGCGGGGACCCTCACCGAGGTACTTTTGCACAAACTCGGAGCCGACGACGCGAATGAAGCTGGCCGTGGTCGAGTTGGCAACGGCCTTGACCAGCATGGTCTTGCCGGTACCGGGTGGGCCGTACAGGAGCACACCGCGCGGGGGGTCGATACCAATCTGCTTGTAGAGGTCGAAGTGCGTCAGCGGGAGTTCGACGGCTTCGCGAATCTCCTGCTTCTGCATGTCCAGGCCACCAACGTCGGCGTACGTGATGTCGGGCTTCTCGTCCGCTCCGAGCATGGCAATCGATGAGTCGGCCTCGGGCGGTAGAATGTCGACGAGGGCATTGGAATGCCTGTGGAGGGCGACCGAGGACGAGGGCTTGAGCTTTTCGCGATCGAGGGTGGACAGGATGCGGACGACGTAGTTGGAGCCGGTGCTTGATTGCACAATTCCGGTACTAGAGACGTTAGAAAATCAAACCCAGTCGAGATGGGACATTTTGCGGTCTTACTTTTGGTCGATGGCTTCCATGAACTGGCCGATAACTAGCGGCACACTCTGGATTCGCTTAATCTCTTCCTGGGCGCGGACGAGCTCGCGCTTCAAGCTCCTGTGGGCATTGTCAGCTTTGTCCGGAACCCTGGCATTCAGAATTTTGGGACTAAGCAAACAAACCTTTGCTCATCCTTGATGTATTCTTCCTGTAGTTGAATGTATCTGTGGCAATGGTTGTCAGCAAGCTCTCCAGTCCGAGGGCAAAAAGTCACGCCATCGGCTCCAGCGTCACATACTCTAATTGGCGCTGCAGCTTCTTGAGAGAGGCATAGTCATCGCCTCCTTCGGTAGGCAGACCCTCAAAGTTGTCAATGGTGGGGATTATTGATGGCGCGGCCCTCTTGTGAGCTGGCGCGTGGTTGGCAGGGCTCTCGACAGCGACGTCGCCCATTTTGGCTGAGCGTCTGGGAGCAGCTGGGGTGTTGGGAAAGGCGGTTGTTGAAGCTCGAGATTTATCGGATGCAAGTCACAGGGTACCGTCTGACGTTTCGTTGATGCGAGTTTTGGTGCTAATGGACTCTGCTGTGTCCGTGGTTGCGAGAGCACGAAGGGATGCGTGGCAAAGATCCAATGTGTCGTCAATGCGAAGCTACCGCTGCGGAGCGCGGCCAGGCGTCAACGAGCTACGCACGCGGCTCGGCCGCTTAGTCAGGTCCGCACGTGACTGCATAGGCGCCATGCCAGCTGCATTGGATTTTGGTAGCGAATGCTATGCGCTTGGGAGGTGAAATGGTATTAGTGAGTGTTTGTATGGGTATGATTTATTATATTCCATTTTACAAAGGTTTTTTGCCAGCTTCCATTCTGGTGGTGGTGTGATGAAGGCGACCCTTAATCTGATGGTTGCTTAGTTCGTAGGTTGGGCACAAAGCCAACTTACATGGAAATGCAAGCCTCATGATGAGCTCTGCAACAAAGCAACGAAGCAACTCCCTCTTTGAAATTTCAGTATTTAGTTTACTAGTATTTATGGGCCTGTAAGATCAACTGAGTTATGGAAGTTTGGCCGTCCATGGTCAGGGCATTTAGCAAACGACTACACTCGGCGGGTATCATGGCGCAGGAGCATGGTTCATGGTCACCAAATAAACAAAGACAGGTTCATTTGCGCCATATTTGTATGAAGCAGCCGTCGTACGCAATTACCTCCAGTATACGGCTCACTCAAGGAAGCATACTTGATACGCATTATGAAGGCCTGCTCGTTGCCACGGCCGGTGCTTGGGCTTGCTGATTTCCGTCTGCTTGTATCATTGCTTTCTGCAATTACTAAGAGTAGTATAGTACAGCGAGAGTTTTCCTAGATGTCTTATCCATTCGGCAGCGTTCACATGCCTCGTATATGGATATGCGGATCTATCGGCGGTCGGCGGTGTAAGCCGAGCGGCTCCAAGTAGTACCATAGTAATATAATGTAACGCGCACGACGACGCGTGATTCTTGCACAGACGACGGCTTTGATTAAATTAAATCAGGGATGAAATACTCGGCCTGTCTGCAAATAGGCCAAAATTCACCCGCCGCGCTGGAATCGCTACCATGTCAGGGGCGGCCCTGATCTGACGACTGCCGGGATTGGATTGAGTCATCTCCCAACATTCTCGCACCAGCCCGACCCGACCCAACCACACTGTTCCGTACACCACACACCACATCGGAATAGGCGGGTGTACATGCCGGAGAGCGATCGGTGGCTGGCTACAGAGTGTATTCCGTACTTTGTTGACAATTGGGGCTCTTTTTAGAGTGTCAGGTGGCCGCCCCAGTGTATGAGTAGCGCGGTTCAGCACAGCGCCTGCACCGCCCAGACTGAGTACGTTTTCTATGTTACGGATGCTATGGTCCACTGTGCGAGACAGCGGGGGCGTGGCCGTGACCCGACTGCGGCCATGTCGGGTGCGGTGCGCTATGATGGGGTGGACAAGAGGTACCGCAACGGCACCGCCTCCAACAAGGTTCACGCCATGTATTTTGCGGCACAGTCTTGATAGCGGGAGTGACGGCACCTTTCGGGCCTGGCCTGGTGGTCGTTCTGGTACCCAGTACCGGGCTAGTACCAGCACCTGATACGGGGGACTCAGCACGTAATGCTGGCGGTGCCGTCCACACCACGAGTACACCCCTCGTCCACAGTTCTTAGTGTTGGTAGCGATGCCTGTCACCGTCACCGGTCTGGGCACATGCATCCATCCAACCCAACCATGACCTCCTCTCCCGTGCGGCGTCTGTCCATCCATCCATCCTTGAACGTTTTCTGCCTTGCCTGCCTGATGACTACACAACTCGCACCTTGACTTTGGAACCCAACCTAACCTTGTGCTGCCACATGCAGCTTCTCCTCCCAACCACACAGTCTTGCTGCCTGCTTCCTCTTCCTTGTGCCTTCATGTTTCGTTGCCAGCCCTGCCAAACCCTGAAATAGCCGTCGACGGGCTTTTTGTTGTCTTCTCCCGGTTGACATTTTTCATCGTCGTCGCCGACATCTTTGTTCCCTTTCCAACACGCTGGCCCAATCGTTTATCTGGGACGTGCTAGTCACAAACGTCACCTGAGGAGCCGCCCATCACTGCCCGTTTGTCTTGGCTGCCTACACGCCGGACATCCCCTCTCTCTCTCTCTCTCTCTTCACAGAGCTCCCAGCCCTCTCGGAACAGTTTCAACAACGGCATCTTTTTACGCTCGTCACCATGTCGTCGTCCATCGCTATTCCAACTCGTCAGGCGTCGGGTGTTTCTTTTCGTCGGGCCTCCAAGGCCATCTCCAGCTCGTCCGGCAGCTCTTACTCAGACTATCCGTCATCTGCCGCCGGATCGCCGTCATCGGCTACCAAGGGCTCCCACAGCCGCCGACCCAGCTTGCTGAGTATGACTCCCTGTGCATTCATCACTTTGCTGTTCTTTTGCCAGATTATTTACTTGGCTCGCCTTTTTTTTTTGTCCCTTTGTTCACCTGCAACGCCTTGATGGCTAACCACCGACATTGTCCGAGCAGGTTCCGCACTGTCCAAGGAGGAGTCCACCGTCATCAACATTGGCGACCCGGATGGTCCGCCTCGACTGGTAAGTCTCTACAGTACCCGTGCAGGTGCCTACGCTCTGCTTGTATGGATGGACAAGTAGTGCAGAACTAACGTAATCCATGTATTAGATTTCCTACCTCTCGTCCAGCCAGGGCTTTGACTGGAATCCAGGTTCGTCCCCTCTGTTACACACCCGCGGCATGCTGCCGTCAGTCCTCGCCCTTCAGCCGTCATACCTGCTAACCGTGCGACCTCTGCAAACAGAAATTTTCCTTCCGTCCTATCTCGACTGCGAATACGTTCCTCTCGAAAATAGACAAGAGCCCGTGCACGAAATCCGGCTCAGCGACGAGGAGCTCAAGCAGATGCTACCTCAATAGACTTGGTACCCGGTGTTGGGTGATTCCACTTTGGTGACCTGTTTGTCGACGGCTGCTATGGCTGTTGAAGGCGTATCGGTTATCTCTTTTCTTCTTCCTTTTCTCTGCTCACTCGGGCTTGTGCGGCGGCGAATGCTGTACTTTGACATGACGGATACGACGGGATATTTGCGTTTCAAGCACGTGTTTGGCACATGGCGGCATCTTTCAGGAGGAGCGTTTGCTTCTCGTGGACTGTGCCGCCTTTGTATCAGGCAAGCTTAGGGAGTTTATGGGGTGCTATTGTTTTAAGACACAGAACTGGCTCTTGGGAGCCCGGACCAAATCACCAGCGGCTGGTGATGGAGCCTTTGGCGTTTGTTCTTTCTTTCTTTCTTTCTTCTTTCTACTTGTTTATAGCCGGCTACAGTTCCATACCATGATGTAATACATTGAGAGTTTTATTAACACACCCGAGGAAAGCCTGCCTTTGATGTCTGGAATTATCAACGGGAGAGAATTAGTAGGCGGTGTTGAGCGGGCGGTGCCCGTGTCTGATGGCAGCGGTGTGTCCTGCGGGTACGGGCATGGGCCTGTCTTGGGCAGCGATGAACCTTGCGCATGCATAAGGTGTGCTAGAGCCATGGGTAAAAAATACAAGACGATGCCACGTACTCGTACGATTGAATGAGCAATACCATGCCTCATCACCTCTGTTTCGTCACAGCCAGGGACCTGAAACCACCGCTGGCGGGCAAGGCACCCCCTTCGACGGGTGAAGCAGCTTTGGCCTGGAGCCTCTTACACAAGGAAGAGAGGAGGGGCACTGGCGACCCAGCAAGGGTCGATCGACGAGCCCCGCAACGGCGAGCAGCAGCGGCGATTTGAAGACCAGCCGCAACCCCACACGACGCTAGCCCGGTGTGCATTGCAGACTCGGTGGAGAAGGATGGATGTAGTTACATAGTACGTCTCTGTATGTACGATTTGAAGGTGATTTACAGTACGAGGTTATGGAGAGAGTATCTTGGTGATTGGAACGAATATAAGAGAATGGAAAGCTATACAGATATGTGTTCTAGCTTGAAGAGCATCGTGATCGTTTACCCAGTTTGGTCTGGGCGGCGGGTGTGCCAGTTACCAGGCGGGTAGAGAGGGCGGTCGTGGCCGTTTGCGGCAAGGGCCGCTGATGGCGGGGTGGTACGGCGGGATGTGCGTGGTGGAGTGCAAGTCTGCTAATATACTTTTAACTGTACTGTACTGTACTGTACTGTAATATGTATTCGTCTTCTAATAATCTTCTCTTTTTGTTTAGCGGCCTTGTACGCGAGAGAGTGTACCAGCTGTACGCCGCCGTCCTTGCTATACCATTCAGCTGTGCGTGTAAATGGTCAACGGGCAATAGACGTGTATAAAAGCCTCCATAACGACCATTATACAATGTAATTATTTTCTATAAAAATATTTATTGTTTATATATATTCCATTACTATGCCTTCCTATTTTTTATATATTTTTCTCACTCCCATACACACATCTACAGCCCCTTCCCTCTCGCCCAAGCAATCACCTGACCACCCGTCACCAACGCACCCCAAACACCACCACCCCCAACCGCCGCCCCACCAAAAAGTAAACACCACCACCAGTCAAGTAACGCGACTCCAAAGACTTGCTGCGCGACGAACTTTCTTCTCTTCCCTGCCACACCCACACACACACGCACACACGACAGCAAACAATGGACACGGAACCAGAAGAAGACCAGGCCCAGCGCCGCATCGAGCTCTCCAGCAAGCAGGACCTGGCCTACCTGGTTGCCAACGTCCGCCGCGCCGCCGCCGAGTACATGGCCGAGGCGTTTCCGCAGATTGAAGGGCAGGCGAGCGATGAGGATGAGCTGCGGAATCAGATTGAGGTGCTAGTTGATGAGGTAATTTTTTGGCCCATTTCTGTTCAAATTATCATCCTTTTTTTTTTCTAATCAAATGCGCAGTACATTAACCAAACATTCACCCTCGCGAGCCCCAACCTCTCCATCAACGGCCTCCCCGTACAACCAGAGTCCTTTCTCAAAGACCCGTCTCTCTCACATCGAAACAACACAGGAGCACCCCAAGAAGGCGGCGACGGAGAAGATGGAGAAGCACTCTACGAGCCCTACGACGCAGCCAAGCGCCAGCGCGTAGCCGACCTCGTCGCGCAAGAGGAGAAGCTCCTCGAGGACGTGGCAGCGCTGAAGCGCGCCGTCCCCGCGGCCGTGGCGGCGGAGCACGCGCGCGCCCTCGACGAGGCGGCTTCCCGCGACGAGGAGGCGCTGCAGGCGGCGCTGGCGCGGGCTTCGTCTTCGTCGGGGACGGTGCCGCTTGAGCTGCCGCCGCTGGCGAGGCAGGAGGGCGTCGAGGCCGGGTTCAAGCGTGCGGTGGGCGGCTTGGCGAGGTTGAAGAGGGAGATGCCGTCTGTTGTGGCGAGGATGGAGAGGGCGAGGGTGGCGGGGGAGTATGTGGTTTCCGACGCGAGGTGATTTTGCCGGGGGGGATATATATAAAGGAGGCAGGCATTTACGATGGTTTACGACATGGCGTTTTTGTTTGGTTTGCTTGGGAATTACATCATGTACAGGGTCGGGTTTGGAGTTCATTGTTTTTTTGTTACAAGAAGCATCTGTCTCAGGTGGTAACGAGTTGTATACAGTATTTGCTGTGTATAAAGGCGCCAAAACATGTTTTAGATAGACTAACAGAACTGTTTGTATGCCCAAGATTTGTCTAAGCTCCAATTTGCCCCCAAGTATATTTTGCGTTTCCTTTTTGTGTAATTCCTTATTGTGTATGGCGCTTTTTTTGTATTGTTCTTTTTTACCGTTACCGGCATTTGTCTCTCTTCGGTTTTCTTTTCTTTCTGTACTGTTCGCTGACTGACACGACGACGACGACAAAACACATAAGAGCTCCAAAGAGTGCAGAAAAGGGAAAAATGGTCACACAGACAAACGTCAAACCAGGCCAGCCCCATTGCTCCTCGTCTTAGAAAAAAAACTACTTCATTACAACTCAAAACACTCTAATCACACTTCAACACCTCAACACCACCACGCTATGCCATTGTATTGATGCCCGGCCAAACATGTCGCTTAAGCGGCAGCGGTGGCAGGAGCCTTCTCTTCAACCTCCTTGGCAGCGGCAGCCTTCTCGTCCTCCCTGGCCGTCTCAACGGCAGAGCCGTTGTTCTGGAGGGCCTGCTCCTCGCGCATCTTGTCCCACTTGGAAGGACGAGCCCACTCCGGGTCGCGCCAGGGACCGGCATCGCTGTTCTCGCAGCCGCCCTCGCACTCGCAGGTGCCACCAAACTCGACCGGCAGGTTCTCGGCGGGAATCTGCTTGAGGAGCTCCGACTGGTAGCTATAGCCCAGGATATTAATCTTCTTGACGGTGACGGGGTCGAGCCAGCCCTTGACGACGCTCCAGACGGTGGAGAAGCCCCATGGTGCGTTGATCATGTACAGCTTGCCCAGGCGCTCGGGGTAGTAGTTTTGCGAAATGGCGGATGCCTGCTTGACGTACGAGTAGACAGACGGCACGCGGGTCAGGGCGACGCCCTTGAGGTCCATGATGGTGCAGCACGTCTCGAGCAGGTTGTCCTTCTTGCGCGAGCAGGCGGGCAGGCGGGGGTCGGCGACACGTTCGTACTCGACCGCGAGGTTCGTAAGCATGCGCTCGCCAGTCGTGATCTTGTACATGGCGTTCAGGTCGATGCCGCCGAGGGTCTCGATGTAGACGGGGCGGCCATCCTATGGGACCAAAGGTAAGCGCCAACAGGCCACTTCAAATTTCTGGGTTCCCCCTTTGTTTCCACTTACATTGTCAATCTTGTGGTAAAACTGCTTGTAGTACTGGGCGAGCTGGGCCTTCTCGGGATAGTCCCAGGTGGGGACAATCTCGTCGAGGCTGATCTCCTTGCGCCAGGCTTCGCAGTCGACGAACCTGGTGGGCGTGTGAGCATTTTGCATGGCACGGATGCGACGGAAAGGGAATCATGAAACGTACATTTGCTTGGCTAGAGCAACATCAAACTTGCGCGCTCTCAGGAAGCGAAGCTAGACAGCGAATTAGCCACCAGAGTCACAGCAGAAGGGGGAAAAAAACATGACCCCAAATGGACGTCATCGTCATCAAACTTACCATGGTCAGTGTGTCCAGGCGCTCCGAGTATCCCTCGCTCTCGAGCATCATGCGCAGCTGGTGAACCTGCGCAATCTGCATCTCGGTCAGGTGGCCGGGATGGCCATCCTGAGCCTCTGCCGCCGTATAGGGGAAGTCGTAGTTGTCGTATTTGGCGTCGATATCCATGGTGGGGGAGGGAGGGAGAGAGAGAGAACAAAGGGTTGTTGTGTGCGAATGCTAGGATAGACCGGATGGGCTTGTCTATAATCAACAGAACCAAGACGAAGGAAAAGTCTAGGGTCACGAGAACTGAGAAGACGGGGAAGACGAAAAAGAAAAAAAGGGAGGTTCGCTCTTTTTGTCAAAGGCAACTTGAGGCGGAGTAAAGTAGGAGACGACAACTTGCGGCGTAATTTAGAAAGTAGTATTATTTGGCTCCACGGCGACCAGCAGGGACTGGCACTGGCTGGCCTTGGCTTTTCCTGGCTGTCAGCGCCACGCCACCGAACACGTTCCCACCCCAATGCGGACTAGGTACGTTGGTATGACGGTCCCCCGTTGTTGGGGAAGCCATCCTTGCGGGCTCCTTCAGAGCGGTGAGTCAGGTGATGCGGCGCGTGGCGATAAGAGCCTTATCGGCGGCAGAATTGAAGCCGCGACAAGCCGGGTAGGAATGGGAGCGATGTATTGGGTGGAGGATCTACACATGGAATGTCGGTAAGATTTATCAAGAGAAAATAGTATGGTGTGATGCTGCATTATCTGGTTTGCACGTTTATTGAGCTTCTATAGTGAAGTTTCAGCAAGCAATTGCTTGGTTTCGTCACGGATAGTCCAGCACCACGGCTGGCAGAATGAATGTACGTAGGACAGAATATAATACAATACTAACACTATCAAAAAACACATTTATATCTTAATATAGAAAATTATTCTGCTTTTTTTAAAAACGATGAAACTACTACTCCAGCGATATTGCATCTATGTTGAGCCAGGCTACAGTACCTAGACAAGTATTAACACGACAAGGGTCCTTCACCGTCACATATAGCCACACCGTCTTCGCCCCAGCTTCTCCCCTCAGCCGCTTCCATCGCACCACCAAAGCTCGCCATCTCTCCCCCATTCAATTGCCCGCCATTCATGGCGAAACTCGCTGCACAATGCGCCGTTCCCCCCAGCGAATCACCCTAACCGTCACCCGGCAAATACACAGCTGCGTCGTCTCAACGCCGCGACCAGCAAGGTGCTTCCACCGCACCACCGCCGCCAGACTCCCGCGCAAGCGAACCTTTTTCACATCGAATCCGTTCCTCTCGCAGTCTGGCGACGACTCGCGTACACCGACAACAGATGTATCGCCGCGAAGCGACTCTCAATCCGCAGCAGCTGCCGCCGCAGCAGCAGCAAAGCGCAAGCCCGCCCGCTCAGCGACGACGAAAAACTCGCTCCGCCGCGTCGCCATCATTGCGCAGCGGCCCAAGATTGGCGCCACGGGAAAGCCCCTCGCCGGCGGTGTCGAGGAGGAGGCCGACCCGTCGACGGTGGTCAGCGCCATCTGCATAGCCGAGGGCTTCCACATGCCGACGGTCGTGGAGATTCTGTCGTCGCACGGCTTCGAGATTGACCCGGACGGCACGGGCTTCGACGCCAACGAGGTCGTGCACGCGCGGGGCGTCAACGGCGGCGACATCTTCGTGTTCCCCTCGGGCACGCTGGTCACCTGGTCGCTGCCGCCCGACGTGGTGACCAAGCAGATCCTGCGTGCGGCCGAGGACCTGCACCCGCCGGAGCTGCGGGAGCTGGAGGACCTCGACTTCACGACGGACACGGCGCGCGAGGCGAGCACGCTCAAGGGCGACCTGGTGGTGCTGGGCACGCGCAAGGAGCACAAGGAGGGCGACCGGCTCGACACGACGCTGGCCAAGATTGCGTTTTCCTCTGGCCTCGCGCGCAGCACCAAGCTGGCGGTGCTCGAGACGGCGCTGACGAGCTACTTTGAGAGCACGCGCAACATCCCCGCGCTGCTGTCGCAGGGCGCCGGCGTGCCGCTCGGCCGCCGCTTCATCCTGCAAAAGACGGGCGAGCTGCTGAGCCTGCGCGCCCGCCTCAACCACTACTCGGAGCTGACCGACTCGCTGCCCGACATCTTTTGGGACTCGCGCTCCGAGCTCGGCCTCGAGGGCTACTACGAGCAGGTCGGCCGCGCCCTCGACGTCAATGTCCGCATCCGCACCCTCAACCAAAAGATGGACTATGCCCAGGAGATTGCCACCGTCTTGCGCGAGATGAGCTCCGAGCAGCACGGCACCCGCCTCGAGCTCATCATCATCCTGCTCATTGCCGTCGAGGTCGTCTTTGAGCTGAGGCGTATTGTCCTGGAATGGGGCCAGGAGAAGGAATCGAGGAAGGAAGCCGAAAAGGCGGCTGCGGCTGTCAAGAGTTAAGCGTGAGCGAGCAAAAATGTTCTACATGGCGGGTGCATCGGTAGCCTGGCGTTATTGTAATTTCTTCTGTTACTCATGGATAATGATACCCAACTCTCTCTTCTCACGAATTATTATATACATTTCAAAAATCTTGCACAAACAAATCTACAAACTTCACAAATCACAAATCATATCATATACATACTTGCTCAAAAAAAATGCCTGCCTTGCATTGTCCAACGTGCTGTACTACTACCGCTACGACTACACCTCTCTTAAACCACAGGAGAAAAACAAAGTATAATAATACTAATAATAAAGAGGTACAAAATATAGCTCGAAGCCAAAAAGAAAGAATGGGAGACTGTAAAGAGGAAATGTAAAAACCTCCCTCTCACCCCGCAAAAACGAACATTTTCAGCATAATATATGTATGCTCTCATTCTTGCGTGTCCCTCTTTTTTTAGTAGCCCAGCGAAACGCCTCGTTCCTCACATCTTTCAAGAGAAATGCACATCAGAAAACCGTAAACAAAAACAACAAAATTCCCTTTACCGTTTCATTCCCCCTAATGTATACGCCTTGGTTAAAAAGTTAAACCCCGCAGTTGTGTTTTCTCTCTCTTTGCTTAATTCCACATTTCCCCCAAATCTGTTTCTCGTACATTTGTGTAGCATGCCCACCTCTTTGTGGTGCAAAGTCCTTCATGAAGCTTCGACGCTGCACATTATTGCTGTTGTTGGTGTTGCTGCTGCGGCGGCGGCGGCGATTGCTGCAGCTGGCCACCTGCAGGGGCCTGCATGGGAACATGCGTCATCTTCGAGGGCGCAGGGCTGCCATTCATGCCTGGGCTTTGCGGCGTGGACTGGTTCGCCAGCGCCGCGCGAGCCTGAGCAAGGCCGGCAGCGTTATACGCCGGCGTTCCGCTGCCCTGCGCGGCAACCCGCGCCTTGGCCTGGTCCAGGATGCGCTGCTGTTGCGCTTCGGAAATAACAGTATGGTAGCCCGTAAGACCGGGAGACTGGCTATAGCCCGAGGCACTTGCGCCGCTCGCGAACCTATTCCCTTGCGCGGGCGCGTTCTGGTGGGTGGGCGTGGCAAACTGCTGAGCCTGCGGCATGTTGGGCGACTGGCTGTGCATCTGTCGCTGCTGCATGTGCTGCTGCTGCGGCGACATGTTGCGCTGAGGCGGCATCTGCCCGCCATTCGTGTACCCGCCGTAGTTGACTGGCGTCGGCGTCCCTTGGTATCCCGGCTGGAACTGGTACCTGGAATTGGGAGTGCCTTGCTGCGGCGTCTGGTTGAACGGCGGCCGTTGCTGGTTCGCGTACTGCTGCATGTTCTGGTGTCCGTAAGGCGTTTGCGCCTTGGCCAGCTGCGTGGCGTACTGGTTGGAGTAGCCATTCTGTCGCGTGTACTGGTTGGGTTGCGGCGGGCGAGGCTGCTGCGGCGAGGGAGCGCCGCGTGGCTGCTGGTAGTTTTGGGCAGAGCCGGGACGGTAATATTGCTGTTGCGATGGGGTTCGGCCGGGCGTGCCGTACTGCGCATTGGCCTGGTACTGGTTGGGGAACTGGCCGGACATGCTCGGCGTGCGTTGCTGTCTGGCGTGGGCAGCTTGCTGCTGATGAGGATGTTGCTGCATTTGGTGGTGTGCCTGCTGGGGCGTTTGGGCTTGTGGGTGGTGTTGTTGTTGATGCTGCTGCTGTTGCTGTTGGTGCTGCTGCTGTGCTCGTAAGCGAGCCTGGACACCGGCGTCGTCCTCTTCCATGACGCCGCGGTAGTCATCGGTTTCTACCTGAATCTTGGTGCTGATCAGGAGCTCGTCCAGCTGGTCGCCGTTGAGCTTCGCAACAGCATAAGGCGGCAACGTCTTGATGATGAGCGAAAGCTGCGCCTTCAGCATTTCATAGGTTGCCTGCTCATCTTCCGAGGGCTGCGGCCCCGAAGTGGTGAGCATGTCCGCCTTGACAGGGTCGCTTGACTGGCGGTTCTGCGAGTTGGGCAGAGTGAGGTTGCGGATGCGCTGGTACGATGCGAGCGTCTCAATCATGTCGCTGACTTCCTCGAGAATGGCGTCAGCATCGCGGTCTTGTTCCTTGCGTGAGCCCATGGCATCCTCGAGCGACGGGTCGACCGCAGTCGAATCCCAGTTGTCAATGGCGTCTTGGATGGCAGCCTCGTCGACTTGGGCAGGATCCGTCGTAATCTCCATGGCATTTTCGTCTTCCTCGCCATCGTAGTACTCCACCTCAATCATGCGCTCAAAGTTGCCCTGGCCTGATCGCTGCCACCACATTCGTCCAGCGACGTTGGATGGCACGACAGCAGCCGAGTCGTCTTTGCAGGGAGCAAAGGCGGAAAATGCACCGCGGAACAGCGACTCGACCTCGGACATTTCCAGCTCGCTCATGGATGGCTTCTTGCCGGCCAAGCTCTCTGCGCGCTCTCGCTGCTTCGGCACTGTTTCTGATGATGGCGTGGCGTTGCTGTAGTCCAGGTAGTAGCCCGCTGACAGCTTGGTGTTGAAGTAGCTGTTGGCGCGGTACTTGGACTTGTCCGACAGGTCCGGTCGATAAAAGTCCAGTGTGTTTCCCTTTGCTTGCGTCTTTGGCTGCTTGGGAGGGTGCAGCGGTAGCAGGGCGCGTTGCGGCCCAAACAATTCGCCCAGCGTCATGGTTCGTTCTTGATTGTTGGAGCGCGTCACCCGCGAGATGGTGATTCCCGGCGGCAGTGCCACGTTGGCAAGATCAAGGCTACGATCAGCAGGCAGGCTGGAAAACAGCCGTCGCTCTTGAGGAGCCATCCCAGTCAGAGACAGTACCGCTGTGCCTTTGGCAAACGCCGTGCCTTGGTCGTCGTCCGCCTCGGGCTTCAGCAGGGGGTATGACTTTTCTCCGCGGTATAGCTGCATGGCCTTGCTCTTCAACGCGTGCAGCTTTGCCGTGGCATTCGTGTCGCCCTCGGCTTCGAGCTCGGACAGCGCAGCGCTGGCAGCCGCGTCAATGTCGGCGGCCACCTCGTCAATGGTCGAGTACGAGCCGGCGGTAAACTTGTCGGCTATAGATTGCGCACCGGGCTCTGCGGATTTTTGTCGCTTTACCTGGGGTTCGTCTTCGGTTTGCGTCTCGGGCAAAGGTCGTTTTAAAATGGACGCGTCGGTATCGAGACTGCAGACGAAAAAACTCTCGTCAGTATCCAAGGTCGTCTCTGGCGACATGAAGCCGTCTGCCAAATTGGCGCGGCAGGGAAACGAATTCACGCAGAAAATAGGGCAGCATACCTTTGTAAAACCTCATAATAGGACTTCACCAGCTCGAGCGGGTTCTTTGTCGCCCACGTATTCGATGTATCGGGCTGAGCGGGCGACTCGGCGGGCGCATCGGCGAGCTCCTCGTCTTGAGGCTCGTCGCCGCTGTCGCGTTTCCGCTTGCCGGGGACAGACAGCTGGGAGGAATGATCGCTGCCATCAGGCGATGACACGCCGTTGGCCGCCGCAGCGGGAGTTGGCTGCGCCATGGTCGCTCGGGGCGGTGCGGTGCCTGTCGTTGGTCGTGGTTCCGTCGTCGTTGTCGTTGTCGCCGTCGCCACGACTTGGTCGCGCGATACGCGGTAGTGGATGGTGGATTTGGTACGACGCCAAACCTTTTCATCAACTGGCGCGGCGGCGCGTCTGGGGGACGGGGTCTGGTCGGTCAGCTCCTGCAATGAAACCCGACACCAGCTAAAACGAGGCTTCAGGTGCGTGGGGGAACAGACGAGGCCGGATCGATTTAACAATCTTTTTTGGCCACCGTTTTTATTGAAGGGCTCAAGGTGCGGCCGGGGATTTGGGGGGGGAAAGGATGTGTCTTGATGACCACGGTACCACGGCCAAGCCCAGCAGCACCAACGCTAACTCGTAACGCCCGCCTGGGCCGCCCTGACGGGGAAAGGCTAAAATTGGCTGCACGTGACTTGCCGCTCCCTTACTGCGTCCCTCTGCAGCGCATCCGAGGACGGATTTCATGGCGGAAGATGCGTTTACACATGTAAAGAAGCCAATAAAAATAAAATAAAAATACAGGCATGCTCATAGGAATACCGGCTTATTTATCCAATTTTTTTTATTCTACAGTAATTAGCGTGATGAGTTAATCTCTGCGTCACAGTTTCCTAAAGACGGACACCGTCCCACCGCGCAGAAGGTGGCGATGTACTAATACCAGCTATGTGTGCAAATATTCATGAGCAAAAGCGTATATTACTATGCTAAAAAGGAAACATCAAACTAGGTTCCGATTTATTTCAGTTCACTCTGTATCTGTACATGAAACACTATAAACGAAACCAGACTACTCAGGATTGCGGTAGAACCAAAAGACACTCAATCAAGCGAATGCATATGCCTTGCTTTGCGTGATGCGAGACCATGTATTACGGACAATAGACTTGAATCTGCATCACCTCCTCGCTGGTTGTACTTCCCGTCCATTTATTTGGCCTTGGCCAGACCAACGGCGTCCTTGCCGAGGTCGTAGACGGTGTAGTAGCGGCGGAGGAAAGCGTCTCCCAGGATGGCAAGAGGGCCGGTGGGAGGGGGCATGTCCATACCCATAAAGGTCGAGATGCAGCTGCCGCTCACTTCGAGGATGTAGTCCTCGGCAGAGAGCGAGTAGTTGGTGCCAGCAAGGTTGAAGGTGACGTCGGGCAGAGAGGCCTTCTTCTCGCAGTCAATCGAGTACTGGCCACCAAAGCCCTTCTTGGCGCCAATCTCCTTGTTGAGGAGCTCGGCAAGGTCGGTGGGGAGAGCAATCAGGGACGTGCCGGTGTCGAGGATGACGCCGGTGTTCTCCATCTCGGCAACCTCGTCGCCAAAGGCAATGGACTCGAGGTCGACCTCCCAGTAAGCCTTGCGGCGGAGGGGAATGTAGTTGAGCTTGCCCTCGTAGCGGCTCTCGTCGACACCGCCAAAGACGACTTCGCTCTCGCCCTTGTCGTCGGCAATGTAGAAGGAGAAGACGGGCTCGTCAAGCAGCTTGTTGTTGACCATCTGGTAGAAGGGAGGGACGGCGCCGTTGACGGAGATGGTGTCGTAGCCCAGGCCAAAGATGCCGTCAAAGCGGCCGAAGGCAAAGGCAAGACCGGGCTCGCTGGTGGCCTCGGCAAAGTCCTGGTGCTTGACCTCGAGATCGCCGATCCTCAAGACATCGTTGGACATGTAGCCAGTCAGGCTGCCACTGCCGTAGTGAATCTCAAAGTCGGAGCCGTTCTTCTTGTAGGTGGAAGAGGACGACGAGTCATATGTCGAGTGCAGGTAGCAAGCAATGCTGCTGCAAGACTGCGAGGGAACCCAGAGGTTGGAAGAGCCGGTGTCCATGACGACCTTGAAGGACTGTGGCGGAGTTCCGAGCTCGATTTCGGAGAAGTCTGGCGGGGTTTGTTAGCGGGCAATACATGGCAAAAGGGTGGAAGCAGAGAAGCAAAGCGTAGATAAGACGGCGCAATAATGGGCAAAAACGTACACTGGGCGTTCATGAAGTTGGTGACGGGGACGGGGTGGCCGCCCTCAACCTGCGCAACCTTGGCGTTGAACATGACGTCGGCGCGGGTCTGGGGGCGAGCGCCGAGATACTTTTGGCCGAGCTGGTGAACCTGGGCCTCGATGGAAGAGCCCTTCTGCAGAAAGGAGGAAAGGTTAGCATCGTCGTGCGTTTGGAAGAGGCCATCCGATGATGGCGGCGGCAGTGGCGACTGCGACGTACCAGCTGCTCCTCGAGAGGGATCTTCTGGAGCTTCATCTTGTGCACTCCGGCGTGCGCGGAGCCAGCCAGGGCGGCCGCGGCAATGACGGCGGTCTTCATAATGGGCAAAGGGGTGTCCTAGGACGCGTCTCGAATCAGAGAGATATCGTAGGCGACAACTGTAGATGCAGCGACAGTGAACCGGGTCGCAGGTCGATGGAAAGAGAGATGTTGTTGTGGATGTTGATAGGTGCGTAACTAGGCGTAGGCCGCAGGCGTGAAGGCTTGTTGGGAGGGAGAATGACGCAGCTGGAGGGTGGGTGGAGACGGGCTCGTCAGTGATGGCGGCACCTGGTAGGCTGGTTGCGTCTCGTGCCGCTTCTGGGAGGTGGAGGTGGAGAGAGAGCCAAAAGTGGGCAAGTGCTTGCGTCGTCGACTTGCAGCACCACCGCCCAAGGCCGCTCTGCCTAGTGGTACTTACCCTGGTCTGCACCGGAGTGGCGCATCTACAAGTACCTGATTGAGCACTTTCGGGCGGCGGCAACCGCTGGGTGACGCACGCTTCTGGCCTAAACAATGCTCAGCCGACCACTAAAAACCAGCTTCCCCTCACTCCTCCGGGTACCTTGGCCTGGACGCAAAGGTACCTTGCGTAACGCCATCTTGGCCATGGAAAGGAAGGTACCTGGCGGTCGGCCATTCGGGGGCTTTGCTCACGTTCAAGGCATCTATTCTCATCGAGTGGCGGGCACAACTTGGACCCGGCCCGAGATGGATGGGTGAGCTTTGTGCCTTGCAGGATGCTTGGGAGTTCATCTACGTAATGGTGGGCGAGGGCAAATTCAGCGCATTACAACAAACGTGAGACGACCAAGGGCACATCCTAAGCTTGTTCTAGAGAGCTATTAATACAGCACTGTACGAGTAGGTATTCGGGGATTCTGGTGTGTGGAATCATATGACACATCCAGTCAACACTTCCGATATGCCCGGCGCAAAGTACCCAGATAGCGCAACGTAGTGTGCCGAGGCGTCTGCACGACTATCTCACCGTCGTGGGCGCTCAGCGGCCCGTTCCTTTCTTTCCTTCCGAGTTGCAGACGGCTGATAACAGATACAGAGCAAATACTATGTAGCACCGTATACCTAGCAACTCTGTTCATGCCAAAATACGCTACCCCGGTGCCACAACCTCCGAAGCTGAGGAGTCATGCTGAAACAAGCAGCCCAGCATAAAGCTGAAGATCATACATCTGTGCTGCTTCAGCAGCGAGTCATGCCTGCCTAGATCCATACACGGCCGTGTCCTGAGCTCTACCAAGGCAGTTTACAAGCGTGTTCAAGCTCCGAGCCGATGTCTGTCTATGGTCGTATTCAATGCACCTGTCGGCCGAGGTCAGGTGGCGGCCTAATCCCACTTTGACTTTCGCCTGCACGACTTGTTACCTTGAACAAGATGGCTTGCTAAAGTACCTGCGAGCAACTAACTAGACAGGAGGTTTCGGATCCCACGCTCTCATTGAATTATCTGATTGCCAGCAGGTGGAACGACAAGACTGCTTGTATTGCCACCGCTTCGACCCCCGCCATAGCTACTGGTGGCGTAACCCGCTCGTCGACGGGGAGACGCACGCACGACGTTACGCAGACCCGTCCTACATGATGTATGACTTAAGTGTTCCGAGCAAAGAGGCAAAGAAAATCAATACATTGATACATGCGACAAACCTCGACGCGCTTCGTACACCTTTGCCGAAAGAATACCTTTTCCAGATGGGCAGCGATCCGGCATTTGCCTCTTGCTCATTTCGGTAATCCCCCACAGCGGGCTTAGGCGCGCCGTTAGGCGGGAAAGCACCCAGCAGCCCACTGATGCGTGGGTCCCTTTATCTATCACAATGGTTATCGTTCATGACAATGCTGGCCATGTAAACGTGGGCCTTGTTCTCATAAACTGTAGTTTCCATCTGACTTTTTGGCCCTTTTATTTGCTGGTCAGGTTTTGTATAATATGCTGTGGTGTGATGTTTATTCTTCATCTAATGTTGTGGCCGTGTCCTGTGCAATTGAACAACAGAGAAGCGCTTACATTCTACAACAACTGATTTGGATCGCCTATTCAAGAAGCTATTTTCAGCTACTTACTTGAAATAGCCATCCATGATATAGACTGGAGGCCACGGTGTTCCACGGCGCCTGTCTCAAACGCCGCTTCGGGAGTGTCCAGCGGGAAATCGGGTAGGAAGAAGCTGATGCTGGTAACAGGATAGGCCATTTCGCCGTACAAGAGGCATTTAATTGATGGTATTGTAATCCAGCCGCGGTTTTGTACGAATAGTGCACCTCGAACTGTCCCTTTGTCGATATCATGCCGCCGTTGTTGCCCAGATTCCCATCACGGGCACGGCATTGTCACGCCGCCTGGAGGTGTTGACGACGACTGCGATGCCAGCTCTATTGGACCAGTTACTAACCAATTGTGATGATACTTTAGACAGCTCAATGTCACCAACGTACCGGCCGCAAGAGGTCTGTTTGTTGATCCATGTTTCCAGTTGTCGAGCTTTCAAACAAAGGGCGGCAGTTTTCCATCACGGCAATCCAAAAAATATGCTTTTCTGCATATGATGAGTAGTCCGATGCGCCTGAAAACAAAAAGGACTTACCGAGTGTTATATGCCCATGCGGATAAAGATGCTTGAAAGGGCACGTCCGCAATGCGCATCCGACTGTCTAGGTCATTGTCGACGAAGCGTCGTCTTTGAATCAGCAACACTGACTTGGCGAAGAATAGCATCTGCCTCATCATCTATCCGGCCACTGCTTACGGTGGCCGAACACTTCATTTTGCTGCTGCTGCGTGTCTAAAATGCTTCCCGCCTGAGAACTTGGACAGCGCACACACACAATTACATTTTTGACAACAGCTAGTTTCGGAAGCCACGATACGGCATTCTCTAATAGCGCATTATACTAAAAAAAAAATTATCAATACGAGAAGTAGATATACGCATCAGGGCTCAAAAATCGTACAGGGTTTTTTTCGCTTGCACACACCCGCCCTTTTCTCTCTGCACCGGGTAGGGAGAGGTCTTGCCGAGACAAGGTCTTGAGGCTGTGTCGATGCGCAAGGGATGCCTTGGCAGAGCAGATACGAGCCAGGAGAGGGCATAGTAGCTATTACTCGTACTTACCTTTTGGTGCAATAACGTTAGATGGCCGCAAGTTACTGCTCCTTAATTGCGGTATAGCCATGAGAATACATAGTCGCTGGGATGAAGGGCAGCCTTAGCAACGCAAATAGTACTCGTAGGGAGGATGTAGATCAAACAGCTTGATTGCACAAACTGCTCACGCAATCGTCGCCTACAAACAGCGTGATGGACCAATATCCGCAGAATCTTCTCATTATAGACTGGAACATGCCTGCACAGATAAGGAGAAACGACTACTCGTATACTGCAGACCGGCTCCTTGCATAGCCGAAACCGGCCAACAAACGCAAACGAAGCAATGTCTGCCTTTTTACTGTGTACCATCAATCCCGTGGCGGTAATTAACACGGGTGATGACAGCGGTTTAAGCGCATGTACGAGTAATAATAAACCCTTTCTTTTTTTTTTTTCGGCCCTGCTCGCCCTGCGTTGCCGGTCAGTGAACTTGGGCGCGGGATAGGCAGGGCCCGGTCGTCGGAACAGGGCAGGTTCCTTTTTGTATTCCTTTTTGTTCTGCCAAGGCAGAAACTGGAGCTGCGGCCCCAAGAAAGCATGGGGGAGTGCGAGGGGTTTTTTACTGTTGTAGCGATTTACCTGGGAGGAGGGAATTGGATTGGCTGGTGCATCTTCTAGGGGCAGCTAATTTGAGTCTTTATGCTTGTGGTTTTTGGGTGCGTTTAATTGACAGAAAAGCTGCAGCCATGAGTTGACCAGGGCTGCTAACGTGGTACGAAAATAGCTCTTTCGAGTACTGGGACGGAAAAGCCCTGCTGCCGTGCTTATTACTCGTACGAGTGGGCATCAGCTCTAAATGAGCCGTCTGTAGTCCGTAAATTGGAGGGTTTCGTGGCGTATTCAAGCTCTCTTACTTGGCTTTATGGGTCTGCACATGTTTCCAGAGCACTCCTCGTATACGGTGTACTATGGTACATAAGCAGCCGGATAGCGCTTTTGCAGATCACCCCGTTTGTACAACGGGATAGCAGCGACACTGTGTACGTTGTACTAATACCGGTGCTGGCAATTCTGGCGTCTCGTAATGATGGAATACTCGATAGCTGGTGAGCCATCTGCATCGTCATCAAATGATGAGCAGCAAAACGGGATGTCCCAAGATATGCGATATACCGATATATATCATCATGGCGCTGTTAGCGGCGGCTGCGTTGGTTAGCTTCAATATGTCCAGCAAAGAATGCGATAGGCTTTTATTCGGTCCTCGCTACGGGGTACAAGGGAAATAGCACAGTGTGCAGTATTAACTGGCCAGACACACACCCGGGGGGGGGGGGGTACGCGACAGTGACCTTTTGTCTCACAGTCTGCGACATTCGCGTCGATGAGGCAAGTTTCGTGCCGGTGGAGCAGGGGGCACATCGTACGGTGCACTGCCCAGTCAGGAGAAAGAAGGCCAAGGAGACCTCCCGTACTCCGTACAGTAATATGTACTACTGGTGGTTCAATAGGTTCTTTCTGCCTGGCTTTTACTGTCGATGCTTTTGGTTTGTTTTTGTCTTTGTCTGTTCGGAGCTTTGTGTTGCTGCTTTGTGCTGCCTGTGATGAGAGTGCAGACGCGAGCGGAGATTGGCTTGGGGGTAATCAGGCTCCGCACTGTGCCGGGGCCTGTTTTGTCTGGGGACAAAGGAGTTTGTCTCTGGCCTTTGTTTCCAGACTGGGGAAGTTATGACGAGGTTTGTGCAAGAGAGTGTGCATGTGCAGCCCATGTGGCACGTTTGCATATCTTCTTGTGGTTATGCATGGTCTGCTATGCTGGGCTGCACAAATGACGGCGTGCACCATGGCCGTCATTTAAGCGAAGAAACTTCTTACATCTCGATTTCGCCTATTGTACTTGCGCATGCATCATAATCTATAGAGGTTGGAGTAAATTCGGCGATTTTATTTCTTGTCCATTTATTTTTCTATTGATATTTTACATTGCTACATATTCTGCCCTGCCAAGTGACTATGTCCGTGAAAAACGTACGATGGTCATGCCAGTGTATGGGTAGCTGAGCAGATCGTGCCATTTATTAGATCGTTGCCACGGTGCTTGTGCAAGTTGTGCACAGGGCTTCGTATTAGACGAACAGGCAGATCACAGCACCCAAACCACCAAAAAATAGTACGGCCTACATAGTACATGCACACCCGCGTTCAGCACAGTGCATGCGCACAATGACTACTACGAGTAGTGCATTGCCGAGTGCTGATCGCAAGTCGGGATGCCCTGATCTGTGCATTACAGCGACAATCTTGCCACTACATAGCTTGCCCTGTTCACGGAGCACGAGGAGGAGGATACCAGCCTTTGAAACACATGCAAGCACGTGAGAGCTGGGGGTGGGCGCACTGTGTCCGATGCCTGCTATCAACAGCTCAGGAGCAGACGTGTTATCGAGTATGCCATGTACATAGTATTAGTGTGCAATGGCACTATTCGCTCCAAAATCGAGAAAGAAGAAAAATGCAATTCCAACCCATTTGAAACATGATTACGATAACTGCAGAGTAAAAAATGAAATACTCGTAAAAAAATCAAATCAAAAAGGAGGGCCGCATTGATTGCGTCGCATCATTTGATTGTGGTGGAGCTGGTGGAAATGCGCCGTCTCTATTTCTGACGCTGGCTCAACTGCGCCTACTCGTACCAGAGTAACTGCAGTGGGCTCAGCCAAAGCTCGGGTAGCCTTGTACCGGCGACACCAAGCAGCGACGGCCACTGCTAAGCTTTTTTGCGGTGGAGAGGGCGGGTTTTGGGGCAAGCTGCTAGCTGTATCGAAGCGCAAAGGGGGTAGCGGGTACAAGGGCATTCTACTCGTATTCTCCTTGTTTGTCGTGGACGCGCTGCTCTGTGCTGTTAGAACAATGCTTCTTTCACTTGTTTTGCGCGCACTGTGTGTCTGTTTGTTCGCTCAGAGTTCGGCGTTTGCAGTGGCTTCGACAGCGAGCCCATCCTCTTCGCGCTACAATGTGCACTCCGTACTGCCATTCGTGCTACTTAGCATACCTAGACTAAGCCACTTCAATATTGCAACCGGGAGAGACGGACGGCTTCCTGGCCATCGTTCTGGGAGGCTTGTTTAGGCTCGGAGCCACGCGCTGGCTTGCAGCAGCTCGCTGGTGCCGCTGGGTACGTCGCAACTCTGGACTGCTTGTCATCTGCGTCCACGAGGCCTAGACCTTGGATCCTGACCCCGACCTCCCGCCAATGGACGCGCTGCATTCCAGCGGCTGGCACAGACATTGGCTGGCATTGCTGGCGCCGGACCCAGCACATCACCCGGTAGCGGCCCCAGATGGTGGCTCCTCCTGCCAGGGGCAGCGCCATTAAAATCCACGCTCCATCCAAGGCAGAGCTGCCTACCAGGGGACGCGTGCGCCCATTAGCTCCAGGAACCGGGCGGCAAGGGTGGTGCGGTGCCTGCGCCAGGGGCCTAGCGCAGAGAGAGAGAGCCAGCAACACGGGAGAGCAAGGGGACCAAAAAATTGTGCTCAAAGTGTTACTATGGTAGGTCAACGCTTACGAGTAATAGCGCTGCTCTCGCACGACACTAGAAAGGACGAATACAAGCGATAATACTCGTACTAACAGTACGTATTATGTACCTCACCTACTGCTCGGCCCGGCGGCGCGAGGACACGTACCACGACGGTTTTTGCATGGCCAAGCCAGGCGAGCCAATCTTAAATTGCACCGTCGGGACAGTGTGACGCATACTGTCCACATGTCCGCGAGTACACTGCCTCTTTGTGCATGGGCATACATTCATTCATACAATTTATTGCGCCCGCATTCGCAGTACTCGTACTCTTTAAACTGCCTACTAGGTATTAACACAGTACTCCGCTGCGCGTTTCACCCTATGTCGCACAGTGTGCACAAGTCAAGCGACAAACGGCCCAGAAATTGTCCTCGTACAGGGCTCCCGCATTGGTCGCAACGGGCGCATCAACACACTGTATACAGTACTCGTCCACACACTCATTCAGGAACCGCGACAGGGTACCCCCCTCCAACCCACACACCGTATCCATACCCACCCCCCGAAAAATTGCAAGCAAGGGCTTGTCCACTCACACACACACCCCCAAAGCCCAGCCTGCCCAGCCGAACCCGCGCTGCCCGTGTGCGTCTGCGTCCGTCTGCGTCTTACCTCGCCTCGACTCGTCTCGTACTGCTGCTACCGCTGCGTCTCCTCCCCTTTCAACAAAACAAGCTGCGCCCTCAGGTCACTCGTTTCCGTTCCAGCGCCCCCTTCCCATCCTCGCTCCCACACCCCCACGGGCCATCGACTCACTCTCCTTCATTCATCTCGACCTTCATCAGTCACTCTCTTTTTCTCGTTCTGTTCCAACAAAGGCAGCCTGCTACTCCTTTCGCCTACCCGCTCGACGCTGCCTCGACTTTGGACTCCTCGTCACCTCCTGGACTCTCGACAAAGCATCCCGATCCCCGTGCCTTGTTCGACTGCACGGCCTAAAAAGGGGGGCTTCCACGTCTTCCTTCTCTGTCCTCTCATCGTGACACGCCAGTCTATCATCTCGACGACGCTCCCGAGCAACGCCATCGCCGTAGGCAAACACGCTCCTTGCCCTCCTAGCCGACTCTCGCAGCCCAAAAGGATCTCGACGCGAGCGCCATCCCGACCGCTCGATTGCTCTGTCGACCCCGGGAACTCGAATCTACTTTGCTCTGACCTCCCATCGCCAATACACACTCACACACTCGCCCAACATGAAGTCAACATTCTTCCTCGCGGCTACTATGCTGGCTGCTGCCGACGCCCTCACACCCACCCACGAGCACATGCATCAAGCTCGCGCTGAAATGCAAGCTCCCACCCAACCCAAGCCCAATGCTCTCACGCCGCAGGGCTGCTTCACATCGACCGGAAATCTGACAAAGGTGGACATCGCAAAATCAGGCGACGAACAGCTTCAACGCTACTTGTCAAGTGGCTCATGTGGCAACTGGTGCAAAGGGCTGGGCAAATATGTTGCTGCTGTTGGCCCTGCAGACTGCTACTGTGGTAACGCGTATCCCGCAAAGGATGACTCCATCGACTACACAAAGTGCAACTACGGATGCCAGGGCATCGACACGGAAGGTTGCGGTAACCTCGATGGCGCCGTCTCTGTCTACAATACTGGCGTAGAGCTCGTGGTTCCAAGCTACGAAGAATCGGATTCAAGTTCCACCTCAAAGTCTGCTTCGCAGTCGACGAAAGCCTCGACCTCAGCCCCAACTGCCGTCGTCACAGAAACTACCGGTGCACAGACTAGCAGCGCTAGCGATGAAGACTCCAAGAAGGGCGGCCCCAACACGGCCGCCATCGCCGCCGGTGTAGTCGTCGGCGTCGTCGCTGCCGCTGCCATTATTGGTGGCATCATTTTCTACGTCCGCCGCAAGAGAAATGCCGAGATTGAGGAAGAGCATCGCCGCAACGCCGCTGTCAATGCCTTCATCAGCGGCTCCAAGCCCCCTAGCACCAGTGGTGGTGTTTCCATTACTGATGCCCGTCTCGACCCCGTCATGGCTCACCGCCGACTCAGCGACGGCAGCATTGCCGATAACCAAGACTACTCCCGCAAGATCCTCAGGGTAAGATGACTCCCTTTCTCCCTATACTCATATATATACCTTGGTATCTAACTTTCGTCTCCTTGCAGGTTACCAACGCATAAGCTGGCTTACGCCTCCTTCAAGGATTAGGCGACATGCCTTGATATCTAATACTCCCTATCCTGTTTCATCACCTGTCACTGGCATTCATGGCGTTATTGGGCTTCTGCTGCTTATGCCCATTGGTCGATCCAATGGTCGAGGATCAGGCGGCGTTCTTTGTCACTCCTTTTTATTTGGTTTTTTGTTTTCACTTAGGCGCAGGGTTCAGGGTTGACTCTGGCGGAACCCTTTTGCAATCGCGATAGATTCACAACCAATTCTCTCCCTGTGTCCCTGCGCCCGTCCACTCCTTACGTCTCTATTACGACCAACAATTTACCGGTGCAATTTGGCACCGACAGCCTCGAGGAGCCGACCCGTCCGAGGCCAGCACCTGCGCTACCGCGTCGTCGTGGTGATCTACGACTTTTTTCTGCGATCTTGACGGATCGCCTGTGTATAAACTCTCCCGGCCACGGCGCCTGGGAGACACCGTCAACGATGGTTGACGCGTTGGGATATAAAAAAGACAGCTAGAGGGTTGGGGCTGGCGTAATGCAGTACGCAGCCGCCCGGAATTTTGAAACTTTATACGTCATTTTCCTTTTCAGCCCGTTTGTTGTCATTGTTTCTTTCTTTTCTTTGGACTTGGGGACAATGAAGGTCCTCGGATGTATCTAGCAACGCAAGGGAAATGGAAGCGACTTTTACACGATTTTTGCAGAGCCTGTGCTGAAATGTGTGCGATTGTGAATGTGGCGTATAGTTGTTTTAACCCATGAGCGATGTGTAGAAGCCACCGACCATATTTAACTTCTTGGTGCAAGATCCGGGCAGTCACTGATGGCGGCGTGAAAAGCTTGTTCATGGCTTTCCGTCCCCGATGACCCAGTAGGCTTCTGCCGACACAGTAGATATGTCACCCTTGAGTACTCGTCCCAATCCCATATCTGCATGCAAAGTTACAGTGCTGCTACCAACCATATTCACATCTGCCATGAAGATCTCGCTCAGCCTTGTCGGTGTACTCGGCGCAGTCCACGCCACGGCCAACACGCTGCCCACCGCGTCTGCAAGTGACGCCATTCACGCTCAAGAACACCAGAGCGCACCAGCCCAGGGACATGCAGACGCACACGCATCCCCGGGCAAGCTAGGCACCAGGACAGCAACCGAGCCCAAGTACGACGACGCCAACAACGAGCCCCCCAAGGCCACCGCAGAGTGCGACGGCCCCAGCATCAACGAGACGGACTACAAGGTCGCCGTCGCCAACCTGCTCGGCTACTGCCAATACTACCACGTCCCCAGGCACAGCCTCTACGCGGCCGTCGTGGACCAGGCCGTCGTCTACGCGTGCTCGCGCGGCGGCGCGCAGGACTGCGGCCCCCAGCAGTTTGCCCGCGTCGAGGAGCTGCTCGACAACGAGTGCCCCGGCAAGCCGGGCCACGTCACGTTTGGCAAGCTCACCTATGGCCGCGACGTGGCGGGCCGTATCATTTGTAGGAATTTCAACTTTAATGCCTATGATTATGAGGTGGAGGAGGGGAACCAGGTTTGGGCGAATGGGATGATGTGGGAGGAGTGGAAATGGGGGGAGCATTAGCTGCAGTTGATGGTGATGGTGGACTTACACGGACAAGGGACTGCCTACATGTTGGCATCGCTTGGCTCACGGCAACGTATCGACGGGAATGAAAGTTAAGACCCTGGAGTAATCAGACAGTGAAAATAAAACTAAAATACCAGATTAGACAATAACTAGAGAAATAAAGCCTATTATCGGCACAATAAGTTGCGTATAGGGTAGTGATATGAGTTCTATCACGTGATGTGAAATGTCCCCAAACTGGAGCGCGTTGGGAGCTAAAAGCTGGACGTGATATGAGGTTGGAGCTACCCAGACAAGGCCACTCAGAAACAAAAACTCTAGCGGCGCATAGTCGCAACAAAATCTCAACCTATCAACAGCTAAGCAGGCGGAGAGAAATCACACGTCGGCAGCAGAGCTTTGATACGCACCTACTCGCACCGGGCGGCTTTCCGGTCAGCTCACGACGACAATGACGGCGTCCACCACAACGCCCCGTGTCCGTCGCACGGCGCAAAACACACTGTTGACGTAAGTTGTTCGACAGATGAATACAAGCATTATTGGCATCAAAGGCGTTACTAACGACGAATTCAAGCTATAACCTGTCGTGTCGCATCAACGATGTCCAAACATATCCCGTGCAGTCGCCGCAGGGAGCTACGATCCTGATATACGGACACGAGAATGGCGTTACGATTGTGTGGCGAGGCGGACGCCAATTCAAGCCGACGAAGAAGGAGGAGCCGCCCAAGGAGAAGCAGAATGGCTCTGCTGCAAACGACAGCGTCATGATTATCGACTCGGACGACGACGAGCCGGCGGCCAAGTCGCAGGGCTCCATCGTCTTTGTTGACAAGCCGCAGTTTGAGGACAAGGTCGAGGAGGGCCCCTACGACGAGATAACGCAGACGCTGGACCTGACGTTTGGCACCCCCGTGCTCAACGTGGCTGTCATGCCGTTTGCTCCCACGGCGGCTGCGGACGCGGCTACCGCTGCGGGCGCCGCTCTTTTGGCGGATACGATGGTCTTCGCCGTGTCGTGCGTCACGAATGATGCGTATGTTGTCACACTGCCGCTGACGCCACCATCGCCGGAGAGCAAAGCCCGGCCAGAGCTCAAGAATGACCTGCTCGCGGGGCGAGCGGGCTCCGGCGCCTGGGGAGAGTCTCTGATTCCCCTCGCCGGACAGACGAAGCAGAGCGACGGGCTGGCGATTGCGCTCGCCAGGCTCTCCTCTTCGGATAAACCGGTGAACCCGCCGAGGGCTGTGGTCGCTGCACACTCGCGGCAGGCGTCTGGTGTGCTCCAGTTCTGGGATGTGCCGCTGGCCTCGAAGCCTGAGCGCGCTGTCGAGCCATTCCAGACGGAGTACCTGCCCGAACCGCTAACGACCATTTCATTTAACCCAACCCACGCCACACAACTACTTGCTATTTCCTCTACTAGCGGTGCCCGAATCTACGACTACGCCCTTCCCTCCATCCCCAACGACCCCGAAGCTACTGGACCCTTCCCGACACAAGGCTCGTGGCTACTTTCCCTCTACCAGCCATTCGCCAAGCCCACATCCACTAGAAAGCCTATCCTGGACGCTGCCTGGATATCGAAAGGACATGCCATATTTGTGCTTTTGGCCGACGGTATGTGGGGAATCTGGGATATCGACGGTGTGAGCCCATCCGGCACAGGCGCTGCAATCGCCAGTAAACTAAAGTCTGGTGTTCGGGGTGCTGCCCTTACGGCCTTTAGCGCTTCTGGCTACGTCGAGGGAACGAGTACATTGCGCAATATCGCCGCCCAGCCCAAGGAGCCGCAGCAGGGCGAGTTTGCGCCCATGACCCCGCATACGCGACGCCAAGCTACTGCGTCATTGAGCACAGCTGGTACACTTGACCGCCTATCGACTGTGCGTGGAGGTGTCAAGTGTATCACGCTCCCATCGGTTAGGAAAACTCCCCAAGATGAGGGGCTGGCGCTATGGATTGGCGGCGTAGAACACGTCTGCGTTGTCCCCGCCGTATCGAAGTTCTGGGACTCGCAGCTACGCAAGGCAGCAGGGACATATGTCCACACGGTATTTGGTGGTGCAGCCCCGACAAAGATGGTCAAGCTTTCCGACATTGCCACTGGTTTACTCGGCGAGCAGTGCTGCGGCGTGGCCCTCATTGCTGCGCCTCCAAAGACGGCGTCGGCTGCCGAGAACGGTATGGCGGCCGACATTGTCATTCGTGGCGAGTCACGGCTGGTCATTGCCTGTGACTCAGAGGATGGTATGGGTGTCGTGAGGCTCAATATCATGGGCAAGCAGCCCAAGCGCATCTTCTCCAAGGAGAGGCCCAATGCCATTATCGTCCATGGAGAGAAGGAGCGACCATCTCGAATGTCGTTTAACCTCAGCACGGCGAAGCCTGGCTCGCTGAGGCAAAAATCGTTTTCAATGGACATTGATGAAGCCGACGAGCCCAATGCGCAGGACATGCAGCTGGTATCGCAGCCCAAGAGTGGGTTCGACTTTGCCAACACTCTGAGCGCGGCGGCCGACATGAGCGCGGACATTTCACGAGACGTGGAGGCGGAGATGCTTGGAATCATGGAGATTGACCAGGCGCTGGACTCAATGAACGGGTCGGGGGGCGCAGGATCGAAAAGGGTCTTTTTCGAATAGACGATGGACCAACAGCTGCACTGATGATATGCAGGCAGGTCATGTATAATGTTGGCAGGGCGGTACCAGAAAAAAGAATGTACGATACCCAAAGAGAAGAAAGCTACGACGTGAGCAGAGCTCGACACAAAAGAAAGCAAACCACCGCGAGAGTATAACAAAGTGAAATGACTGGTGCATGTACGTGATATAAACCGCCTATTCCGCACGGCAAGGTGGAGCGCAAGGCGAGATCAATCCTTGACAGCTCTGTATTCCGAGCGGTAGATTAATAAATGTCGATGGTACCAGCGAACCAGGGAGGGACGAGGAGGGACTATTAGCTTTTGACCATTTGCTCCCCTGGCTTGAGAGTGGCCCTGTTATCTTGCCTGATTTTCTTTCGACTGGCTAATATCGTGCTTCATTTGAGGTGCGATGGGCTGGTTGGATTGGGTTGGGGGGCTGCGAGTTTACTTTTGCCGGGTGGTGGTCCATCGATACATTTACGTGCGTGTCTTGTTGGCTTGATTGTACATGTCGTTGATGTTGGGAGATGATAGAGCAGTGTAGTGTGTGAGTCAACGCCATAGTGGGACCTGTAGCCTCATCTGTCATCAACCAAACTTGAATACACCAAATCTCCTCTTTCCAATAGCATCATCAGCAGTGGAATATCATCCATGACCTACTTCCTCACCACCCCACGCCTAGGCTTCCGCCTCTGGAGCAAAGACGACGACACAAGCCGCGCCGCCGCCCTGTGGTGCGACCCCCAAGTACTCCGCTACATTGACGCCCGCGACGCCCTCACCCCGGCCGAAGCAGAGGAGCGGCTCAGCTCGGAAATCGCCCTGCAGAGGGACCACGGCGTGCAGTACTGGCCCATATTCCTGCTCGAGACTGGCCAGCACGTTGGCTGCTGCGGCCTGCACCCCAAGAGCGACGGCGAGGAAGCCGAAGCGTACTTTGGCGTGCATCTGCGCGCGGAGTTTTGGGGCGCTGGGCTGGCGGCTGAGGCTGGGCGGGCGGTCGTTGGCCATGCGTTTCGGTCGCTGGGGATGAGGAGGCTGTTTGCCGGCCATAACCCAGAGAATAATGCTTCGAAGGCAATGTTGAGGAAACTTGGGTTTACGTACGTGGAGGATGAGTTTTATCCGCCGACGGGGCTGATGCATCCGTCGTATGTGATGCCGGCTGAGGAGGGATTGAAAGGGTGTGGAACGGGTTCAAGCTAATGATTTGATTTGGTGTATATATAAGCATATTCTGGGCATAAAAGCGTATATTCATAATATTTTACATTTTAACTGCAATATTTACTGTTTAATCGTCGTAATTCTTCGTATGCAATGCAAGTGTTGCTCTGTAAGTGGCCAGTGTGAGCGGGAGCCGGGAGCTGTCGCGAAAAAAAGTGGAACCACTTAAGAGCTTCGACAAACGGACGCGCCTTTTGGACGTCACACGCGTAGCCACCTGCTCTCTGCCTAGCTGAACTGCACGCACGCTCGATTTGCGCAACCATTCGCAGCACCGAATAATACACTCTGCTAGGGGAATTGAGCGAGGAAAGAAACGCCTCATAGCCCGCCATCATGGGTATTAAACAGCTTTTCCAAATCATCAAGGAGGAGGCGCCCGATGCGATCAAGGAGGGGGAAATCAAGAACCAGTTTGGTCGCAAGGTTGCCATTGTACGTGATACGATTTTGGTCTTTTTACACGCCGCCTCATAATTGGGCGGGAAATGAGCAGCCAGCTAACTTGCCTGCTTTCTACCAGGATGCCTCCATGAGCATTTACAGCTTCCTCATCGCCGTGCGCTCCGACGGACAGATGCTCATGAACGACACGGGCGAGACGACGTCGCATCTGATGGGCATGTTCTACCGCACGCTGCGCATGGTCGACAACGGCATCAAGCCGCTCTACGTCTTTGACGGCGCGCCGCCCAAGCTCAAGTCGGGCGAGCTGGCCAAGCGCTTCCAGCGCAAGCAGACGGCCCACGAGGGCCTCGAGGAGGCCAAGGAGACTGGCACGGCCGAGGAGGTGGAAAAGTTCTCGCGCAGGACCGTCCGCGTCACCCGTGAGCACAATGCCGAGTGCCAGCGCCTGCTCACACTGATGGGTATCCCCTACATCATCGCCCCGACCGAGGCCGAGGCGCAGTGCGCCGTGCTGGCCAAGGCGGGCAAGGTGTATGCTGCAGCCAGTGAGGACATGGATACGCTGTGCTTCAACTCGCCTATCCTGCTGCGTCACCTTACCTTTAGTGAGCAGCGCAAGGAGCCGATTCAGGAGATTCGCCTGGACAAGGTGCTGGAGGGGCTGCGCATGGAAAGGAAGCAGGTATGTGATTGCGACAACGTTTCAGGGCAGGATAACGTACTAATCATGTTTTTTCCGCCGTTTAGTTTGTCGACCTCTGTATCCTCCTCGGCTGTGACTATCTCGACCCAGTTCCCAAGATTGGCCCTACTACGGCCCTGAAGCTGATTCGAGAGCATGGCACGCTCGAAAACATTGTCGACGCGATTGAGAAAGACCCCAAGAAGAAATACGCCATCCCCGAGGACTGGCCCTACAAGGACGCGCGCGATCTCTTCTTCGAGCCCGACGTGCGCTCGGCGGACGACCCGCTATGCGACTTCAAGTGGGACAAGCCCGACATGGAGGGCCTGGTGACGTTCCTGGTCACGGAAAAGGGCTTCTCGGAGGACCGCGTGCGAAGCGGTGGCGCCAGGCTGGAGAAGAACCTCAAGAGCTCGCAGCAGGCGCGCCTGGAGGGCTTCTTCAAGCCGGTGGCCAAGACGGACGCGGAAAAGGCGGCGCACAAGCGCAAGCTGGACGAGAAGAATGAGGAGAAGAAGAAGAAGCTGAAGCAGGATAAGAAGGACAAGGCTGCTGCCAAGGCGAAGCCTCGCGGTGGCGCATGAGGAATTGGGCCAAAGGGCATAAAAAGGGACGAATGGGCTGATTGGGTTTCTTTTTTTAATTTTTGCTTTATTTCTTCTTCTTTTTTTTTTTTTGGCGCATACGGATCGGGAAGAGAGATGGTAGCCTTGGGAGCCAATACACAGAAGCACACATACACAGACGAGAGGGCATTGCATTTTGCTCTCATGAATGAAACTTACAGGGCCTACATGGTCGTTACATGAATATGCCGAATTTTTGCTTGTGGCTTGCATTGTGCATATCGGGATAAGACAGCGGTGATTGATACTTGGTGCCATTGTCATATGCCGCGACGGTGGCGGGCACTAGAAGCCGTATGGAAACAAAGATGCAATTTCCGACATCGAGCACTCGTGAAATGCGGTGGGCAGAGCCTCGGGAGCGTTCCTGGTGTTATCAGGCGGCAAGTGATGGACGAGCTAGCCTCTCCATTCACTTCCTGTACATATGCGTGCCGGCGTCGGGGTGACCAGATACTCGTGAAACCAGGACAGCCCGCCCAATGCCGGGGGGAACAAGGGCCTAACAATGTGGGTGATCCGACTGGTCAAAGGCCGGAGATTCTTCCTAATTTAGACAGGGGGAGTACTATCGTTTTGTGCCCCAGTTGAAAATAAGGCGATGATGGGGGCTGGAACCCGCCGGAGCCATGTGCGTGGTGGTGCGATTCCGTGACATTTACAGTGAGAGAGACCTCGGCACCCGCACTCGGCGAGCCAGAAGCTACACTTGTGCACGCGCGAAAGAAATGCCCCCAAAATGCCTTCCTTGCCCACACCCCCGGAAAGGATGCCCCACCATTACCTTTTGACGTGCGGCGGGCTTTACGGTTTTTGCGGGCGCTAGCGTGACAATCACGGACGCGGGCGGCGGAGGCGACGGCGGCGGCGTGGGTAGGACGATTCACATGCCAGGGATTGCCGGCTGGTCCAACCAGCGTCGGTGGAATGCAAAACGAGACCACACCCAGGGCGAGAGAGCGTGTGCTAGCGGATTACATATCCCACAGTGGATTTCTGTACTTGTAATCAGTGGTTTTTGTTTTTGCACATGACTGGTCTGACTGCATGATGATGACAGCCGCGCCCGGCCATGACGCTTTTGGGGGCGAGAGGCTGCTCTCTGTCCCTCTCACTATGGAAGGAGAATTAATGGGATTTATGAACAAGAGACTGCTTTGTACTTTGTAATGAACTGGCCACATGTGGAGAAAATAGAAAAGCACCGAGAACACTTTTTTCTGGAGATGCGCTGCTCGCTTTCTGGTGCCCGTGGTTCATATGCGCCCGGTGACGGCGGAGGACCAAGGGCGACATGTACGAGTAAGCTTGCATGTGATTAACCACAAGCGTCCAAACCAAAGCGGCCACCACCAACGCAAATGAGCCCTCGACTCGACACCGACACGCTACAAAGGGTGTCCATTGCCGAGTCTAGTCCTCCCTGCCCAATAGAAACCCCCATATTTTAAAACAAGTGGTCGTATACGAGTACATATCGCGGGCTCGTCCACCGCTCCCCCGTACCCCGGATTTCTCGGGCCAGTCTCTTTTTATAAACTCTTGCTGCCCTCCCATCGTCACACACACACATATACATTCTCTTCTTCCTTCTCCCTTCTCCCATCCTTCACTTATCCCGTAAACACTCCTCCTTCCCTCCCTCCTTCCTTCACACACGCACACTCGCAACCATGTCCAAGACATTCACAACCAGCGACGTGGCGTCGCACAACAAGCCCGACAGCCTGTACCTCATCGTCGACGGCGACGTATACGACGTCACCCAGTTCCAGGACGACCACCCCGGCGGCAAGAAGATTCTCCAGCGCGTCGCCGGCAAGGACGCCTCCAAGCAGTTCTGGAAGTATCACAACGAGGGCATCCTCAAAAAGTACAAGGCCAAGCTCCAGGTCGGCTCCCTCGACACCAAGCCCAAGCCTGAGCCCAAGCCCGAGCCCGCCCCGGAGCCTTCGCCCAAGACTGTCGCCGCCACCCAAAAGGAAGTCTCCAACAACCAGGACGAGTCGGAACCTCTCGAGCCTTTTGGCCAGCAGATTCCGTTTGCCGATCCTGCCTGGTACCAGAGCGTATGTCTTTATACTATATCCTCTCCTATTTATTCTGTAAATTTTTCTTGTAATTTTTTTGCGACTAACTTTTGCCACTCGCAGTATCACTCGCCCTACTTCAACGAGACGCACGCCACTCTCCGTGCCGAAGTCCGCGAATGGGTGGAAAATGAGATTGAGCCCTTTGTCACCGAGTGGGACGAAGCCAAGCGCGTGCCCGAGGAGATTTACAAGGAGCTCGGCCGCCGCGGCTACCTGGCCGGCCTGCTGGGCGTCAAGTACCCTACCGAGTACGCCAGCGGTGTCAAGTCGGTGCCCCCCGAGAAGTGGGATCTCTTCCACGAGATGCTCATCACTGACGAGCTGTCGCGCACGGGCTCCGGCGGCTTCGTCTGGAACCTGATTGGCGGCTACGGCATCGGCTGCCCGCCCGTCATCAAGTTTGGCAAGCAGGCGCTCAAGGACCGCATCCTGCCCGGCATCCTCAGCGGCGACAAGCGCATCTGCCTAGCCATTACCGAGCCCGACGCCGGCTCCGACGTCGCCAACCTGACCTGCGAGGCCAAGCTCAGCGAGGACGGCAAGCACTTCATCGTCAACGGCGAGAAGAAGTGGATCACCAACGGCATCTGGGCCGACTACTTCACCACCGCCGTCCGCACCGGCGGGCCCGGCATGAACGGCGTCAGCCTGCTGCTCATTGAGCGCACCGACGGCGTCAGCACCCGCCGCATGGACTGCCAGGGCGTCTGGTCCTCCGGCACCACCTACATCACCTTTGAGGACGTCAAGGTCCCCGTCGAGAACCTGCTCGGCAAGGAGAACCAGGGCTTCCGCGTCATCATGACCAACTTCAACCACGAGCGCATGGGCATCATCATCCAGTGCCTGCGCTTCTCCCGCGTCTGCTACGAGGAGTCGGTTAAGTACGCCAACAAGCGCCGCACTTTTGGCAAGAAGCTCATGGAGCACCCCGTCATCCGCATGAAGCTCGCCCACATGGCCCGCCAGATTGAGGCCTCGTACAACTGGCTCGAGAACATTGTCTACCAGTGCGAGAAGATGGGCGAGACCGAGGCCATGCTGCGCCTCGGCGGGCCCATTGCCTCCCTCAAGGCCCAGTCCACCGTCACCTTTGAGTTTTGCGCCCGCGAGGCCAGCCAGATCTTTGGCGGCCTGTCCTACTCGCGCGGCGGCCAGGGCGCCAAGGTCGAGCGCCTGTACCGCGACGTCCGCGCCTATGCCATTCCCGGCGGCAGCGAGGAGATTATGCTCGATCTCAGCATGAGACAGAGCATGAGGGTCGCCAAGGCGATGGGCATGAAGTTGTAAATGAGGGGAGAGGTTTACTTAAAAGGGAGGTGGACGACGTGGATCTTAGGACAGACAGGGGTTTATACGCCTGCAACCCTGCATTATTTGATTTGTATGATTATATATATCCCCAGGCAAAGTATTTTTTTTTGGTTTGTTCGTATACAGCATGGGTTGCGATAGAATGTGAAATGAATCAATTTTAAATTTTTCCCCAAAAAACAAACGAGTACACAAAAAGAAGCAATATTGTGAATGCACGGAGCCAGTCGGGTACTACCCTCTCACAAGTTTGCCTGTACCTACGCGCCCGGAAAGCCCCCAGCGTATGGCGGCTGTGGTCGCACAGCATGGGTTGACCTGTTTGCCCAGCCATTAAACATTCACGACTCAACCATCAGGCTGAATCACTGATGCCTAAAGTTTCACATCATTTCCGAGCCCCTGTCCAAACGGCATTTGTCGTCAGTACCACAGGTAGATATCACGCTCAAACGGCAATGGCGCTGTCACACACCAGCGCCCAACCAACCTCAAGGTGGCTGCCCACAACCCCGCGCTCACGTGACTGCCAGCAAACCACCGCCTCTGACGTCCGCCCCGGCCACGCACCAACCAGCCCGGTTGGAACCTTCCAGGCCCTGCAAACCGACAACCCGTCCAATTCAAACAACTACATCTCCTCTCGCAAACGCTCGATCCCATCCTCCTCGCACGAGTTCAGGCCCATAAAGCACCCTGCACAAACGTAGCTGAGCATCAACGACCACGCTAGATACTACTCTACACCAATTTTTCCCCTGAACCATACAACCAGGGAAAAGCACAGCTTGCGATTTCGAAGCTGTCCTCTTTTTTTTTCCTCACTGCGCTATAACGTTTTGTCCCAACATCAGGCAGGCCAAAACAGTACCAAAAAAAAGTCTCAAGGGAATCGACAATCTTCCCTTTCATCCTCGAACCACATATTGCAATCTCCGAGAGGACCACGAGCGATAGATACGACGAGTTGCGCGATCATCTCTTGGTTCTGCAGCGTTGCCACACGAACCATCTACACTTTGAATATAAGGACACAACTGCCACCCCTTTGGCAGCCATAGAAACATGACAGACCAACTAGTTGATCAGCTGAGGAGCGCTCAGATCAGGTCCGATTCTACCTTGGATTGAAGTTGAAGAGGGGACCCGGAATACTAACTGAGTCAACAGTGATGGCGCATCCAGCCCTGCTGGCGATGACTGGAAGAAGAGCCTGAAGATTCCTGCCAAGGATGGCAGACAACAAACAGAGGTTGGTGCCGCGATGTCCCTTTCTCTTTCCTCCTTTTCGGAGATGGAGGCCGCGCGACAAATTTGCTGACGCAAAACTTCTCTTCCCACTGAATAGGATGTCACGAAAACAAAGGGCCTCGAATTTGAAAACTTTGCGTTAAAGAGAGATCTCCTCATGGGTATTTTCGAAGCCGGTTTCGAGAAGCCCTCGCCCATTCAGGAAGAGGCCATCCCCGTCGCTCTCACTGGCCGCGACGTCCTCGCCAGAGCAAAGAACGGTACCGGCAAGACTGCCGCCTTTGTCATCCCCGCCCTCGAACGCATCAACCCCAAGGTCAACAAGATTCAGTGCCTGATTCTTGTCCCCACGCGAGAGCTGGCCATGCAAACATCCCAGGTTTGCAAGACGCTCGGAAAGCACCTCGGCGTCAACGTCATGGTTACGACTGGTGGCACTGGCCTCCGCGATGATATTATCCGTCTCCAGGACCCCGTCCACATTGTGGTCGGTACCCCCGGGCGAATTCTCGATCTGGCAGGAAAGAATGTTGCCGATCTGAGCGAATGCCCCATGTTCATCATGGACGAGGCCGACAAGCTTCTGTCTATTGAGTTTACTCCCACCATTGAGCAGCTGCTGCAGTTCCACCCCAAGGACCGCCAGGTCATGCTCTTCTCCGCAACCTTCCCCATGTCCGTCAAGGAGTTTTCCGACCGCAACATGACCAGCCCCTACGAAATCAACCTCATGGACGAGCTCACCCTTCGCGGTATCACGCAGTACTACGCCTTTGTCGAGGAGAAGCAAAAGGTCCACTGCTTGAACACCCTCTTCTCCAAGCTCCAGATTAACCAGTCCATCATCTTCTGCAACTCCACCAACCGTGTCGAACTCCTCGCCAAGAAAATCACCGAGCTTGGCTACTCTTGCTTCTACAGTCACGCCCGCATGCAGCAGCAGGCCCGTAACCGCGTCTTCCACGACTTCCGCAACGGCGTCTGCCGAAACCTCGTCTGCTCCGACCTTCTCACCCGTGGTATTGACATCCAAGCTGTCAATGTCGTCATCAACTTTGACTTCCCCAAGAACGCCGAGACCTATCTGCACCGCATTGGTCGCTCCGGCCGATACGGCCATCTCGGTCTTGCCATCAACCTCATCAACTGGGAAGACCGCTTCAACCTCTACAACATTGAGAGGGATCTTGGAACCGAAATCCAGCCGATTCCCGCTAGCATCGACAAGAGCCTCTACGTGTACGAGAACCCCGAAAACATTCCTCGCCCCATCTCCAACCTACCTCCCAAGGCTCCCGGCCAGCCCATGCAGCCTGGCGCTGGAAACCCCCAGCAGCCTCAAGGCAACTGGCAGACGTATGGCCATCACAATGGCAACTATGGCGGACGCGGCCGTGGCCGTGGACGTGGCGGTCACCGCGGTCGCGGCGGCGGCAACGGTGGTGGTCGAGGCCGTGGGCCGCCCCGCGACGACCAAAACTAAGCTTCCCATTTTCACTCCAATGTTGGCGTGATCATATAGGGTTGTGTGTTTTGGTTTGTTGGCGCTAGCCAGCCTTGAACTTTCTTAATTTTTCCAAGTTTTTTTGTTTTCTGGAGTCCGGGGAGGACACTCGTTTTGTCTCTGTTGGATTGTATATTATCCACACCTTGTGCTTTTTCTGTTTCCGGCGAATGGGCGGTATGGCGAACTGGACTGCATTGCTGATGAACCTACGATTACATCGCATTTCCGTCCCAATTGGGACATCCCGACAGCGCGAGGCAAGCAACAAAGGAGCGCTGTGTGGCGCTGGCGCTTGGTGTTGGCGCAGTTTGCATAGATGTCGACGACCTTGTTTGCACGCCTGGCGTACGGCTCGAGGGCAGCTAAAGTATTGCCGCGGCTAGGAGATTCTCGTTTTATTTTTGCTGAGAGCTTGTCTGCCTGGCTTTACGGCTGACGGAAGAGTCTACGACCTAATTTCTTGACAAAGTCTTTGACTTTTACGCGCGTTTATGCTGCGCTTATTTCACCACTGGCTGGGAGGCTGCATTTGGTCTTTTATCGATGTCGTATCTGGTTTTTAATGCGGATTTAGGGAGAAGGGGCGAGCATGATACCTTTTTGATGATATCACTACGTTTGACGAATAGGCATGGGGTGGTTATAGTGGGACGTCTGCGCAGACGTGGCTGGTGTTCAACGAGGTGTCTACGATTAGAAGGGGGAAATGGCCAAAGGCGAAAGGCGAGCAAGATGCCTTCAAGCATTACTATGCTCTGGGCGGTCGCTTAACCTTTCGGAGATGTGCGGCCGTGGTGCTGAACAGGCAAAGATGGAGACAAATATACCCGAGATGGTGGTAAGGAGAAGACGGTGGAGGAAAAAACTTTTTAAAAAATTGTATAAAAAAAAAGGAGGAGGAACAAGAGACGCATGTGTCGACTTGTCTGAAGCTGGCTGATAGGGAGACTTTTACTGTCCCTGAGATGCCTGGAGCTAACAAGACTGACAGAGCTGTCTGGCAAAGACTAGTAAACGAACTATTTTCTCTTCCAATTACTTCCCGCTTGACTGTGACTTGATATACAGTAAAAAAAATGATGAAGTAAAATAAGGCAAGCGGTGATGTGCAAACAGTGAGAGTGAGAACGGCGGAAGATGACTAAGCTGGTACACTACGGTATTGGTACCGACGAAGTGGTGGTCATGAGGCTCAAGACGAAAATAAACGGGAATAGAGTGCTGACATACTTTAATGGATCGAGACGGCCCTTGTTCGAAGAAGTTCCGGTACTGACTTGCCACAGAAGAATGGCGTAAAGTGACTAATGCTGGGGGCAACGGTTCTGGCGCATCGGAGGTGCATCGGATACCCATCGGCGGCGGCCGGGGCCGGGATGGGGCCACGTTATGGAGCACGGTGAGGTTTGGTATATATACCGTAGACCGACTGTGACGTAAATCCTGGTTTCGAATGGTGCAATTTATTTGAATATCATACCCTTTTTCTCTCATTTTTCTGATTACGGATATCTGGTTTTGTGAAGAGACCGGAAACTGCCTTTCCTATCTTGAGCCAACCACACGCACACCAACTTCACCTTTCCATCAACACACATCAAAATGACGCGGCGCGCCGTCGCCAAAGACATCTTTATAGCCACAAACCTAGCAAGTTCCCCCCACCTACACTGTAACTTGTCTATTTATCATTCCAACTTCGCTAACCAGTATAAACCGCCCCCAGACCCTCCGCTCAAGCGCCTCCAGCCTCGCCACATCATGGATCCTCGTGCCGGCGGGCATCTGCGCCATGCTGGCCGTGTGCTTTGCGGTGGACACGCTGTTCCGCGCCGTCGAGGTGTCATTTCCGGCGTCGGTGGCGTGTCTTTTGCTCTTGTTCTTTACGCTGCTGGCGAGTGAGCTTGTGCTTGGCGCGCATCACACGCGGAAGATTGTGGCGGTGATCAATGTGCCGGTATGTACCTCTTTATGGGTTTGAGTTGGATCGTCCTTTTTTTCACTTTTGACTTTGCTTACTGACTTGGCACCAATTGAAATAGGCTAGCTGGTCACTGAGATGGATCAACGTCTTCTTCACGCCGGCGTTTGTGCTCTTGCCGCTGAGTCCGTCGATTGGCGTCGTCGAAGTGTTTAAGATTATCGCCGTCTTTGGTACGCTTTGCCATTCACAAACCACATAAGCAAGTCAACCTTGACGCTAACTACGAATCATCTCCATCAGTAATTGGCTTCTTCGTCATGATGGTACTAGCCGCATACCTCACCCGCGCTCTGCAGCTCGTCCTCGGCTCCTCGAAGCGCTCCTACGCCGAGCGCGGCGACGAGCTCTCCCCCAACAGCGGCGAGGACATACCCCTCGCCGCGTCATCAGCAGACCGCTCCTCGCGCGACGACATGAGCTTCTCGTCGCCAGACCTGGACGACGCCAGCAGCGGCAACAACATGTCGCCGCAGAGCCCGCCGCAGCTCCGCCTCCAGCAGCACCACTACGACGACCGCCGCAGCACCAGCAGCCAGACGCCGCTCATGCCCAACGGCCACGCTGAAGCAAACGGCCATGGCAGCGCCAGCAGCAGCAGCAGTCGGCCGCCGATTCGAAGACAGAGCCCCCCGCCGCCGTGCAGGTCGGACGTGTGGGCGGCGCACGCCAAGGCGAACCTCGACGTGTGCGTGTACGCCGTGCTGTTTGCGCTCGTCGGGCTGCCCATCTACTACACGACGGGGTACGCGATGCCCGCGCAGCTGACGGCCAGCATCCTCTGCTACTTTGCCGCCATGGCCATCCCCGCGCAGTGGAGGCAGTACCTGCACCCGGTGCTCGTGTCCTCGCTGCTCACCGTGCTGCTCATCTGGCCCCTGGCCGCCATCAAGGGCGACGACCTCCCCGTGACGCTGGGCGAGTACAAGACGGGCGCAAACTACCTCCGCCTCTGGGCGCACGCCGCCTCGACGCCAAACAGCCCGGATGCAGGCGACGTCAGCCTCCTCCCCGGCGCCGGCGACATGCTGAGCACCGTCCTCGACGCGAGCATCGTCTCCCTCGCCCTGCCCATGTTCCAGTACCGCCGCGAGCTGCGCCAGCACTTCACCTCCATTGTCGTCCCCAACGTCGCCATCTCCCTCGCCTCGCTGCTGGCGTACCCGCCGCTGTGCGTCAAGATTGGCATCGCCCCCGGCCGCAGCCTGGCGTTTGCGAGCCGGAGCCTGACGCTTGCGCTCGCCACGCCCGCGACCAAGAACCTCGGCGGCGACTTGCATACCGTCGCGGCGCTGGCGATTGTGAGTGGCATCATGGGCGTGCTGGTTGGGCAGAGGATCCTGGCGTGGATCAAGATTCCAGAAGGTGAGTTTTAATTGTGTTTTATGAGGAAAATGATAAACGAATGGAAAACGCTGACAAAGTGTTTTGAAATTTTGTAGATGACTACGTTACGAGAGGTGTCACGCTTGGCGTCAACTCGAGCGCTATTGCGACGGCGTTGCTGCTCAAGACGGATCCGCGCGCTGCGGCGCTGTCGAGCTTGTCCATGACGCTGTTTGGAACGGTGACGGTGTTATTCACCTCTATTCCGCCTGCTGCGACGCTTGTACGATCGTTTGTTGGGCTGTAAGTGCGTATGTAGATATTTTTGTATTATCCTTGTATTTTTTTGGGTCGATTTAGCGAGCTGGTGCATCATATAACGAAATGTATGGTTTGATGAATAATATAGAGCCTAGAGCATCACATTACCCTTTACTTTGAATCTCAAAATTGCATGCAATATCTCATGTATACGTCAATTCGTCTTATATACAACGCCATTGTACAAAAGAGGCTACGTTGTCGCCTACTTCGACCCATTAATTCATCTTCCCTCTCAGAGCGTCCACCTCTCGCTGCAGAGCGTCCAAATCCGCAAGGATATCGGCCCCTGCTCCTGGGTTTGGCTCCACCACAGCCTCGCTGCTCGTCTTTCGCCCGCCGGATCCCTGCTGGTTGCCGGTTTGGCGTCGCGGCGGTGGTGGTGGCGGCATGCTGTCCCGCTGCCGACCTTCTCCAGATGTTCGGCGGCCAGCATTCTCTGCGCCATATGTGCTCTGTGGCCGTCGTGTTGAGCTTGAGTTTCGTGCTGGTGGTACCGGTGGTGCTGCGGAGGATCTAGCCTGCTTCGCCGCCGAGCTTGTAGATGGTGCGGATGCTTCGTTTGACTCTGTCGATTCTGCTGTGTTGGACCTCGGTCGCGCCTGAGTTACTGAGGACGAGGATGGTGCTGGTGATGGCACGGCTGATGATTGCTTCGTTGCAGCGTGCGGACGCCTTGGAGGTGGCGGCGCTGGTGCGTTGGGTCGAGCAGGGTCCGGCCGAGCGGTAGTAGAGTCTATCGATGAGCGCGACGAAGGATCATCGTCTGTCGGTTTTAGCGTAGATGACTGTCCTGTTGACGCTTGGTTTGAAATATTTGTCTTCGTGTCGGTTCGTCCATGCCCTCGCCTAGGCGGCGGTGCAGGAGCAGGTTTCTTGCTACTACTCGCTGCCGTGTCTTGTGCGATATTGTCAGGCTGCTTGCCAGCCGACTCGGCATCAAACCACGAGTCTGAATCGAGACTCCCCCGCACAGGAGTCTGCGGCAGAGGCTTGCTAGCGTCGCCAGCGCCCGTCTCCGTCTTTTCATTCGCCTCCTCCGCGTCTATGTTCGCGTAGTTCTCGTTCTTGATAGTCTTGCCGTGCCGCGAGCTCGGAGGCGGCGGAGGCGCCTTTTTATCTTTGCCCTGCTGAGGTGCAGGACTGGGGCCTTGAGGCTCTCGGAATGATGTACGATCGTGCGCCTGGGCGTCATCTAACGGTGTCCAAGCCTGAGTCGGCCCGGCCGCGTCGCTTGAGGCTTGACTGCTCTCGACGCCAGAGTTGCCCGTCATAAGCAGGCGCTTGAAGGCATCTACATTCAACGTCTGGCGGTCTGTTTTCTCGGCGTTGGCCGCCTTTAACGCTTCGCCTTCCCCCTTCCGCTGCGCCTCCAGCTCTTCCGAGCTTTCCATGTCTTGCAGCGTCTTGCTGAACGGGTTAACGGGAGGGCCGGACCCTGGCGTGCCTTGGGCTCCGTATTCATTCTGCTGCGGCGGTGTAGGCGTCGCTGTGCTGCCATCTCGATCGCTTTCGTCCGTCGCTGAACCGTCAAATGGGTCTGGATCGTCGCTGTCGGAGTCATCCACCTGGCCGCCTGGCTGAGACCGTGGCACGTTGGACGGCCACTCGGGCGAGTCTGGTGATAGCGGCGGAGGCGTAAGCACGCGGACTCGTTTCACGGGCTTTGTATCTTTTGATTTGGCTTCGGATGCTTCTTCCGCTGGTTCTGCTTCGCGAAAGCTGGTCCTTGGCGGCGGCGTGTGCGTCTGGGTAGTGTCTATGGCGTCAAGAGGCGGGAAGCGAGCCTCTTCGGGCTGCACCGTCGACTTGCGGAAGGGATTCGACGAGGCCATCATCTCAGCCTTCCCAAGAAGATTCCCCGTCTTCTCGTACTGTATAGTATATTTTATGAAGCGTTTTCGGCGACCGACGTTGGGCGGCGGCGGAAAAGAAAAAGAGCTCAACTCGTGCTAGGCGTGTTGGTGTCTGGCTGCCAAGCTCTCACAGCTAAGCTACCCTACAAGCGGCACGTCATCATCAAACGGTCCGTCTTGCAGTGGCATCAACGATTGTCTGGCCGCAAAATTTGGTAGAGCAGTGCGGCCACGTCGGGAAGCGTCGCAAAAGTATCTTCTGCCGGTGTGCTAATGTGGTTGCGACTGGCGTTTTTTGCTGAGTGCCCCGGAAGAATCGGTTAGCTTTCGTGTAGCCTGAGCAGCTCCCCCTCATTACGCTCTCGGGGTTGTACGAGTGGGATTCGGCAACAGCGTGGGAGCAGGGCGACCAGTAATAATCCAGCATACTCCGCCATGCCACGATTAGGGAAGAGTACCTAGGTAGTGGGGCAGGAAGACAAAACGTATGATAGCATGGTACATGGACCGCACGCAGTTTTGCGCGTAAATTATAGTCACCGCTTATCGCGCTGCGACGTCATTCGACTTACACGGCTCACCACTTAGCCTCTGTGGTACTCTGAATTGAAGATGTTGTCCGTTGCGCGCCTTACGCAGCGCGAAGAGGAAGAAATCATAGTCTTGCTACCGTTTTTAATCAGACAGCAGCTCCGGATTCCTTAGACATAATCACACATCTTCTTTCATCACCCGCCCTTTGGTCTGTCTCAGCACTTACGCAGCACAACGCGTCATCGACTGGCGCAGTGACTCGCATCCGAAAAGCAGGCCACTCTTGCTTTGAAAAGCTTCGCTACCAGCACCGGTGGGCAGGTAGAGCTTAGCACGGCCCCGCAAGTCAACGAACAATCGCGGCCGTAGTAACGATTGCAACTAGCAAAAGGGGCGCCAGATTGCATGCCGCGCGTGCGAGAGGGACCCCCAGCGACCACTGACGCGCCGCCTCCGGACGAGTGTAAATATTTCCCCACGTGACGGCATATTTCAGAGACAATGGAGCAAGGCAATCAAACTGAAGAAAACCAAAGATCTCGGGACCCCTTCCCGCCCGGAAAATGTGGGAGAGTACAAGCTGGCCCCCATGCCATGCGTAAACAAACAGGCATGCGGACCGCGTCGGCAACAATCTTACCCACGCGCAGCGGAAACGGTGGGTGAGTGCTCGTGCTCACACCAGCCTCGCTTCACACCCCTGCCTCCTAGGGCTCCGCGATGCGCGCGAGCGAAGGGCAAAAACAATATCACAGGAAATGAGCAAGTCACGGCGGATATTTTATTCGAGAAAAACGTTGATTTCATGTCACTTTCCCACAGCTCCCTGCCCTGTCCTGGTATAATTACAGATTCGACTAGACTCCGACCAAACACGCTGACAAAAGTAAAGTCGGACAAAAGGAATTTGCGACAAATCCAAACCCCTTGTTGAGATGTTTTGCACATGGCGCGCGCCGTAAAAGGAGGCTGTGAATAGCTTCTCAGCGTGGTCCCTTTCCCCGGTATACCCTTTATCGTACAATAGCAATAAATCATAATCCGGGTGACAAAAAGACCATACGCGCATAAACAAGTCCAGACAAGCTCAAACAAAGCCTTCGTTTGGTGAAAATAAACATATGCAAATTGCAGGGAGAGTCGCCGTCTTTTTGTGTGCGTATACACGCGTCAAAACAAACAAGTCTCCCACGCTCCGTTGTCCTTCCAAGCAAATCCCATTGTACCTTGCTTCACCCTGCCCGAAGGCCCGTCCCAATAAAAAGCTATAAACCGAAACGCCGTAATCAAATTCATTATATCCTCAAAGTCTTCAAGATTAACACAAAAAGGTCATTTACGCCTTGGTGGCGGCCTTCTTGGGGGCAGCCTTCTTGGGCGCGGCCTTCTTGGCAGCAGGCTTCTGTGTCTTGGCGACACGGCCAGACTTGGTCTTGGTCAGGACGGTATCAGGCTTCTCGGGCTAGCAAGGTGTTAGAAACCAAGCTGGCATTAAACTGGAAGTTTTAAATGGTGCTTACCTTGGCAGCAGCCTTCTTAGGAGCAGCGGCCTTCTTGGCCGGGGCAGCCTTCTTGGTGGTGGTGGTGGTGGCCTTCTTGGTGGTGGTAGCCTTCTTGGGGGCAGCGGCCTTCTTAGGAGCAGCCTTCTTGGTGGCAGTAGCGGCCTTCTTGGGAGCAGCCTTCTTGGGAGCGGGAGCCTTCTTGGCCAGCTTGGTGCCGCCAGAGGGGCCCTTGGGCTGGGCGAAGACACCCTTCTCAACACCGGCCTTGAGGGCCTTGTTGAAGAGAGAGTCGAACATGTTGTCCGAAACGTTCAAGGAGTTGTTGGCCTTGACGTACTTCTTGAGGGACTGACGGCTGGAGCCATTGCGGTCCTTGAGCTGTGATGGGGGGAAGAAAGGTTAGTGGTGGTTCAAGTGAGCGGCGGTGCGAGACAGAGCTGAGTGCGACGGCGAGGTCGCGACCGATGTGCTGCTCAATGAATACATACAGTGACAATAGCATCAGTGATCATGTCCTATTTTAAAAAATTACAGTTAGCTTTTCATTCCAAAAAAAAAAAAGAAGAAGCCCGCGCACACCAGAAGAATCGGCGCGACGGTGAAAAAATGAGAGAGCAGGGCGCAAACGAACCTGGTAGCTGGCGTGGGAGGCCTTGGCCTTGGGAGCAGCGGCTTTGGGAGGCATGTTGATAAGAGTTTGGGGTTGGTAAAAGGGATGAATTAGATTCGGGTTGACGAAAGAGTCGAAATCTGAACGAGGCGAGAAATGTACGAGCTTGAAGATCAAATCGAAACAGAAAGAACAGGGAGGCGACTTCGTCGGGCGCGTGGGAGGGACGGGGGATTGTTTATATATCGGGCGGGGCGACGGCCGCAATCAGTAGCAGAGCAGGACGAGCACAAGCGCCTTGGGGGCAGCGTGTGTGTGTGTGTGGCATGCTGGCGCTGCCCGGTGCCTCGATACCGAGGGGCATGTACCTCTGCGACCGGTTGGGTGGGGGAAGTGGTGTGGCGGACGGCGCAGGTACATGCGCTGGGCAGCTTCCATCCCCCCCTCTCCCCCATCGGCAGAGGTAAAAAGCATCGATACCGCGAACGGCAGGAGCTCTCCACTGCAACGGAGGTACCCAAACGCCCCTCCCAAGCAGTCCGTCCTCTCGACTTGTTCTAGCGCCACCAACAAGCCACACGGAGCCTCTGGCCGCCCCACCGGCTTCACCTGTTCTCAGAAATGCGCCCACTTTTTGTGCCATGTATAGCTCCCAGCACGCCCAGCAGAGCCAGCACCACCGATTCCCCTCTGCCGCGCTAGGCGGAATGGGGGAGCTTCAGCCACACTAGGTACTACCACTGCACCTTTTCAGAACCGAAACCCCCCCACTCGCCCGGATGGCCGCCAAGGTACCTCGCCCGCGTCGACAATAACAAAAGAGACCTCGCTGTTATGCTTTCAGGGAAATGTGGGGCCCGCCTAGCGAGCAAAATAATACCTTTTGCCCCGTGACCAATTTTCTGATTGGTCGGCGCCAACATCATGTCGTCGCTCTTGTACCACCTCGTCACCTTCTGATCTGCTGAGCGTGGCCGCCGCCCGTCTGGACCCCCTCGAGGTGTTGCTACCTCGCTATGCCCTCCTCCCCTCGCTTTTTTTCTTTCGCGCTCGTTGTCCTCGCCTTCTCTGCTTTCTTCAATGGCTTTTCCCCCTCGGCCTGAATTCTGACCCTCCTTTACAATTTCCATGAGTCATTTTTTCGACCTGGCCATGCCCTCGTATCCCCGCGCAAGGTTTCGCGCTAGTTGCAGGTTGGTTTGAATGCACACCGTTTTGTCGGCCCAGATGTCGCAACCTGCCCATCCCCCGCCCCTTTGTGTTTGGCAACTCTTGTTGTCGCATTCTGAATTGTGCCGCACCGTAGAGTCGCAAGATGAGTATTGCTGCGTAGATTTGTCAAGTATAGTGCTGGCTATCGTTTAATGTAATTTTTGCCCGTGATTTTAAGTGCCATCGGGTCGAAATCTGCCATGTACCTCAAAGTCACTTTTTCGACGTGCGACCGGCCTTGTCGCGAAAACATGCCTGAAGCTATCCGCACAACTTGGCCTCGATCGCTTGTTCGCATCCAGCACCACCTCATGGAAATATTATGCGGCTTTTTGGTCTCAAAATTGAATATGCTAGCAAAATACATGTTCTGCCAATTTTTTGTGTCATTTTACGTACATGGTGCGTAGTTATCCGTGGAAACGTAAACAGTCACGATTTTGTCGGTCGCGATCGAAGTTGTTTGCCGACGGAAACGACTTTGCGAGCGGCCTGGCCCCCATTTGCGAGCGAATGAGCTTTGAAATTGCAGTTAATACTCTCCTAAACTTTTTCCTAGCGTTTGATAGTATTTCTAAATCGCCTCGACCCTATTCAATTGTGTTGTTGTCGTTTGCTTGAATGTACGCGGCCAAGCGCGACGCTTCTCTCTGTTTACAGTGAGAACGCGAATATCAATATAGCCTCGTCCACGCAGAGCTATCAGAGACGGCGAAATTTCAAAAGTACCTAATTTTGCTATTAAAAATCATCTGCCACGTTGAAATTAAGATATTCCCTCTCTTGCTCTGGGAAGCGACGCCGAATGCTTCTGTGGTGCATTTGAACCTCGGCACGTTCCCAGCCCGTCAGCAAAACCACAACACAGCTCTTGCTCCCAACACGCAGAATATTTTGAAGCTGAATGGTCGTTCCTGGTTTCAAAGCATCTTATATGTAACCAAATACTTATTTAGAGACCAAGACTATCTGCGTGGAACGTAAGGCTACGCAGAGACGGAACAGTCGCGCCGCAAGCGCAGGGTGCCAAACAGCGCGCAAAACGCTCGTAGCCACAAAACGCGTCAACACAGCCGAAATTGGACAATATTTTTTAATACTGCGATTGAAAATCTACCAATAAATGTATACATATGGAATTTATTCTCTAAAATGGCCAAATACGCGGATACACTTTTACGAGATTTTGCCATTCTGGTGTCAGGCACCAACTATCAGACTTACACGACGTTTGCAGTCATGTGACGAGGCACGTGGCTAGGAAGTATTGAACAGCATTGGGTGGCTTATATCTCCGCAGTATGCTGTTGCAGCTTAGGGAAACGAGCGCGTGCTTTCTTGACACTGCATAGTAAAACTATTTGCCAGGCAAATGATTCAATTCATCGTCATTGCGTTACATGGCCGCTCTGCCGAGGATATGGGTAAACTGCTGTGGCTCATCAACCGCTCCAGCCACGGCAGCATGTGGCACAGCATCCAAAAGAGGCGGAACCTACCACAACTGGGCCAATGAGACGTCCCGACGATTATAGCGCCAGATGGACGGGGCACGCGTGAGCACCCATCGGCTGGCCCCCTGTTAAGCTGGAGGTTTTTTGCGGTGGGGTCGCCTTCGTGGCCACGTCTAAAGATCCACGGTTAGGCCAAAACTCCAAGGCACACGAAGAGCGCAGGCCGGTGCGCGGCAACTCGTCTATCGTGGCCACTTAAACCTCGACACTTTTCTTGCTCTGCAACTCCTCCACCACCGCGTGGCCCGACCCCTTAGCTTACCCTGACGCTATCAGAAGAGGATGGGAGCATTTCTGAGCGCTTAATTCTGTCTCTTGCTTGCATCTTTCCCTGCGTCTTTTCGATTTGCATCTCCGTCCCACACCCCTCGTCGCTGCTGTCCGACGACTCCTTTCTTGGCATAAAGCTTCGACTACGCGATAGCCAGGCTGCCCACGGACCCGCCGATAGCATACACATTCAATCATGGCCGACTATACACAATTCCACGCCCTCGGCCAGGGCGAGGCCTACGACCCGAACGACCCAAACCGAACCTCTGCCCCTGCGGCTCAGCAGTTCACCCCTCCCGTCGCGGCGAACCCCTACCAGCAGCAGCAGCAGCAACAGCAGCAGGCATATGGATATGGCGCTCCTCCTGGCGCACAGCCGTATCAAGGTGGCCAGGCACCGCCAATGGCCAGCCCCCCGCCTCAGGATGCCTCCCTGGCTGCTCAGATGGGCGGCATGAACCTCGGCGGTGACGCTGCACACAGCACCGTCCGCAAGAAGAAGAAGGACCGCCACGCTTACCACACCGTGGAAGCCAGCGGCTCTTCGCAAGCCTTCAATGGCATGCCTGCTGCCGGTGCAGGTCCGCAGTTCCTCAACAGCCCTGGACCCCAAGGAATCCCTGCCTTTGGCGACCAAAGTCAGTTTGGCGCCCCCCGTGGTCAGCAAATGCCCCAGCAGCCTCAGGGCCAGTTTGGCGGCCCCCCGAGCGGTCCCATCAACCCGGCTGGACCGATTAACCCTATCGACGGAGCAAACTCGAGTGATGGATCTGCCGCAATTGCAGCTGCGGGCCAGGGCAAGGTGTCTGCGGAAGATCTGCCCAGTGTCCCCGCAGCTCGAGATGCGATCCAACAATACTTCCTCAAGAACGTATATCCCACATTCGAGAAGCACGTTCCCCCTCCGGCTTCAGTTTCCTATGTCGCCTTCGATCAGGGCAATTCGTCGCCGAAATACGCCCGCCTGACGCTGAACAACCTGCCCGCTACCTCCGATGGTCTGCAAGCTACTGGCCTTCCCCTCGGCCTATTGCTGCAGCCTCTTGCGCCTCTCCAAGCTGGTGAATCCGAGATTCCCGTTCTCGACTTTGGTGATGCCGGCCCACCTCGTTGCCGTCGATGCCGAGCATACATCAACCCCTTCATGATGTTCAGGTCCGGTGGAAACAAGTTTGTGTGCAATCTGTGCACCTATCCGAACGATACACCGCCTGAATACTTCTGTGCCACTAGCCCTTCAGGAGTACGAGTCGACCGCGATCAGCGACCCGAGCTCCACCGCGGAACCGTCGAGTTCATCGTGCCCAAGGAATATTGGACAAGAGAGCCTGTTGGTCTGCGATGGTTGTTCCTCATTGATGTCACACAAGAGGCTTATAACAAAGGCTTTGTCGAGAGCTTCTGCGACGGCATTCTCGCTGCTCTGTATGGCGGTGAAACTGAGGGCGAGGATGGCGAGCAGAAGAGAAAGATTCCCGAAGGAGCGAAGGTTGGCTTTGTCACATACGACAAGGACATTCACTTTTACAACATCAACGTACGTTTGCAGCACTTTTACATTTATGTTACAGACATTTAACTGACTTCTTGCAGGCTGGCTTGGATCAAGCTCACATGATGATCATGCCCGACCTGGAAGACCCCTTCCTGCCTCTTGGAGAAGGCCTATTCGTCGATCCTTACGAGTGCCAGGCTACCATCACATCCCTACTCAACCGCCTTCCCGAAATGTTCTCCACTGTTAAGAACCCGGAACCAGCCCTGCTTGCTGCCCTGAGCTCTGGCTTGGCTGCTCTCGAGGGCTCTGGCGGCAAGATTGTGTGCTCCTGCTCAGCTCTGCCAACTTGGGGACCTGGCCGCCTCTTCCTCCGCGACGATGGCAACCATCCAGGGGGCGAATCCGATAAGAAGCTCTATACCACGGAGCACCCCGCATGGAAGAAGGTTGCCGAGAAGATGGCTGGCTCTGGTGTCGGTGTTGACTTCTTCTTGGCTGCTCCATCGGGAGGGTATCTCGATATTGGCACGATAGGTATGTCCACGAGAATTAAGAGTATGAACAAGGAATGACTAACACGTAACGCAGGACATGTCGCTGCTACGACTGGTGGTGAAACCTTCTACTACCCCAACTTCATCGCCCAACGAGACAGCCCCAAGCTGTCTGCTGAAATCTCGCACACCGTCACTCGCGATACCGGATACCAAGCCCTGATGAAGGTTCGCTGTTCCAATGGCCTCCAGGTCTCGGCATACCACGGAAATTTTGTCCAGCACACCTTTGGAGCCGATTTGGAAATTGGCGTCATTGACGCTGACAAGGGACTGGGCGTCTCATTCTCGTATGACGGCAAGCTTGACTCGAAACTGGACGCCCACTTCCAGTCTGCCCTTCTTTACACAACCGCTTCTGGCCAAAGAAGGGTACGTTGCTCAAATGTCATTGCAAGTGTGAGCGAAACGTCAAAGGAAGCCGGCTCGCGCGAGCAGGGCATCCGCTCGTGCATGAAGTTTGTGGACCAGGATGCTGTCATCTCACTGCTGGCCAAGGAAGCCAGCACCAAGCTTTCCACCACATCCAGCAGCCTCAAGGACACAAGGAACTGGTTGACGGAGCGCACCATTGACGTCATGGCGTGCTACCGCAAGCACTCATCGCAACAACACCCGCCCGGTCAGCTGGTCATGCCAGAGAGACTCAAGGAGTTTTGCATGTACATTCTTGGACTTATCAAGTGCAGAGCCTTGAAGGGTGGCATCGAGAATACGGATCGTCGCGTCCACGAGATGCGCATGGTCCGAGGCATGGCAGCCCCAGAGCTTGCTTTGTACCTCTACCCGCGCATGATCCCCATTCACAACTTGCAGGCAGAGGATGGCTTTGCCGACCCCGAGACTGGCCACCTGAAGATGCCGCCGTGCGTCCGCGCATCGTTCTCTCGCGTCGAAGCTGGTGGAGTATATCTCGTCGACAACGGCCAACAGTGCCTCATCTGGTTCCACTCACAGACATCACCTAACCTTGTATCGGATCTCTTTGGCGAAGACAAGACTACGCTGAAAAGCCTGGATGCGTACACTTCTTCGCTCCCCGTTCTGGACACTCACCTTAACGCGCAGGTGCGCAATATTATCGAGTTCCTCAAGACGATGCGCGGCTCCAAGGGCATGACTCTCCAGCTCGCCAGACAAGGCATCGACGGTGCGGAGTTTGAGTTTGCTCGCATGCTGGTTGAAGACCGCAATAATGAGGCTCAGAGCTATGTGGACTGGCTCGTTCACATTCACAAGGGCGTTCAGCTCGAGGTAAGACTTTTATGACACTGCTATCACCGCCACATTTCCGCTAACATGTACTTCTCCTATAGTTGAGCGGCCAGCGTAAGCGAGAAGGAGAGGGCGATGCTGCGTCGACAACCCTGTCCAACTTTGCAGGACTGCGGCCAGCGTACTGGTAAAGCAGGGAAGTAGAATGGATGCCAATGTACGGCTTTCACAATTAAAGAAAAGTGGTTACATAGAATTTTGCTTTTATGGGAGAAGACAGGAGCGGATGTGTTGTTCGTTGTTTTAAGTTCCATATTGTCCTGAAAGGGAGCCAGGAAAAGAAAAAGATTTTACATACAAACCATCTACCATCTTCTCTTTTTGCTTATTTCGGCCAGCCAGCCGTTTTGTGGCATCAGATTGATCAAGTTGATCAAGCGCCGCACGTTGTCTCCCCTTTTTCTTCAACACGGCACAGTAACGGCTCTTTGAGGCCTACTCACCACTCACCACCCCGACCGACCCCGGTCGCGAATTCCGGCCACCCACACCGAGAGGAAACAACCACCACGCATGTTTCAGAAGGACGTTGACTAAACACAAAAAAGAGAGCCGTGCCCCGGAGGGTTTTTGAGCAAAAACCAGCAAGCCTCCCGAACCCCGCTCAAGGCCGCTCGGCCGGGATAGATTGCATGGGGGAGGAGAGTACTCCGTGAAAGGGCTGTATCGGGACACAAGATGACAGGAGGGGGTGGTGGGTAGTGTGGTGTAGTGCCGTAGAGGTATGTAGTAGCGCCGGGGATGGATGCCGTGCCATGTGGACAATCATTGCTACGCCGGGTCACAATCACAGGTTTCCAGACATTGCGCCCGCCGGAGTTTCCAGTCACGAGAAGACGTTTTCCGTACGCGGGTTGTATACGAGTATAAGCACTGCGCCTACGTACATACAAGCCACAGAGCATCTGCGGCCACAGCCGATATGCATCATGTCATAGTGCATGCACATAATATACATGTCGGGCTTCACCTGCGCCCCCCAGTTCCCCGTCCCTTGTGCTTGTGACCGGAAAATGGGAAACAGAATATAGGACACCCTGCACGTCTGGGGGTCTCTTGTCTGTTGGCATCCCCCAAAAAACCCACCTACCCCTGTCACATCACAGGCTCCCGCCGTTACGGTGGGCTGTGACAGCGACGTCGAACACATTGCAACCTTGTACAGGGCCCTATTGTACGGGAGTACGGAGTACATGTGGTAGTGCTGCCAAAAAAGCAGGCTGGCCCGCCGCCCACGCTCTTTTTTGCGTCCCTTTCTTCCCCTCCTCTGTCTTGGCGGATGGGGCTGCGGCTACGGCGCATGGCTATCAAGTGGCATGAGTGAGAAGAGGGGGAGAGGAGAGGAGAGGAGAGCACTATGCCACAGTTGGGAGTTTGGGGTGCCTTTGCTGACCTTTTCCAGCCCTGATGGAATGCCTGCAGAGTTTATGATGCATAATGGGGTACTGTGTGTGTGTGTGGATGCACGCATCGTGTACTCGCAGTGTTTCTCGGGATAATATGCTATTAATCTATGCATGCGCTCGGTCCAATTTAGTGCCGGCTTCCCGTTTCCCGACAAGCCTTGTATACTGATACATTGGTGCCTTGTTACTAACAATTTTGGCTCATTGCCGTGTGCAAGATTCTGCAGTAACTGCACTGTCTTCTGTAGATCGATCCCAACCCTCTCGCTCATCTCGCTTCGTAACAAAAAAACATAAAGTTTCGGTCAGACTTTGGGTGTAAGCGAGTCCATCTCAAACAGAGAGGATACTCTTAACATCGGTATTCCATAAGTAAGAACATAAAAAGAAAAATACATAGTCTAAAAGGAGAAAGAGTATCTTGGCAAAACAACTTGGGACTCATTCTGGAGTCGATAAGAGACAATTGCGGCCCGACCTTTGCCTTACCACACCACACTCGTTACCACCTAAACACGCATTGCATCTTGCGACCCCCACGTGAGTAATGGCAACTTCACCACTCGACGGCATCCACGTCGCCTGCAGGTTTCAGAAATCCCATCGTCTGAGGGCAGTCTTGAGGAGTTCAGCTCAGCATGTGACGAGCTGTGCTCTTCCTCAGGGCGGAACCAGCTTTTGAGGGTCTCGCTCGGAGCAACAACCCCTTGCAACTCACGTCGTAATCATCTCCAGCCCATACCGTGGGTCAGGCCGGCTGGCAACACGCTGAATCTCATTCGGGTCGAAAATCTCCTCGAATATAGACATATCCGTTGGGGGGTGACGACGAGACGAAGACGAAGACGAGGACGAGCCGCTGGTTTTCGAACTGCTGCCACCGCCGTGCTTCTTTTCCTTCTTTGCCATTTCATCCAGAATCAGGCGCGCCGTGCTTTGCGACGGATCCTCGAACACAAAGACAATGTAGGCGAACCGGCCACGTAGCTCAGGGTCAAATAGGAGAATGTCGCGCCATATCTCGGCGAGCTCCCGCGGCGGGTTGCGGTACCCGTTGCCGAGACCAAAGTCGCCTACAACGACCCTATCGTAACTGTTACACAGGCAGATCCGGAGCGCACCCCGGATCTTTTCTTGCAGCAGCTTGCGCTCTTCCGCAAAGGAAAAGGTGGTGCCGTTGTCGCGGAGCTTTGGCCACCGCGTAGGCGGCATGGAGACGACGGGTAAATCGTACCAAGTATCGAGTTTCTCGTAGCGATCATGCGGCCCGCGGCAAACAACCACATCGTCTGACAGAATCCCGCCTGCGGACGGTATGGGGTAGTTCCCGTCCGTGGTGTTTGGGAACGGGGTCGCCAGCGTGGCCGACAAGTTGCTCCTGCGGCAGAGCTTCTCTTCGTAGCCCGTCGAGCCGGTTTCCCAATCGCCTCCAGGTCGGCGGTCGTTTGCGGCGCATATGAATGGAACGCGGACTCTTGGGCCGCCGACTGCTTGGCTGGCCTCCGTATCCGCCGCGCCGTATGCTATGGCCCTCATCACCGGATCACCTTGTTCAACGAGGACTATTGGTGGTCGAGTGTTCAAGCTATGCCGGGGTAAGGCCAGCTGCACACAGGGCTGTACGTAGAGTACCGAGTATGGAGAGAACTGAGGGCAGTTTGCCCTGACCAGCGGGATGAAGTGTTTTTTGGTATCCGAGGCCACCTCGGACGGCTTAACCCTTGCGGTTTTGCTTGAACCCATCCTAAGTTGAATGTATTTGCAGACAGACAATATGAGTTGGAAACAGTCTCGAGTAAGAGACAACGACGGCAGGTGACCTAGGTAACAGTAGGCCAACCGTCAGCCTTCAGGAAGCGGCCGGCCGGCTTCTTTATAAAAGGTCCCTTGAAATCTGCAGCAATATTCAAACTGTAGCAGGGCATTCAATGGTAAGAGCTCGGCGAAATGTATACGAAGCGAGGTGGAAGAGCGGCGATGACACTTGTACTACTCAATAAGCCCAAGATTGTGAACCCCATGTTTAGGATGCGGCGAGCGAAGAGCAAGCGAGCCAGCGCAACACTGCCAACCGAGAGCTTTGGCAGGGACAATGTAGAAGGAGAACGAAGATACGTGGCAGGCGCAACGAGAGATGTACGACGCTGAGTTGGGGACTACGAGTACATACATACAGACGGCAGCTCGTGGGCGAGAGCGATAGGCCTAAATTGCGTCTTGTCTTTACAGGAGAGACAAAATACTGGGGACCACGAGGGGGTGAGGCATCCAGGTTGACGGGACTAAGAGGGGTAAAACCGTCTCTCGTTTTGTCGGTAGGGCGCGGGTATGCGCGAAGCCGTACAGGACAGAAGAGCTCAGCTGCAGGATCTGACTGGATGGCGACGACAAGATACTGCCATCTCAGACACACGCAGCAGGTGTACTCTTACTCGTAGTGGCAGGAATTAGAAGCGCCCGGCCCACTCGTGGAGGTTGCTGCCGCCGCATTATGCATGCATGCAATGCAATGCAACCTGCAGCTGCCAGTTGGTGGGAGCCCCCCGGTCCCGGTCCGCAGAGTAGACCAGACCAGAGCAGCAGACCAGAGCAGCAGGACAGGAAAACGATGACATGGAAGCGGGACGCGCAACGGTATGCATGTGCTGGGCATGACTTTGCTTGCTGCCCCTCCACCACCGTGCACCGTCTCCCGTCTCCCGTCTGCCGTCTGCCGTCTCCCACCATCCGCCCAGATCTGTGGCACTTCATCTTGCTTTGTCCAACGGAGTCGAGCGATTCGGGCGCATGGTTCTTCCTAGGCGACGCATGCACGCGACATGGGTAGGGCAGGATGGTGCGGCCGGTGTCTGGTCGCCTGGCTCGGCAGGACCAGGCTGACGGGTAAAAGACGGTTCTAATTGCGAAGACAAAGGATTTCCTTGCTGCGACACAAACAGGAGAGGGGCCGCAGAACCAGCATCCACGGCCAAGCCACTGCCAATCCATTCTTTGGTGCGCGAGTCGATGGGCGGCACTGGGAACGGAAACGAGCCGTCGCTGGTATGAAGGCGAGCTTCGTAGCCGTGGCTAATTTGAGAAGTGATCTGAGACTGCACGGGACACGAAATAAGAACCGAGAATCCTACGCAGACGTCAAGGCGCGGAAGAGCGCCCTGCCTATGTGTCTGGCCCTCCCGGAGTGAGCTGCACTGCTCGTACGGACGTGCTCCCTACAGCACGGAACATACCTGGCAACAATGACGAGGCGCGCCTCGGTAGGCGCAGGGTTATATTTGGTAGCCGACATGTCAGGCCGTTCGCCGTCGACGCCTCGTCGGCATGTACAAGTTGGCGCTGGCACAAGGGTATGATGGGGTACCGTCCGAAACAGGTTCAGGCTAATGATACAGCTTGGAACGGCAGTGGTTCGTATTAATAGCCGTGCAACGAGGCGGCGACGCCCTGCAGGTGGTTGCCTGTCAGTCTGGCCCCGTAGGCGTAGGCGGAAGCGCCTGTGCTCAGCCGACTTCTCAAAGCGTACAAGTCGAGAACGGGGTGTCTCTGAGCATCCGCCACCGAGAACGCAGTGAATATCAGTCCCTTGCGCGGCGAGTCCCTTGGAGGCAGCAGTTGCGCGGTAAGGTACTAGGTACGAGTAGTTGTACGCCGTTGTGGTAAGCAAACGAAAGAAGACGATGTTAAGTGGTGATGACTGGCCTCCTGATTCAGGCATTTTACTCGTAAACCTGGGGAGGCAAGTGCGACTTTGCCGCTCACACCTGCCTCATTGCCTACCTTACCTTATAGTCTGAGGCGTTTCCGAGTGTTAGCGGGCGCGTTTCTGGCGAGGTACCTCATCGTCTGGTACCACTCACGCGCAAGTACGCCAACCAACCGCGAAAGTACATGCCAGGACGCGCTGCGGCTTTCCGTCGTAGTAGCGAATAACTACAGGTACAACGAAAACTGTAGAACGGCTCTTCAGGTCAGCTCCTAATGAGACATGTATAGCGGCGGCATATGTCACGAGTACAGCAACGTACGATTGGGATTTTATTTTCATTTGCCATTCTCGGCAGTCAAGCATTTTCGCAACGGTCGCTTAACGGGACAAAGGTACATATCACTCCTGGAGCCACGCCGAGCGGGTACTTGTGGTGGATGTACCCGGTCTGGCCCAATAAGGCAACCCGCCACCAGCCAGCACCTACAGCTGTCAACAGCTGGCGCACGGAGGCGATTCCGCTAGCCGGAAAACCGTTTTTCCTAACCTTCAATCGCGTCACCAGTGTCATCAACAGCGCCGATATACCTTCTGGGCGCGGCGTGCTTGAGGAATCTGACGCAAATCCCGTGAATAATTGTCCTCTACGATAAAAATCGCCTTCTTCACCTCTCTGCAGTCGCCTCGTCGCGAACACCATGCATGATATCAAGTTTTGGTTGCCAACTCCTCTATAATGTTTGCAACCCACGCTCATCGAGGACTTCGGTGGTGGAGAGGGTGCGCCCAGACGTCCAAAAGGCTCTACTCTGCACGGGTTTCCAGTGACAAGTCCCAGAGCGTGAAGACAATTGCAGATCTCAAGGAATTCCAGTCCAGCGACGGTGTCTCGGGCGTAGAAGTTTGCGGGTGGGTGAGGTCTGTCAGGAAGAGCGTCGGCGTTCGCTTCGTCGATGTGACAGATGGCTCCTCTATGAGGCCCATCCAGGCCGTTGTCGACAAGGCACTCGCATCAGAGTAAGTTGCAGGTCCAATTTTCGGGGGTTTTTATACAACGTTGAAGCTAACATGACCTTTCAGCATTCGCCCTGGATCTGCGGTTCTCTTACGTGGTGTATGGAAGAATGACGTGGATGTTGTTGCCGCAAAGGACTCGAGTCCTACTGCTGGAGATGAGCAGGATTCGCCAACGATTTCTTCTCATGAGCTGCAGGTCAGCGAACTAGAGATTTTAGGACCCTCCGACCCCAAGGTACGGCTTACTCTTGCCATCCCTTTCAGTGACTCTCGCAAGTTTCTAATTTGAAAACAGACATATCCCATCCAGAACAAATACCAGACACCCGAAAGTCTGCGGACCATGCCTCATCTCCGGTCTCGCACGCCTCTCAACAGCACGCTGTTAAGGTTTCGCTCCGATGCGACGGCAGTCTTGACGCAGTTCTTCTTTCAAGAACAATTTCAGCAAACCCACCCACCCATTATTACCTCGTCGGACTGTGAAGGTGCGGGTGAGGCCTTTTCCGTAAAGGCCGGTGAAAAGACAGAGTTTTTCCGTTCACCCAAGTACCTGACTGTATCGTCACAACTGCATCTTGAGGCGCTCGCACAGTCTTTGGGGAATGTCTGGACACTCTCACCCACATTTCGAGCTGAGAAAAGCGACACGTCGAGACATCTCAGTGAATTTCAGATGCTTGAGGCAGAGATGAGCTTTGTTAGTGATATGGACGAGGTCATGTCGTTGGTTCAAAAAATGCTCAAGGAACTCGCGGCCGGCTTGAAGAACCTACGTGCCGCCAATGAGTTGGTTGATAACAGACTTGACTGCAAAGAGCCGGCCGAGAAGCTGGCTTTTGAGGACCTAGTGGAAGCACAGGAATTGCAAAGACGTTGGAGAGGTCTGTTGGCGGAAAAGACTTGGCCCCGGTTGACGTACACCGAGGCCATTGAGCTTCTCCAACCTGTTGCGGAAACCTTTGAACATAAGCCAGTCTGGGGCAGCGGCTTACAGTCGGAACACGAAAAGTACCTGGCCGAGAAGGTGGGCTACGATGAGGCGGCGGATGCGTACTTGCCCATCTTCATCACACAATATCCACGCGAGATTAAAGCTTTCTACATGCTGCAGTCTGCTACTTCACCAGCACAGGGGGCGACAGTGGACTGCTTTGACTTGCTGGTTCCCAGTCTGGGAGAGCTTGCGGGAGGATCGATGCGCGAGCATCGCTTAGCAGAACTCGAGGACAATATGCGATTGCACGGCCTGGAAGTGCCTAAGCGCAAGGCATCGGCCAGTAGCATGGACTGGTACCTGGATTTGAGGAGATGGGGAAGCCCGCCGCACGGAGGATTTGGACTCGGCTTCGATCGCCTGCTGAGCTATTTGACAGGCGTACCGAATGTACGCGACGTTGTTCCGTTTCCGCGTCACTTTGAGCGCTGCGATTGCTAGATCCAGCAGAGCTTCCGGCTGCTTGTGGTGCGGTCCGAGCACGGCCCGATGCCATGTGCAGCGTTTCACGTCACATTGACAAATTCATCTCGGCGAAGGGTGCCGGGAACGCCAGCTGCGCGGCTTCGTCAAGTGTTGCCCTGCTTGGAACCTTCCATCGGGTTACACGCGTCGGTGATGCTGCAGGTGGGCGTTGGGCCACATGGCAAGTGACGGGGACAGAGGCAGGTGGCACAAGATTATGCCGAGTCTCTCAGCCGAGACGAGGCTGCTCTGTCTACCTCGCCAGGCTCAATAGGCGAGGCAGTATCTGCCGTGTTGAGATGACGTGGAGATGGCGTTCGCTAAGGGAACAACTGCGCAACATCAAGAGTCATTTCATACGATACATTGTATATTATGGAGGAGTTGATTGTACGATATGTTTGGGAATAGATGGCCCGATTATAGAATATAGAAAGCAAGCTCTCAGTTCAATATTTGCAAGCGCTGTCTGATACGTCGAAGGGAAGACAGTTGGCGCGTCTCTTTGCGTGATTCACGTGAAATGACACGTAGAAACAATATAATTTACGTTGTTGATGATGTTGTGAACACGGTCTATGCGGGACGCGTTTTACAAGGTGCTATGACGCGATTTTCCTAACTGCTCATTGATACCTTGCAGGCCCATGGTATTCACTTGAAGATATCTCGAGAATTGTACGAACCACAAAGATACACCACCAATTTTCTAGGAAAAATACCACTAGAAACTCGAGTAAAGGTCAAAAGATTATTTACATAGAATATGACTTAATTATATAACCTGGTAGCTGAAAATGGAACGCTATGCTTTGACGAAAGTAGTATAGGGTAGGTCGCGATATCTCTAACTCTCTTTAGAAATTGGACGGCGCCACTGCCATTCCACCTTCAGTATGATTACGTTTCACAGCAGCGTCAAGAGAGAGAGAGAATTTAACACCAGCCCACACAAAGTCATTCCTATTCGTAATCATCTACGAGTAAGCCCGCGGGATGCCGGGATCGGTTGGAACGGCACGACTAACGGCGTTTTGGCGCTGTAAGCTGGAGGGGCATCGAGTGTTTTAGTGTAATGTAGCATGACTCCAGCACTAAGAGGCTGGCTTGTTTCTGGTCACGTACCCGCCGTGCTCGTAGAGACGGAGTATTCCGTCCATAGCATACGAGTACTCGTAGCCCATTTTCTTTCTATTGCAGTTCCAAGAGATACAAGACTGGGCCACGCGTATTGCGTTGGGAGGCGAGTACAGTACCAAGCAATGTAAATCGGCCTATGCACAGTGAAGCCGGTATTGACTTGGCGAATGCAGCAAGCGTAATATCACTAATACCAACGGACCTACCTGTAATACATTCACCGTACCGCGTACGTATTACAGGGCCCAGATGACCGGTGTGCGATAATAAGCATAAGCAACCACATGGGAAAAAGGAACAAAAGTCCAGGACACAGTCGCCAGAGAGAAAAAGCCTACAGCGCAACTCGGACTAGATGGGAACGCCTCGCGTGCCGTCACAGCCGTTTGGGGCGGGTGGGAACCAAGTGCAAGAAAACAAGGTTAACTACGCTAGCGCGTGGAGGCGCCGCGCACTAAAATTCCTTCGTGTCCTGTGTGCAGATGGGACCTTTTGGTCAGGTTATTGGGAACTTTTTTTTTTGTGAGGCGAAGTTTGACGCGGCTGGGAAAGCTCGTAGAGAAGTGTAGTAGAGAGTACGGCGAGGCCAGTGGCAGGAGAGGCGCTGCGGAGAAATGGAACAAAGTAAAGAGAGTTTTGTCCAAGAGTTTGGATATACAGAGAATTAACGTATAAAGTCTCACGGGTTACCGAAATGGGCTTTGTTCTACGAGGGAAGGATGCGCCACTTTGGTGCGCGGACACCGAAGAAAGAGAGGGAGAGAATCCACATGTCCAGAAATTCCCCGTGTTGGCCATGTTTAATTCTAGACACGCCCTGCCTGACCTTGACTGTGGGAATGGGCGTTTTGTGCGCCCTAGTTTTGACTCCATCCGCTGCGTATAGATACTTTTGTGTGGAGGCGGACCGAGGGTTAGCAGTCACCGTGCTGGGGCACATTGCTTCGTTTTTGAGTCGACGTGTGGAATATGAAGACAAATTGTGAGCATGGTTACATGGCAGCCTTGTGATGAGTACTCCGTAATCATCGTAGTAATACACCGTCAATCGTCCCGCCGGCTAGGGATAATATGACACAAGACCAACGAAAAAGAGGCATGGCATGGCCAATCCTGCCCTGCCTTGGTTACTGGTGCAGAACTACCCCCCCCCAGCGGTTCCGTAGTACTTCGCAGGCTCCAAAATACTAGGTGCAGATGCCAAACTAGTCTGACAAGGAATAAAAAAGCCAAGCCTTCCAACGTGCCGTCCGAGCCGATTTCCTACCAGGGTGGGGGGCGTGTGAGAAGCGAACCCGTCGCAGCTTGGCCCTTTTCTTCAGGTGTGCGCAGAGACCCCTTTTCTTCCTTTCTCACGCAACGCCATAGCCAAGGACTGTCGATCCTTTGGGCTGGGCTTTGGTCATCTGCGACAAAGACGCACGCATTTCTGTCGTGGTATAGTAGGTACAGCAAACTGCACGCCCTGTCTACATACGAGTACAAGGTTGCAACGGGGAGTCTAGGAAAAAGCCGCGCTTGTGACGGTAGAAACTGCCTCAGGTTCCGCTTAAATCGGCACGGGGCGCTCTTCCTACCACGGAGTAGGTAGGTTGCTCTCGATGACCTTGATGGGGAGTTTTAGGTGATGTTCTATACGACGTTAGGTTACGACGTTAGGTCAATTAAGGAAAGTCGCAAGAGCGTGCAAAAGCTCGCCCGGCTGTGGATTTTCGATGGAGGGAACATGGCGGAGAAACAAAAAACGCATCGCAAGCCCCGGGCTCATCACCTTCTACTTTGGGTATCCCAGGGCTTCGCTTCGTACTGGGAGGCGTTGACTCAAACCGTCTTTCAAGACCGCGGAGAAGTCCATGTTGGTGCCACCACCTCCTCGTCTTCCTCGTAGGGTGTAGAAGTGGAAAAGCCTCGTGCTGAGTGTGCCTGCGTGCTCTATATTACCTACCCATGATGCCTGTCCTGCTTGGCAGCGGTGAGAATTAAGCTTAAGCGTGGAGCCCCGGTTTAGAGAAAGCTTGGCGGCGAGATATCCCCGTCAGGAAGAAGGGCACAGTGCAGGTACACAGCGTAGGGCGGCAAAACCTGCCTTTTCATAAACGTGGCGATTTTGATACTCTTTTCTACTTTTACTATTTCGCCAAGTATTATTCATTACGGTGTTATCACCAAGATGCGTCTTTCAACGTGCGGACCATAGACGCTGTCGTAGATGCTAAGTACAATGCGTTACATTCGGCTCTGCCAGCGTCGCAGCCAAGAGTACTCCCATACACACTATCGAAAATGAACACACTCTTGGAACGAGCCGTGCGGTCATCGCGCATAAAAGATACGTACTGTACGGACTTCCGTGGCAGCAGAAATATACTTTCTTGTCACGTATCAGGTATCGCGAGAGCCGCCGCCAACATGGCGTGATGTGACGTTTTCTTCGGACACGGCACGAACGGGACTTGAGACAAATGGCAGTGTAGCAGTGTTGTTGGAGGCCCCCCAGGACACCTCCCTACCATCGCCGGAACCGTCATCTCATTCCGATCGCTGGGTTTTTTTTCTTCGTATAGCGGACTTCGCAAGTTCTTTGGTCCCGTCCCGGAACAGCACGAGCAATTGAAACAAACAATTGCGCGGTCTGTGCCCACCAAAGGGCAAGAAAGCAAAAAAAACCTAACTAGACAAACCTCTGGCGTTTACGTATCATCGAATATCGCGCAGGGGGGCACAATAGACGTTTCGGGGTCTTGGGGTTGTCCGATGCGAAATGCAAGATCGGCGTCGTAGGAGGCCTGCGAGCCAAGATTTTTTTCGAACGGGCTCACAAACACCCGCTTTTGGCAACGCTTTTCGTAGGCGATGCCAAGTAGAAACTTTACTGTACTGGCATTTGAGTACATTGAGTCAGTAATGATAGGAGCGCGGAAAAACAACCGTGATTGTCCAATCTCATACCGTTCCTGGATCGTGAGGGCGGCCTCTGCATTGCGCCATGCCAGTACTTAGCCCACCCCCCATGCGAGAAATAAAAGCGCCGAAAAAAGAGCCAAGACAAGGTTCCAAGACAAGGGGAAAAGCACAAGGAAGCAAACAAGCTTGCGATTGACTTTCACTTGGCTTTCTGGGTCCCTCTCTGTGTGTGGTTTATTGGGGTCGATTTCTCTTGTGCCGTTTGGCATGGGGGGGGGGGGGGGTTGGCTTTAGCGTTTTGGGGGCCCTCCCTCTTGGCTCGGGCCATGGCAGAAGAGGCCGCCCGTGTTTGATTCAGAATGGCAGAACAAGGGAGAAAAAAAAGGCAAAGAATTGTAAAAACAAAAATAGTTATAATTTTTTATATGACGTCGGTCAATTCTAGAAGTATTATTTTGACTAAAAGGCAAAGACAAGAGAAAAAAAATACATGCAGGTTATATCGTGTACCTTGTAGGCGCGCATAGGGCGGCTTACAGGTCATTAGATCAAGTAAACCTCCCCATTAGCCGCTGCCCTAACGGCATACAAATTACCCGTAAGCAGTTCTACATGATAGGCTCAAACATGCCCATCTCGCAGAATTGCCCATGCCGCTCTCCTCCCCAAGAAGCTCCCATGTGGTGGCAAAACCAGCCAAGACTCTACAAGGCGGCGCGCCAAGCTCCCGTGGTGACCCCCTGCAGCCACTGCACAACTTTTTATACAAGGCGAGCCGGACGTGAGGCTCTTGTTACGTAGACCCACGGTATTTCGGCACAGTCAGTTACTTGTAGAAATGGTCTTGTCAACGGAATTTGCCATGGCAGTAGCTCGCAGAAGGCGCTGCTAGAGGATGGCGGAGGCCCATGTCTGTTGTGCCTGCCACAAACGCTGTGAGGCTGAATGCCACCATAACACCGCCTCAAGACCCTTGCTTGCTTTGCCTTGCTCATCCTCAGCCTCTTTTGCGGTCCCCTGTAGGTGTAGATGAGAGGAACACTAACTAACTCGTACGAGTAGAGTTGGCTGTTGTGGCAAGTACGCCTGATTCAGGTCTTTGTAACAGCTCAGCTGACCCCAAGGGCATATACGGGATCTAATTGCTGCAGAGGAAATACAAGTACAAGCAGCACTCAGCGGCCCTCTTCTGCACCTTGAAACACCTACCAAGACTCAAGAGGACCGGTCTCGCTATAACGGACATGTCAGTTTGTACTGTACAAACTTGGTACACCCAACATGTACAGTATGTACCTCTTTGTTTAAAACACAGTTGCAACTACTGTGTAAAAAGGCGACACCTGCCATGGTGCAAAGCTCATCTCCATGTCCCAGCATGGCAGCCGTACCCAGTCACTCAGCGAGCAAAGGCCAAGTTCCATCCCCCATCGGCAGCACAACACAACACACACGCCCCCCTTCCCCGCCGATACCCCATATGCTTAGTCCCACCGACCAGTCAAAGGCGCCAAGCCGGTTGGAACGGCATCTCGGAATCGCGCTAGGCAAGCCACATTATTGCTTGTTGCTTTCCTTCAGCCCAGTTCTGGGTGGCTGCTGGGGGGAGGCGCCAGTGTCGAGGCCCTGCTGTCCCCAAGCCTTCTGTCTCCTTTCTCTGACGGAAGTCACTAGGAATAGACGCGTGCGATGCCGTTGGGACCATGTTTTCTTTCTGCAAGATACCTTCTCCTGAAGCGGCCCATAAAAGGTTTCTTTCGGTCCCTTTCTTGCCGCCGGAGTCGTCTAACCCCCCTTCCCTGCTCCGCCAAGCTTGCTGCTTCCATGCCAAGACTAGTGGCTGGCAACGTTTAAATTCATGCTTAAAACCCGCAATCACCGTCACCAGAGGGGTGTGCGGATAAAGCATCTCCGGCCGTCTTATCCGTGCTGGCCCTCACCAAAATTCAAGGTTGCTGCCGTCAGCACCACACCCCCTTGCTCGCGCTTCGCCCTTTTCATATTGTGCAGTGACAGTAACTATGCGGACTACTCGTAGTTCCGCTTCGATTTAATTTACCTTGTATGATAGTGTCATGTACCAACATGTAGCTAACACCGACGCCGGTGTGCACATGTGCCTAGCTGGGATGACCGCTTGACGTGCAACAAAAGCTTGGCCTGTAGCCTTGCATGCCACCGGCCCCATCGCACATGGCTCCGTTCGGTCGAAACCCGAACAGTATTATGACGGTTGGCGGCCTCGTCAAAGCCGCCAAGAGCAGGACGGCGACAGCGTCTTTCAGGCGTGCGCTGTATGCACTGCAGGATTATTGCAAAGAACAGACGAGTTTCTCCTTGTGGTCAAACAGAACCCTTGATCGACAGCTTGGCGCCCAAAACTTGCCCACACGCGTGCCAGAAGCGATCAGCCAAAAAGCCCCAGCTTAAGTCTTGGCTTGGCACGCCGACGGCCCGACCTCGTTGGCTGCGTGGCGAAACTGTGCACTCGTGCGAGTGTGCGAGCGCAGTAAAATGCCGGGAATCCGTGGCCAAGACCTGACTACCTTTACACTGTGTCTTGCGGCCGGGAGTGTCGAGGATTTGGCTCGTGGGTATGTCCATGTAGTTCCATGTAGTCTCTATGCAAGCCCATTTCACGCGCACTTGGTATCAACAGACGGCACCTTTCGAGAGCAGTAACAGACTCCAGGGCAGGAAGCAACACAGTAAAACATAATATAATAACCGTTATTACCGACATACACCATGTCATCTTGACGGAAACAAAGGTTATCGAACAAAGACGATGACAGGCCGTTGCACGCTAGAATGCCGTCATGGCGTTTTCCGTACAGTAATGCTGCCCCCGTAAGGTGCTCCGTACTAGTTTGTGGGTTGGTTTCGCGCTATTGCCATGTCGGCACCGAGTCGGCCTGCATGCTAACGACGTCATTGACGGGGCTCATTAGCTCCTCGCAACAGACGCTGGGGCCAAACTAGCGATTTTGCACCCCACCCAGTGGCCCAGGGGCTAGTTTTGACGTTGCAGGCGGTGCGTCCCTAAGGTTACAGGTGCTGTGAGCCCTGTAACGAGGCCAAGGCCTGCTAGCGGACGCCGTTGGCCTCATCTGCGCGTTGCTTTGGCATCCCCAGCCCTGCATGATGCGTCATGATGCGCCATCTGTCCGGCCAGGTGGCTGCGTTGCGGCCGCGTGGGCTCTTGGCGCGGTCGATGAAAGAAATTATGCCACGGGATGTTTTTAGTCCGTACGACACGATGGCGACGTTTATGAGCCGGGTTCTTGGCGCTGCAATTCTTGTACGGCGTACGGCACTCCAGGCTAAAGTAGAGGCGTGTGTGCATCTCGCCTCTTCCGGTGGCCAAGAGACGAGGAATCGGGCCGGATATCTGCAATAACAGATTTACAGCAATCAGGTTCGCCATCTTGTAAGACGCCGAGTACGAGTAGAGATGGGAAGTGTTTACTGCTTAGTTCAAGCCGCGGCTCTTTGCCCTCTGCTGTGTAAGTTGTGGTGCCACGGCCAGGGCGTGAAGCAGGTCTCAGTACCTGACTGTGATGAAAGTGCAAATATCACACCAACAATCAAGCACGGCACTTGCCAGAGTCGGCATTGCAAAGTCAACGGCCGATGAACGAAGGCTGGCGGGCCGTCTGAGCCCGAGGGTGTTTCTGCAGATCTGTAACAGGAGATTTGCATCATGAGCGAAGAGTGAAAGCCGATCAGCGGTGGAGGTGATCCAATGCGACACTGAGGCCTGGTACAAGTACGAGAAATCACCGGACCGGGTACATTTGCAGAAGATGAGGTGCATCGTAATAATATTGGCCTGATGAATGTCAAATTGAAGACGGTGAGCTATAGCGAGCCACTTTGCGTTGTGGCTCGAACAAGTTGAATGGTTGGCTTGCGGAATTAATATCATCCTGTGGACTACTCCGTATAGTAAGCTCACATCGTAGCGCATCAGGTGGTTCCAAGTGCAGGCACCACAAGATGCACGGAAATATGCCCTTGGTTCTCAGGTGACTGAAACGGCAATGACACGGTGCGTCGATGTGCAGATTGGCATATCCGTGACGAATGCCGCCGCGCAAAGTCCGCAGATCCATATGACGGTTTTGGGGCTCTGGCATGAGAACACAAGCGATCAGCTCGCCGCCGGATTAGGTCCAAAAAGCCAGGGCAACAAGGAGGCGTGCTGGACATGAAGAGATGCAGGCTCGGCTGGGACGGCATTTTGGTGTGTCAGGAGCGGTGCCGACTGACCGGGCACTTTCCAGTTTGGGCGGCCGTGCTAGCCGCGCCTTGTACTTTTGTATTCGTACTCGTACATTACATACATACGGTCTGCACAGCCTAGTAATGAGACTACGAGGGAGTGCGTCATTTGAGGCAGACATGGAACAGTAGACGCAAGAAGAGACAAAAGCAAATGAGCACGAGAGAGCAAAAAGGTAAACGGCCAAAAATCCCGATCACGGGAAGCTGGCTTGGCATCGAGAGCTCTATCGGGCCTCTTCTCTCCTGCAAGTACTCCGTATGAGTAAACACATCCGCAGAGGGATGGAATTGGGGGCTGGATTTTGACTCAGTGCCTTGCGTTCACAGGCGGGCCGGGGGCGGGACTACAGCGGGACAAAAAAGATAAAGAAAAGAACACATTTAAAAAAAAATAAAGTGCACCACACCTTGTGAGTAAGCTTGCTTTGGCGCGAAAGGCCGGGGTTAGCTTAACTAGAGGGGGGGTGTGGTGTCAGTGAAAAAGGAAGAAGACCCAAGACCTAGCGTGCCGATTTATCCAGCGGCTGAGACGGCACCGCCAATGGAGCCCGCCACAGCAGGGGAACGCCGACTGGCGCGCCATGGATGGAAAAAGGCGGCACGGATTTCAGAGACAGAGAGGTCTAAAAGTGAGCGAGCGAGTATCAGTAAGCCCCCCCAGTACTACGTGTCATAGGCCGCTGTTCTTCTCCCCCTCCCCCACTGATGGCGGATACCTGGGTGCAACCCAAAAGGCGCCGTCGTCAGCGAATGTTGTAAATAAGCTTAGGTGGACGGTGGAATGGCTTTAAATGTGCAGTGGCGTTTTTTTGCCCTCTTATGTACGAGTAGTAGATTGGAGGCTTTGGTGCTTTGCGCGTACGACAACGGATATACGGCAACGCGAGTACGAGTGAGTGTGATGAGCATGTTCCTACGAGCAGTCTACTATGTAATAGCATGCATGAAGAGCACGCAGTAGTAATTTTGCTCTTGCCTTGGTCACAGCACTGATAACAAGAATGAAACCTCTTCACGTGCCCCATGTCTTCTAGCTCACGAGAGAGCACAAGCCAGCCCGCCAGCCTGAAGGATGCGAAAGTGATGAGAGCAAGCGTCAAGCCTCGTCTGGCTGTCCTGCATCCTCCAGGGCATCCTCCAGGGCATCCTTCCGCCCTCTTGACCACCCCCGGAAAGCACCAAAAAAGCCAAGGCGTTTTCCGCCCCGCCGCGCGGACGGTGGACCAATGGGAGCGCCGGATTACGCCCAGAATTCCGCGGACTTTGGGGCCCCCTTTCCTCTCCGTCGAGGGTCACGGAACTTTCCCTCTCTGGCACTCACTCTAGGAGCTGGCTCGGCCGAGGAGGGGGGTACAGGAAGGACAAGCACCTTGGAACGCCAAGCATTTTATTTCCGGCGAACGGCAATGCGGCACGTAGGATGGGTACTGCCCCATCCCACCTTGTTTTTTGCTTATTACCTTATTACCTTATTACGTTGGCGCCGGCTCCAGTTTACTACCTACCGTAGCAGCGCTACTCTCCTCCCCTCGTAGAGAGCGAGCCACAGCGGCCGACCACGATCGGTGCCGCTACGGACTGGTCGTACGCGTACGCAACGCACTACGGCACCAAATGTGCCGGCTTGGTGTACGAGTAGCACCAAGGGTAATACTATACACCATAGTACGCAATTCTGTATACACCAGGCGGCTTCGTTGCCCTCTGTGGCCGCGCTTTTGTACGGAGTCATACCATGTAAGTAAATGCCACGCGAGAAGCAAGGTACCGCCCAAAGACTTGGCCGCCCAGAGCCCACAATCGCCGTCCTTCCCTCCGCTCCGCGCTCTTGGCTGGGCTGGGCCACTGGAGCCGTTTTGGCGTTTGGCGCGGCTTGGCTTCAGTCATTCTGATCCTTCTCTCGGCCGGGTCGCACATTGTTCGCTACGGAACGGTATACAAGACTTGGCTATGGGAGCGCTGCAGGGCTACGTATGGAGCAGGCACTGGGTTGCATTTCTCAGCAATCCCAGAAACAAAAGCCCTATGAGGCAGAGGGGGGAACGCTGGAGGAGTGACGGCTCTTCTTGGCAGTTACACTGAGAGGGCAAAAGCCACGATTTGCGCTCGCACGAGAGAGACAGAGAGCCGTGTGACGCAGGGCAGGGCAGACCTGGTGAGTATGAGCAAGTAGTTTTGACACAATGTAACCAGCAAAGCGTCGCTAGCCTGTGCGACGCTGGTATTTCCTGTTGCTGGACGTCTTGGCATGGACATGCTTCCAAGGGCAACGACACCTGTGAGCATACACGTATAGCATTACGAGTAGCATTAGTGCTGCCGTACATCCGTTTACCCCCAGTATTCTTCTGCTGCCTTGAAACGGGCAACTCGTGCATTTCTCCTGGCGACTTTTACGGCCCGAAACCAGAGCACCGCCCCGGGCGCTGGCTTGCTCGCGGCAATAACGGCACCACGGCAATACGGCAAACCGGCACCGCTCTGGGGGCGATGCGTGTCCATCCACGCCCCCCTTTTTTGTTGTTGCGCGGCGTGTGTCGTCGTAAAACTGGATAAACGAGGCATAAATCCAGCGCCTCTTTTATTTTTATGTCACTGTAAATATTGGGGCCGAGTCTCCTTGTTTGGGTACCCTTCCCTTTGCAACACTCCGAGCGTTCCGTGCAGTGTAGGTGCCCGGAGATGGTTGGAATCTACTGGGACAATCTTTCCTGTTCAGAGTCAACCGGTCGGCTGGCTGGAAAGAGATGCACAAGCCAGTGACAAATATAAAACAGTACAAAGTGAAAAGTGCAAAGTCACTTGATATAGGTACTATTAAGCAAAACCCTTGATGAACCCTCGACTCTCACCCTAACGAAGAAACACAAATAATCATGGACGTCATGGGAATAAAAAAAGCTTAAGCATAAGGATGGGCCAACTTTGTTTTTCTGTCTAATCTCCCCCAGGCGGCTGGGGGGCGTGTGTGCGTGCGTGTGTGTGTGCCACAGTGGCGCTACCACAAGTAGCGCGTTAGTGCAGCGTAGCACCAGTTGTGGCCTGTCTCTGGCGCAGGTCAGGCTTGTTTCTGACCTGGTCTCTCTGCTTTTTGCTTTGCAGTTTTGACGCCGCGTCTTTTCCCCCGGCCCCCTTTTTGTGACCCAAAGTCTAATTTTTATGTTTCTGACCCCAAAAACGGGCGGAAGGAACCATCATGGAACAAAAGAGAGGCTGTAGAGTTTGCTGCCCTTTTCTTTGCGTACTCGTATTGCTCCTCTCTGCTGCGCTTGGGCTGAGCCTGCCTGTCCTTGTCCGCCGATCTATTGCTCGGAACGGGGAGGAGGGCCAAGCAAACTGGGCTGGGCTGGGCTGGGCTGACCAGGTACGAGTACCTGCGCGGGTACCACAGCACACGCTGACGGAGCAGTACAGAGTACCAGCAGGCACGGGGCGGGCGCCAGTACGTCACTCTGTGTCTGCAAAGGCTTGGCTCTCGGCACACACATCCGAGTTCCCATCCACCACATTCCACATCGCACACGCCCCCCTTCCTTCCCTCGTTTGCCCTCCTTGACTCCTTCCCTTTGCTCTCCCATTTTTGGCACGGGTGTTTGCTCTTGCCTGCATCTCTCGCAACTGGCCGGCCGTCGCCCGTCGCCCGTCACCCATCACCCGTCACCCGTCACCACATTTTGCCTCTGTCGGTCCCGACACGGCAACCTCTGAATCAGGGTTTTGAATTTTGATTTTTCCTACGCCGCACTGATTTTTGCCAGCGTTTTGGTGCATGTCACTGTATTCTTCTGCGCCGTGTCCTTTTCGCCATATTTTTAATTTTCTCGCCAGACCGTCTGGTGATTTTTAAACTCTCCCGCTAGAAAAAAGTTCATGGCCAGCAGCTTCTGCTCGACCTGCAAATGCCCAGCGCTGGTCAGCTGCGCGGAATACGCCCTGTAGGTACTCTGCTGGGTGGTAGCGTTAGCACCTCCACAGGCTAGCTACAGCGCTACGTGACACCCAGAAACCCGCTACAAAGCCCACTCCGTAGGGGCTCTCAATGGGCCTGCTGGGCCTGCTGGGCCACGCCACAAGCCCTTCCTTCTCGCGCCTTCGCGCTCCGGCGCTCTCTGCAAAAGCCTCCCTCTCGGGCTGCAGCACCTCTCCGTTCCCAGCCCAGCAGCCCAGAGCAATGCCTAGCGTTGTGGTGGGGCCCCTATTGAGGATCGGTTTACACGGCATCTTTGGTGTGTAAACTGGGCTCCGCCCCGTAAACTTAGTGGCACTCTGCGACTCTCCGGTGGCCATCAGCAGGTGCAGGTGCAGTACTGGTAAGGCGCCGGCACCCTTCCTTCCCACGCAAACTCTCACACGCACCCTTCACCCCTCCCCCCCCGGTCCGCCCATCCATCTCTCTTTTTCCACGGACTGACGACACACCCCCCCCTTCCTAGGCGGGCTCGCTCCCAGGGCCATCCCAGGCGCCCGTCATCAACGCCGGCCCTGCAATCCAATCCTCTTATATATCCATCCGCACCGCCGCCGATCCACGACTGTGAACCTTTTCCTCTCTCTTCTAGATCTTGAACCCTTCCCGGCCCTGCTCCCATACCACCACCTCATTCACCACTTGGACACTACTCTACCTGCCCATTGGCTTCGATATCTCGACAGTTTTATTCGCCCGCTGGCCCAGCAGCTGTCTAATGTGCATCGTCAACGGCAACCACCACCACGCCTCGATTCGAACCCAGCAGTCCCGACTGTAACAGGCCGAGCAACAAGCCTACAACAAATCTCCAATATAACCGCGCCCGTCGAATCAGCCCAGCCAGGGTTTGATTGATCTCGATTCCGTACGGAAACTTTCTACACAACCCTTCTCCCACCAACAAAAGTCCTGCTGTCTTGTACAGCAGGCCATCAACATCGTCACAACGGAGCCTGTACCCTCAGAAAAGATGGAGACGTACCACGGTTACGTCCGGACGCCCGCCGACGCCATCAAGCTCTTCGAGGCTTGCCGCCTGGGCCTCCTCCCCCGCGTCCAGCGAAGGCTGTCCGAGAAGGAGAGGCAGTCGATCCGCTCCGGCTCCGTCTTCGTCTGGGACGAGCGCGAGGCCGGCATGCGTCGCTGGACCGACGGCAAGTCCTGGAGCGCCAGCCGCGTCTCAGGCAGCTTCCTCACCTACCGCGAAATGGAGGGCAAGCGAGGCGGCGGCTTTGGCACCAGCCGCAGAGGCAACGGCAAGTCGCCCGAGTCTGGCCGCAACAGCGACGAGGACATGGACGACAACGAGCCCGAGGGCTACCGCTACAAGGCCGATGGCCTCATGAAGCAGTCCTTTAGCATCACCACCTCGACCGGCCAGCACCTTCACCTCATCTCCTACTACTCAAGACCCCAGCCCGGCCAGCCCGAGCTCGTCCAGCCCACCAACGACCCGGCCCTGCGAGGCATCGTCCCCGTCAAGGGCATGTACCCCGAGTCCAGCATGGGCGAGACCAACCAGACGCCCGCCCTCACCCGCGCGCCGATGCAGCAGCCTCCTCCTCCTCACTACATGATTGCGCCGCAACATCCTCACCACCAGCCGCCCTACGCTCCTCAGTACGCTCAGCCTGGATATGGCTGGCCCCCGTCTCCCGCTGCCACGCCGCCCTACGGCCACTACACCACGGCTCCGTACCCTCCCAACGGCCATGCTCTGCCTCCTCCTCAGGGAGCGCACCCTCAAGCCTATCCTCATCCTCACGGCGCTCCCCCTCCTCATCCTGCTTACAGCACGCCGCAATACACGCCGGCTCAGTACGACCGCGCTCTGCCGCCGCTGCACAGCACGCCCAAGCCGATGCACTCGTCGCACGGGCACCCTTCGGGACGTCCCTCGCCTCCTCACAGCCACGACTCGTTGCCTCTGAGGGATGTGCACGCTCCCCAGGCCAAGGGCGGCCCTCTTCCCGCACTCAACTCGTTTGCAAAGGGCTCTCCTCCTCAGGTTGGAGCTGGCACTCCTCCCACTCGCAACGCCAGCGTCAGCCCTCCTCGCACCTCGCACTCGCATGACATGCCCAACCTCAACGGCCACCGCCCTAGCCTGACCAACATCTTGCACCACCAGCCTACGCCTGCTAGCAGCGAGGCCGGTGGCAGCGGCAGCGGCAGCAGCAGCCCTACGAGGAACAACAGCATCATGAGTGTTGACAAGATTCTCTCTGGTGGCAGCGAGGATGCCCGCGCTCTGAGAATGCTGGACCGCAAGTTCTGCATCTAAAACTTGGAACTCGACCCTAGCACGTTTGCTGGGTTGGTTTTCTGCTTTTCCTGTTTTTATATATTACATCTTTTTTTTTTACTATGCATTGTTATGGCGCCTGGGAAAACAGGGAAGGAAATGGGCTTTTTTACACACGCGCCGCAGTCGCGCGAATTGGGAATCGGAGCAAAGGAAATAGGCTTTTGGTTTTCACTGGAATCATTATGGGACTGAGTCTTATGACTACGGTGTTAAGAGAGAATGTACAGCACACATACACGGGATGCATGGCTGTTTTTCTTGCTCATATGGGCAGGAGTTCTTCAACGTACATAGATGAATGACATTCATGACGTCCAAGTTATTGACACAAAAACAACTTTCCACCTGGACCGCTGCATCGTGAAATGAATAAATAGAAACGTGGCCACAACACACATACGTACCATCATGATACTACGGCATCTTCTAGCCGAAAGCCATTCCACACGGCAGGGGGAGGATACTTCTGCGCGGACAGGACAAGGGAATAAGCTCCCGGGAGAAGGAACCCCTTACTCCGGTTTTACATTACCACCATGGTACGTAACATGTCTTTGGGCGGGCCGGCCAGGTCAGGCTCTGGCACGCGGCGGCCGCCACCGCAAAGGATCCCTTTTTGCCCTTCCTCTTCTTCTTTCTTTCCCCAGTTTGTGGCCCCGGCCGTTAGCCCAAACGGGTTGGCGGAATGGGCTGGTCTACGGCTAAGTCGGCCGACCTTTCTTCTCTGTCCGCTGGGGGGCGTGTGAGTTTGTGGCGGAAGTGGGGGGAATAGTTTACTCGTATGCTTTTCGGGAGAGTCGGCAGGGTCCCTTTTAAATGTCCGCGGACAAGGGTGTGTGAATGAGAGGCTTTTTGAATAGTGAGTAGTGAGTGGCTGACGGAGGGTGCGATACTTGGCTGCACCGCTTTGCACGTTTTACGTTTCTTGACTAGGGGGTGTGCGAGAGATAGTCAGAAGAGCGAGCGAGAGAGAGAGAGAGGGAGAAAGAGAAATGTTTTGTGTAGTTGGAATACTTGCTCGCAGTCAAGCCCTCTGGTGGAACGGTAATTACATGGTAAATCGTAGGTGGACTTGGGCCGAGACGCCGAGATTGGCTGCGCCATGTGTGTTGTCCGGTGGCGGAAGGTCGGCTTGCAGGTAAAAGTATGATGAATTGGGATAAGAGGCGTGTATAGGTGTGTTTATTTTGTCAATTGGAATGAGGTTTGAATTGAGTGGCTGCGAATGGAAGCGTTTTGAGTTTGGTTATTGGGCTCGTACGATGCGATCTGCAGGTAATACGAGTAAGATGTGGCTGGCGGCTGCTTAAACTAACTTCCTCAATAAACACTGTGCTTTCTTATTCTCAATTCGTATCCAACTCTCTACATGTCGCGTGTCCAAGAAGCGGACGTATATGTAAGCAACAACTTCAGGTACAGTCCAACGTCCAATAGCGTGGGTATCAATACCGTAACATGCGCTATTCCACCGGAACCAATAATCGATAATCCTAAAAAACTTAGCCCAATCTTGGCAAAACACAACCCGACCGGGTTCTTACACGTTTTCTTGGCTCCGGCAGAAAACAAGCTCACACAGCCCACCATTCCGCTGGCCTCCCCTCCTCCTCATCGGCCATCCTCCGTGGTTCAAGCAACAGCCAAGAGTCTGGGCATCTTGGTATAATTAAGTAATCGACGTGCGTGCCTAGCGTCTTGGTATTTGCTGCGGACTTTTGTTCATTTTCCCCGCCGGCGGAGCGGTACAGTTTGCCAAGAACACAAACGTCCATTTGCTTTCATGAGGCGGTTTCCTATGCTGGCCCCGGTTTTATACTGCTGTCCCGATTAGGAAGTACAGGGTAAGGCACTTTTCTTTGCTCTTCTGTCGCTCCATAGTTCTGCCGATCCGACCTCTGACGCGCGACTACTCATTGCCAAGGTTGCACGGTGCTCGAATCAAACGATATCCCGCCAAACAGCTAAATATTCATTTGTTTCATTTGTTTGATCCTCTCAGGATGGTCGAATAATGCGCTGCACATCGACGGATACACTATAGACCCCGCGCATCGTCAGCTCAGGACACAATCGCCATGTTCACCTTTTGTCCCCTCCAGGGCGCGCAGTCCGAGTCCTCGGCGTCGCAGTCCCTCTTGGAGCTCGACGGCGGCGTCAAGGTGCTGGTTGACTTGGGGTGGGATGAGTCGTTTGACACGACGAAGCTCGAGGAGCTCGAAAAGTAAGGATACACCCTCATCTGCGCATACCGGAAAAAAACTTGGGCTAACTCGCGACGGCACCATCCAGACAAGTCCCGACCCTGTCGTTAATTCTCCTCACGCATGCGACCGCCTCCCATCTCGCAGCCTACGCACACTGCTGCAAGAACCTCCCGCTCTTCACCCGAATCCCCGTCTACGCGACGCGGCCCGTCATCGACCTCGGCCGCACCCTGACGCAGGACCTGTACTCTTCCACGCCCGCCGCCGCGACCACGATCCCGCAAGCCTCCCTCTCCGAATCCGCCTACGCCTACGCGCAGACCGCCACCGCTGCGCAGAACCTCCTCCTCGAGTCGCCGACGGCCGAGGAGATTGCGCGCTACTTCTCCCTCGTCCAGCCGCTCAAGTACTCGCAGCCGCACCAGCCGCTGCCCTCGCCGTTTTCGCCGCCGCTCAACGGCCTCACCATCACAGCTTACAACTCTGGGCATACGCTCGGAGGCACGATATGGCATATCCAGCATGGACTAGAGTCGATTGTATACGCTGTCGACTGGAACCAGGCCAGGGAGAATGTCTTTGCCGGCGCGGCGTGGCTAGGCGGTGCTGGAGGAGGCGGTGCCGAGGTTATCGAGCAGCTGCGCAAGCCTACGGCCCTGATTTGCAGTAGTCGAGGCGCGGGAAAGAATGCACCGGCCGGAGGTAGGACGAAGCGAGACGAACATTTACTTGAAATGATTAAGCAGTGCGTGTCGAAGGGCGGCACCGTGTTGATCCCGGTCGACTCAAGCGCACGAGTGCTGGAGCTTTCGTACCTGCTTGAACGCGCATGGAAGGCCGACGCGGATGCGCAGGGAGCCCTCAAGGAGATAAAGCTGTACCTGGCTGGCCGCAACATGTCTAGCACCATGCGATACGCAAGAAGTATGCTGGAATGGATGGACGACAGCATTGTCCAAGAGTTTGAAGCCTTTGCCGAAGTGCAGAGAAAGGTCAACGGCGGCAGCGACAAGAAAATTGGCAGCCCCTTTGATTTCAAGTTTCTACGACTTCTGGACCGGAAAGCCCAGATTGCAAAGCTGCTGAGCACGGCTGCGGAAGGTGGCGAGCCGCATGGCCGTGTCATTCTCGCCAGTGATACGAGCATGGACTGGGGCTTTTCCAAGGATCTGCTAAAGGGCATTGCCTCAGACGGAAATAACCTGGTCATCCTGACTGACCGTCCAGGTCTGGCGAAGGATGACGCGCCTTCAATCGCTCGCACATTATGGAGTTTGTGGAAAGACCGCAAAGACGGTGCTATGACTGAACAAACAAGCAGTGGCGATTCAATAGAATATGTTAATGGAGGTGGTCAGAGTTTGGAAATTCGTGACGCCAAGAAGGAGCCTCTAGAGGGCGACGAATTGGCAGTGTATCAACAATGGCTCGCCACGCAAAGACAACTGCAAGCTACGCAGCAGACGACTGGCCCAGACGGCATGGAAGCATCTGCGGATGTTGTCGACGATGCATCATCAGAATCGTCATCAGAGTCAGAAGATGAAGATGGCCAGCAGCAAGGCAAAGCCCTGACTGTATCCGCGACGCTCGGACAGGCAGGTCGCAAGAATGTCGTCCTGCGAGACGAGGACCTAGGAATCAGCGTGCTGATAAAGAAGAAGGGAGTCTACGATTTTGATTCCCGAGGCAAGAGGGGCCGAGAGCGATCGTTCCCAATTGCTGTCCGCAGAAAGAGGGCCGACGACTTTGGCGAGTTGATTCGCCCTGAAGACTACCTACGAGCTGAGGAAAAGGAAGAAGAGTCTGTCGACGGACCTGCGGCCGCTGCTGACGACGAGAACCTCGGTAAGAAACGTAAATGGGACGACATCAACGCTGGAGGATCCAACAAGAAGCCCCAGTTCAACCGCGCAGGGCCAGACGGCGCCGACGGTGACGCTGAAGACGGCTTTGTGGCCGACGAGCTGGACAAGGTGGAAGATACAGACCCAGAGGAGCCCGAGGGCCCGTGCAAGCTTACCTACGACACATCGACGGTCTCTGCCAACCTGCGGATATCCTTTGTCGACTTTAGCGGTTTGCACGACAAGCGCAGTCTCAACATGCTGATACCGCTCATCCAACCACGCAAGCTGATTCTCGTGGGCGGCACGCGCGAGGAAACGCTCGGCCTGGCCGAGGACTGCCGCGGACTGCTTAACCAGGAAAACAGTGCCGACAGCGCCACCGCAGACGTCTACACGCCCGAGATTGGCACCTTTGTAGACGCCAGCGTCGACACCAACGCTTGGGTCGTCAAGCTCGCCGACGCTCTCGTCAAGAAGCTCAAGTGGCAAAACGTGCGCGGGCTGGGCATCGTCACCATCTCCGGCCAGCTGTACGCGACGCCGACGCAGAACGAGGCGGACGCCGCAGACGCAGCAGACGCCGACCAGGACGCGGCCAACAAGCGCCAGAAGACGGAGGAGGCGTCCAAGGCGGCGGCGGCCACGCAGCAAGCCCTCGTGTCTACCGCCAACGCGCCGCCGCTGCCGGTCCTGGATGTCGTGGCCGCCAACCTCGCTGCCGCCGCTCGTACGGCTACGCAGCCGCTGCACGTCGGCGACCTGCGCCTGGCGGACCTGCGACGCGCGATGCAGGGCGCCGGACACGCAGCGGAGTTTAGGGGCGAGGGTATGCTGGTTGTTGACGGCGCGGTGGCGGTGCGCAAGACGGCCGAGGGCAGGATCGACGTTGAGAGCGTCGGGCTGCCGGTTCTCGGTAGGCGGAGCGCGCTGCATGAGGTGAAGAAGGCGATTTATGATAATTTGGCTGTTGTTGCTGGCGCTTAAGTGGATTTTGGCTTTATTTTATTTTGGGGGTGCTTGTATAGTGTATAGTATAGCATGAAGATGCCGGTGGGATAAAATACAAAAGCGACATGGTAGAGATAATTCACGACATTCACATTATATTGTTGCTACTTTTGGTGACTTGAAACCTGTAGCCAACAATTCTTGATCCAGTAGGCTGTATTCTACATATGTGTGACATCCTCCTGGTTACTCTATCTCTATTATTACACGCTCGTCAAGGTATTGGAGCGGGAATATACCCAGGTCATCTGTTTGACATGGATGACCAAAGCTTCCCTTAAACGCTGCGCCATTTGAGCTTCCTAAAACGCCAAGCAATGCACGCTTATTCCAAGCAAAACCAAAAGAAATTCCACAATAAATCATCCTCCCCCCAACTACAGCGTACGCGGGCTATGAAGAGCTCTTCATCTGCATCATCTCGTACTCTCCCTGGCCATCCTTGCCACGGCCCTTGCGCGTCCCACGCGCATGTCCCACGTCTTCCTCGGCGCCACCATCCTGCGCGATTCCAGCTTCCAGGTCCTCGTTGCGGCTGGTGCTCGCAGCCGAGGCGCCGTCGCCAGCTCCCAAGATGCGGCCGCCAAAGAAGACGGGCTGCAGCTCGCGGTAGCGGCACCCCCAGGTCGCGAGGCCAACTGAGAGCGCCGACGAGACAATCATGCAGAACCACCACATGGAGTGCTGCGGCAGAGAGTGCGTGTAGAGCGTCGTGGCGACGAGGTGCAGGAAGTGCACGGTCAGGGCAAAGTCGGGGACGAGCTTGCTGCGGGCGATGAGGATGACGATGGCGACGGCCCTAAAGGAGTGAAGTGTTAGTGGAATCCGAGCGAAAAGCCTTTGAAAAAAAGTTTGGGAGTAAAACGTACATGCAGAATCCGCCATCGAAAATCCATATAAATGACATGAGCCACCCTTGTGTCGTGTCGCCGCGCACCATGTCCCAGCCCAGAATGAGGTTGAAGCTAAAGGGCATGCCCGCGACGAGAGCCGTGAACAGGACGAGGACGAGCGCGACGACGTAGTATAATGACTGGATGATTGCTATTTGCGCTGCTGTCCGCAGAGGCTGCATCTCTGCGAGGGCTCCCGCCCTGGGTGGTCTGCGTCTTCGCGCCATGGCGTGTGGTGGGTGTTGTAGAAGAAAGGAGGCGAGGAGCTTCGTCTGCGGTGCCGCCGCTGTAGTAGCGTTTGCTCGAGTCGGACGCCAGGCTCAGATATGAAAGGAAATCGTCGTATAGAGAGCGTGTGCGTGTGGTGTTGCTGTTGCGTCGCCCGTTATGCGCGGAACATGGCGTTGGACGGGGTGGCCAAGGGTCTTGATACCGCCGTTTTATGGCGTTGAAACGCTGCGTCGACCGTTGACAGCTGGGGTAGCTTTCCCCGGAAGAGAATGATTCGCTACAAATGAGAGAAATCAAGTTCGTAAAGGTAGAAAACGCGCGGGAGGGCGGTAAGCTCGTGGTCTGCCGCGCGTGATGGGGGTTCAGAACAGAAATATGTAAGGCAGAAGCAAAGCACGGGATGAGCAGGTGGACAGCTTGGCCCTCGGGCTTGGATGCACGTCACATTGGGTACGTACTCCCCGGCTGGCATGGGGGCTGCTCAGCGGGAATGGGCGTGGTTGGGTGTTGACCGCCCGGGGATTCTGCCGCTGCTTGTGCCAGTGACGATTGACGTCTGTCTTGAAGCTGGAGCTTTCTCCCAGTCTTTGAATTACAGAACAATTGTATTACTCAGTGCGACGACAACTATACTTGACAATTATCGCACAATAGACGAAAGCCTATACACACCTGACGGCAACCGGATTACATCAATCAGACCCGTCGCATCCCGCACCAGACACAGAGCTTCACCCAGAAAAAGCTCTACGTCACCGAATCCTTGATCCCTCCGTCACCTACAAACCACACACACAACAAATACAAAAGATGGGCTGGTGGCCCTTCTCAAGCGAGACCCGCGGCGACGCCATCCGCAGCGGCGCCGCGATCCCGAACCGCAACGAGCGCGCCGTGTGCTGGGCCGCCCGCGACGCCTACTTTGCCTGCCTCGACGCCAACAACATTGTCGACGCGACCAAGGAGCCCGGCGCCTCGGACGCCGCGCGCGCCTGCGCCCAGCCGTCGGCCGACTTTGAGCGCGACTGCGCCGCCGCGTGGGTCAAGTACTTTAAGCAGTGGCGCGTCGCCGACATCAAGAAGCGCAAGACGCTCGAGGAGCTGCGCGCCCAGGGCGCCACCCAGATGGAGGTGACGAGCGAGTTTACCAATGGTGGTGGTGGCGCGGCGGGCGCCGGCAAGGGCAAGTCGAAGCAGGAGCTGCAGGAGATGCTGGAGCAGAAGAAGAGGGGATAAGTGTGGTGGAGATGATGGTGCAGCCGGAAAGGAGAAAAGAGTAAAATACTTGTATAATTTAGGACGGTTTATGAGGGTGGGCACATCTTGTAAGATAAGAACATGGCATATATAGTAGGGACGAAAGAGACAAAATCTACTCACTTATTTGAAAGGTCGAGGCAAGTCACATGTACTGTTTGCATGTATTTGTCAAATTTCTTGATTATGGTACTAAAACGCAAAAGAAAGGAAACTAGAAACCCGGAAACGCCATGAGTGTTACGTTTAATTCTGACAAGTAATGCAACTCGCAACTAACACTGCACTATAAGAAACGGAGACAACAAGGGCCAGAACACAGAATCAAGGAAGAAAGGAAATAAAATGGCTGTGAATACCAAGAAACAGTCGATAGCAATACTCGCAATGCAATGGTGGTATCATCCGTATCTCTTATTTGACGACAAAACAACAGGGCAGTAAAAGGCAAGAGCAACGCAATAAAAAGCATAGAAACAAGGGGGTTTTAAGAAATAAAGAGACGGTCTTCCATCTCTGTAGTGGCTTTGCCAAGGCAGGAAAGCAGTCCTCCATGCCGTAGTTTGCTCCAATCGTAAGGAAACAAGAAACAATGTAATGAAAAGTCGGTGCTTCTGAATGTCACTGTTAACTTCGTAAGACTTTCGTTGCTGATAATCCAAACTCGTCTCCGCTTCCATGATAAGTACTGTGTGCCATGCAGCTGTCTCTACCCGCTTGTTGCTCTGAAGCTACATCGAAAGACGACGGAACCTAGCGTCAAGCTACGACGCCTTCCCGGCACTGCCATCCTTCGCATCGCCGTCAGGAAGAGGCGGCAAGTCCTTATCAAGACTGCCCCTGCTTAGCGGGCGCGGATAGCCGTCTTTGGCTGGGGGTGCTGGTGCCGGCCGCGTCGGCGCAGGAGGGCTATCTGAGCGGTTTTGTAGAGCAGCCTCGTCTCGGCTGCCTTCGCCGACTTCCTCAACGACGGGAAGAACACCGTCACGCCCGGAGTCTGGTCCATCTCCTGAGCTAACAGTCTTGAGCGTTCTATCTGGCACTTGCTTCTCTATCGAGACGCCTTGCTTTTCCGTCTTCTTAAGCTCGTGAGAAGCCATGTCGATCGTTTCGCGCGCTTCGGGCTCAGAGGAAGGAGGCGGAGGAGGCAGGTGCGCTGGCATTGGCGGAATTGAATGCGACTGCTTTTGCTTGTTTCGGCCAGTCGTCTTTTCCGAAGATTGCCGGGCCTCCATAGCCTCTTGCTCCAGACGTAGCTGTTCCCGTTGGGCTTCCTCTTGAGACATGGTGACGCCCTGAACAAAGTTGTAGAAACGGTCTCCGTATTGATCAGGTGGCAAAGCCGAAATTTGTGTCCGGTCGCTCGACAGTCCTTTCCAGAAATGTTCAATCTTCTTGATCATTCCATACTGCGTACATCATTAGTGGTATGTTCATTCTCTATCAAAGCGTATAACTTACGTGAGTGAGACAGTCAATGACTCCGAGGTAGTAAATCTCATCCGCCGGTGCGTTGTCTTCATGAGTAGCTTGGAAGCCTCCGTCGTCCTGGTTGAAGACAAAGCCGGGTCGGCTGTGTCCTTCGCCCAGTTCATCGGGCATGCGATCGATTGCTTGGCCCATGGGGATAGGTTTCTCTTGGCGAATCATCTGGCGCAGTTCTCGGGCTTTTCGCGCCGTCTCCAGCTTTGAAGGGGTACGGTGCAATGGAGCGGGTGGCTCGTTGTCCGAGGCATTCTCACGCACCGGGTTGAAAACTTGCAGCGTCTTGTCACGGAGGTTTTCGTCGTTGCCTCTTGACACATCGTGGATCCCAACCAGTAACGAGTAGTCCATGATCTGCAGGCGTTTCAAGAGGACAACATCTTTTCGCAGCTGCTCCAGAAATAGGCGTTTCTTCTCGATGCCCAGCTCCAAGTGGCGTTTCCTTCTAAGCCAGTTGAGGTCTTTGAGGGTCGCACGTGGATTCTTTTCTAGCTCCTCCTCTCTATAATCTCGACCGACAGTCGAGCCCTTCAGATCAAACGTAGAGTGGATATCTCGATGTGGAGGAAAGAGATTGTTCATGACAACAAAGTGAATCTTCTTGCCATATGGCATCTTGACTCGGTGAAGGCCGTAGAACTGTGACAGCAGCGTGTTTGGGTTTTCCGATACATGTGTAAAGTAGTCTTTAAGAATCTTTCTCAGAAACTTGTGCTCGGCGTGGTGAATGGTCTTGATGATATACTTGTAGTCTCTGGAAAAGTAAAAGAAGCTGCCACTTTTGCCCGGAGATCCAAGCTCAGACAGGATGTACTTTCCGGTCAGCGACATGAGGTAGTCTGCAGGATCGAGGCGGAATAGAGATCGTAGCCTCCGAAAGACCCACGGCGCATAGTCTTTGAACTTGAAATCGTATTTAGCCGATGGTACCAGTTCGTTTCCAGTGCTGAATTGGTCATTGTTAGCAGAGAAGCGGGCTTTTGAGGATGCTCAAACATGGTAGTACTTACATATCAAACGTTGATTTTTGCCTAGCCTCAAAGTCGGCATCTGTAAGCTCGCGGTCGAGTTTTGCATTCGTCCTAGAGACGGACACTCGGATACCCGTCAACATATTGTATGCCGTAACCCAGTTGGCGTGGCTCTCGTCGACTTTGGTGCCAACCAACACCCGGTCGTCATCTTCCTCTTCCTTCCTCCGGCGCTTGCTTGCTCTCTTTTGGCGGTACGCTTCGGCCCACCGCTGTGCATCCTCATCGGGCACTAGCTCGTCTCGGTTCTCAGGAGCCGCGCCTTTGGTGTTCCTGCGACCAAGGGTCATAGACGTTCGCCTTGCGCCTGAGACGGCAGCTGTGGGAGAAAATCTCCCACTAGCTTGTGCAGTATCTATGCTATCTTTGGAATGGCGCCCTGGTTTTGGTACTTCGAGGGTATGCCGTTGTTTCAGGCCGGGAGTCTGGCCCGGCGGCAGGAGGTGGCCTGACGCAGAGGCGTTTAGGTTGTTGTTGCCCGGCTGATAGGCGGGAGGCGATGAGAAGCGGTGCGGTGAGGATTTTGGGGGCGGCAAAAGCTCGCCGGGCTGTAGTGTAGGCGTGACGGAATGTGTTCTCGACTTGTTGCTCTCGGCGTCTGCTTGCAAGGCACTGTAAGATTCGTTGCTTTGGCGTCCGGTAGCTGGATGGGAAGTCGGGGGGTTGGGAGGCAGATGTTTTGGAGCTGAAGACGGTAAGCCTTTCCGGTAGACCTCTGGCGGCGAGCCATTTGGCGATATATGCTGGTCCTCGGAAGACTCTCGATTGGGCGCCGTGCGATCCGGAAGCATTGTCTTGCCATTGGGTTGTGCGTGTGAGGGATGGTGCGCCTCGTGGACATCATCGCCGCCATCGAGGCTGGCACCATTGGTGTAAGAGTTCATGCTTGTCGGCCGCGTTCCATAGCCTCCCTCATTTGCGGGCATCGGATTGGCGGCCGAGAGGTCGGAGTCGTGCGTTGATATTATGGAGCTTCCGTCAAAACCGTCGGGAGTTGTGACAGGGCCAGAACTATCTAATACATCGCCGTTGGTAGCGGCCTTTTGTGAAGAGAGCAGGCTATGATTCTTCGAGTCCGAGCCGAGCAGACCCAGGGGCGTTGATGAGACTGGGGCGTTGTCCTCGTTCAGAAATGAGGGCATTGCGCGCAAGCAATGCCGCGACGACACAAAAGCCTGGGATCAAGCTACCAGCCAACAATTACTTCTGTGTTGGAGCAACAACGGCGGTGGGAGACTGCACCCGAAAACACGCTATTCCAATGTTTGGGAGCTCACAAGATAGTCGAGTTTGCGTCGATGAAGGCCCCAAAGAGTTGCAAGATGAGGTTTCGCCGTGGCAGAGGAAAGGCCGCGTCAGGGCAATCCGGTGCTGTAGCGGGAGCGAGCGACAATGACGGGGCACAAGCTGCGTAGCAACTGCATATAGGTTCGAGTCGAGGCGCAGCAAAAGGATTGAGAGACGTCGACGGGTCGAGGTTATGGTGTCCCGACGAGCGGCGTCGTGCCGTTGGCCAAGACGCAAACACGGGCTTGCGACGTTGTTATGTGGATGATTTCGGGCGGTAGACGATACAAGGGCCAGCAGGATTCGGACGTCCGAGCCGGTGGCGATGGGTGGCTCGATGGGCGAGGCTGGCAGAGAAGGGGCTGTTGGTTCGCCGTCGGCCGCGATGGATTCGCCGTGGGAGTTGGAGTTGGAGTTGGAGGTGCTGGGCAAAAAGGTTAGGGAAGCCAAGCGTCGGGGCCCAAAACTAAAATGAAGCTTCGCTGACGAGTTCGGCGGCATGTACTGGTTTGCGGGTGGGCGGTGCAGAAGGGTACACCGGCCAGAACACGCTAAAACCTGGCAGCAGCGCGACAGCGGGCCCCGGCACAGGGGATCTGTGGCCGCTGGTTGGGTCGAGCGACGGCTCTCAAGGCCCACGTTGTAGCTGTTGCCGTCCACTAGTCTGGCCGCTGGTGGGGGCGTGCTTTGACAGTAACAGAGCGCATGCCAGCCAATATCAGACGCTTGGTGACGTACGAGCGCGACGCCTCTATTGGGATGTCATATATACATACGGAGTACGCGGATCTGCGAGGCCTAGTATTATCTAGCTATTGCGTATCGCTCTCCTCGAGCGGTAAAGTATTGTTGACGAGAAAGTGCCAAAATAGCCGAGCTATCCTGATCCCATTGGGCGTACAGACATAGAGAGCATCCCAGCTTTGTCTCTGCAAAGAAGGAGGCTTGCGCCGTAGATATCGTCTTGGTATACTCGTACAGCCCAGAAGAAGAAACACTGAACATACGAGTACACCAGTAACAAAAAGAAAAACCGGATTTCTGCTGATACATTGTCTGACAAGTCGGTCGCAGTGCAGCCACGGTGATGTGCAATGCATAGCCACGAAACATGGCCATGGCTGCAGCTCCGCCCTGTTCAAAGACAGACGGCCATAGCCAGCCCTGAATTTTTCTAATTGGTGTACTATTATGCCTTAAATGAGGTGGTGAATTTTTCTCGATTTTTTAATGCTCGCTACGAACCGCAAAACGAGACACTCTTAGCAAGCTGCGCATACGACTATGAGTATACTGGGGTACTCGAGATACGTAAGCATGCAGGATGCGATGGCGGCCCCTACATTCGCGCCCGGGCGCGGATTTAGAATCCCGCGCCCTGCTGACTAACTTTCCCGCGCCCCCTTTCTGCACACAGCATGCGACCGTTGCCTGCTAAAGCCCACTACAGCCCACTGCAAACCTTCGCTATAGCCCAAGCAGTATTCCCTGACGATGTACTCCCATCAGAAGGTGTATACAATTTATATAAATTGCTCCTTACCGCTATAAATTCCTAGGCAAAGCCTAGAGGCTATATATTTACTATAGGAAAGTCATCTAAGACTCTAAATGGTCAGGTAAAAGTTGTATTTGCTTGCGATTGCAATGGGCAACTACTAAATATCGCTATAGAACGAAAATGGCATATATATACTTAAGGAATAGAGTGTAAGTTCTCAGTGCTTGCTAAGCAGTTGTTAGATAGAAACTTATAGGTCTTAAGCTACTGCCTAGGATAGGAATTTAGTCTATATAATTATACACTAAGTAAAGATCTATCTATATACCTAGTATATTACTACCTTAGTAGGGATAATATTAGGGTAGTCTTTAGTCTTATAGCCTCTAGAGCTGCTCCTTATAAAATCAGGATATATCTCTATAAAAATTCTATTACCTTTATAACTTAGAAAGATATCTATAATTAGGTTAAAATAGTAAGGAGAGACCTATACAAGGGCTAAAGTAGTATATAAGCACTAGTCGACTAATTATAGGAGGAAGGCTTTTAGTACTAAGTCTAGCTAGATTCTGATAATTAGCTTATAGTAATCTTCTTTATATATCTAGACTTAATTATATACCTCTAATATAACCTAGATATACTGCTATTAGATTATACCTATAAGATAAATAAGTATAGTATGCCACTTCTTAATATAGTTGGTATTAATGCTTATAAGTGCTCTTTCTATGCTACTTTTGCTTTCCTCTTAGGAGAGATAGAAGAGGACTATTTATAGGCTTTGCAAAATCTTTAATCCCTCTATTAGTATAACCTTCCTTCTATTGTCTTAATAGACTAATACTTAGCTATAATAAATACTGCTACAACCTAGTTCTCTTTATCTAAAGGGCTGCTCTACACTTAGTATATTAATAAGGCAGTGCTGTAATATTATTGGCTAGCCTTCCTAGCTAAAGGGAGCTAGAGAGAAAAGAGGTAGGATAAGTTTTATATATCCTAGTATACTATTGTAGTATTATTAACTATAGTAATATTTTAAGAGTATCTGACTTATCTTAAGTAGAAATATATTAAGAAATATATAGATATAGTTAGATATATTAGGATAACCTAGCTTGATTTATTTAAAGAGAAGATTATTAGAATATAGATAGATAAATATTTATACTTTAGTAATATAGCTACCTCTAGGCAGGTAGCTTATAGTATAATTAGAGATAGAGAGACTAATATATCTCCTAAAGCTAAAAGAATCTATTTATTATTAAAAATATATATTAAGATATCTACCTTAGATCTATTTAATATTTAGTAATCTATAAGATCTACTATTAGCAACTAACTAAAGGAGCTAAAGTATATATAAGCTTCTTAGTAGATATCAATACCTTTAGATATTTCTAGAGTATTATTTAAAGTAGTAAAGGGCTAGGTCTTATATAAGGCCCTATAAAAAGTGCAGGAACAATAGCAATTACTTTCTAAGCTACTTAAAGGCTCTTATTTAATAACCTTTACATCCTTATTTGGGCTGCTGTATGCTTATACCTTGAAGAGGCTTGAGGAAGAAGGCTGCGCCCTACTGCTAGAGCATTTTCATCTCTACTGGCACTTAAAGCGCAATATTTCTCAGCTACAGCCAATACTAGAGCCTAGAAAAGTCTTAAACCAGCTGCGCTAGAGACACAATCAGCTAACAACTAGTATAAGACAAGACCTTAGTATATTTAAGGCAATTAAAGTAACAGTATAGCCAAAGGCATAGCCTAAATGCAGTAATTGTCATATAGTAGGTTATATAATAACTTTAAAGGCATGCCCTTTACAATATATAGAGCTCTTTTAGTCATCTAGATCGGCCACAGAAGCAGCAATAGAGTTAACCAATATATTAGCAGCAACAGTAGCACTAGCAGCCGCAGAGGCAACATCAGTTTAGGTAACTATAAATCAGATAGATACAGGTCTTATAAAAGCAGTACAAACACCGGCAGACTATATAGAGGCAGAAGTGGTAGCAGTCTAGGAGCTAGCAGACTGTAAGGCGGCAAGCCAGATATCTATAGTTGAGAAAGTTGCAGACTATCTTATAGTCAACCTAATAGTAGCACACTAGACAGTGGTAGTGTAGGCAGCAGTAGCGGGGAAAATAGCTATGCCAAAACTTAGGCACAACGATCTATTAGCTATCTATCAGAGATATATCGAAGCAAGAGAGGCTTAGTACAGTACATAGCCCTATAGCAGTATCAAGACTAACTAGTAGTATTAGAAGGTATTAAGCTTGCCTTAGCAATATAGTAAAGCAAGTTTTATATAGTGTCTTAATTAGAAGCAGATAGGCAAGTGATATATAATGCAAAATGGCTCTAGAGACTAGACTAAGGAAGAGATAATAGCGTATCTAGATTGGGACAAGGCAGAAGATAATCAGGTGGAGGCAATAGTAGCAGCTGAGATGGAAAGCAAACCTTTCTCTAAGAGAAGAGGTATACGTGAGATCTAGGAGGCAGCTGCAGTGGATTGTAAGGCACAGGAGGCTTTGTATTTAGGCAAGTAAGCAAGTAGAAAATCAGCAGTAAAACCCCTATGGCTGCAGTTGCATATGTTAGAAGGGGGGCGCGAGGAAGTTAGTCAGCAGGGCGCGGGATTCTAAATCCGCGCCCGGGCGCGAATGTAGGGGCCGCCGGATGCGATGCATGTAAGCTTTCACACTCTGCAGCCAAAAATACGAAGCCATGCCAGCGCGTTTCGGCTCAATGACAGCGCGATATCGTAGAAACATGGCGCCGTGCTGCGTATTTTGTGCTCAGACGGGACACGCATTGAAAGTCTGTAACAGCGGTGAGGGCCAGCGTGTCGCGGGCTGTGCCGCCACCTCATCTCACCACGGACCCGCGGACCTGGTACGCGAGGCCAGGGGCAGAAAGGAGAGAGAAACAATCGACGTAAAATAGAGCACATCGTATGTAAGAGCCGAGCAGAAGCGAATGGCTGATGCAACAAGGCACGTCACAACGTAGTGTGCTTTTGTTCCCTGCGGCGGAAATAAGCATGTCTCGGTCCGAGTTCCCGAATCGACAACGGCAGGAGCGATACGCGACATTGTCGATGCTTGCGCCCCGTCTTGAAAATGGCGAAAACTGCTCTCAGGGTGCTTGGATACTCCAAAATATTTCTCAGTAGCGTTGTACTACCTCTCACGGAACCTCGTACGAATACTAACCTAAGTTACGGCCGAGCTCTCCCGCCTGCTCCTCTCCGCCGACTCGATGCTTCCCTCGCAGCCAACATCACCTCCGGATACACATGCTGGTAAACCTCAAACAAGGTCAGAAACAGACGGTGCAAAAGTGGTGCATTCTGGGGACGACGCCGTGGAGGAGTCAGAAAGCGACTCTAGCGGGCGGCATCTTTTGAAGAAGAACGAGGCGGAGAGGTCGAACCGGACATTCCGCCGGTCCGCAAGAAGCTCGTCATTTGCTGCAAGTCAGTCCGATTTTGGCGGTGAATTTGCCGTAAGTCATACAGAAGCAGTTGCTTATAACGCCAGGGTCCGGGTGATTAACAGTTGTTGAAGCGAACGTCTCAGGCAGATAGATCGTTTCGGCGCAGTGGTCGGCGAGCCTCTCGATCGCTACCATCCACTCCACCGAGCTTCAGAGACAGACTGAAAGAGAAGATGCGTCCGAAACGCCCATGGGAAAAGTACCACAAGCACGGCCTGACCTGCAACTCTCAACCAAGACTGGTTAGCACCCAAGACGGTCGATGGCGGCGCCGTCATGCGCGGGAATCTACCCAGATGCACTCGTCCTCGGAGGAAGATGCCGCTGCCAGTCCGCTATTCTCTACACCGCTGGAAGAAGCTGCAAAGCCGCTCGTTCTGGCTGGAGTTCTCATGGCAACGGAGGAGTTGGATAGATTGAGTAAAGAAGCGCGGGCACGAGAACGCATGAGCGGTTGATGGGGGAGCTGCGGGGACTTGGAGTATGCGGATACCTAGGCATTCTTATTAGGGAAATGGTACATATGTACTGGTGTCACGACTTGCCGATATGAACTCCACCTCTTTGACTGTGTAAAGCCCGAAGTGTATGACAGATCAGGGTGACAAGCTAGTCGTAACGGTCCTCTTAGACTGCCAGCAGCAGGGCAGTGATACTGCAGTCCTACCACTGTATAGTAGAGTGTTTGCGTTCTTGTAGACTTGTAGGCAACAAGTCGAAAAAGATACTGTTCATACTTTACGGGCTACTTGATATTACATTTCATACATATTTCACTTGCTATGTATATTGCTTCCCGGCAGCTTTTCCATATTGTAGAACAGCGAAAGAACAAATAGCAGATAAAGCATTCCAATTGATCTGAAGAACTCACCTCCCAAGTACGAGAAGCAATTCAAGGACATGTGTTTACCCCAAAATTTTGTCCCGGGGACAGGCCGCCGATCGTCCGCTCCGCGTTCCGTAGTGACGGCCGCCCCGAAACACGGCCGTTGGAAATAATATGGCCCATCTCAGTCTAGCCCAGCCGGTGTCGAGAGATGCCGTCTCGAGGTACCAGGTCTCCAACGGTGCCCTCTGGAGGGGCGTCGGGCCACCTGAATGGTGCGAGCGCCCAACACGCCGGTTGTCCGACCAGTCCGACTACCCCGGGGCAAAGCACCGGCTAGAGGCCCAAGACGGCCCCTGTTGCGCCCCTAATTTTGTGGAGGCTAGCCAGTACGGGCACTGTCAGGGCGGATTGCGTCGGGATCAACGAGGGGGAGCGGGCCAGCGATGTGGGGGCGCTGCCCCGGAGAGAACCACGCGCTGGCCTTTCCCTAAGAAGCCGACTCGGCTAATACACGACCGTTTCTTCCTTCAACATCACGCTTATACTTTACGTGTTGCCTCACTTACACAAACATTCTTACATCTACATCTCACATCTCTTCTTCATCTCCAACACCCAATCTCATTCCTCCACCCTCTCTTTACCTCTTTTCCCTCTCTCTCCCCCTTCCTCCAGTCACAATCCCCGCCACCATGTTCCGTCCCGCGCTGAGAAGCCTGCCCAAGACGACTGCGGCCCTTCGCCCTGCCGCCACCCGCACCTTTGCCTCGGCATCTGGTCCCACCTTCAACTGGGAAGATCCTCTGGCCTCAAAGAACCTCTTCACGGAGGAGGAGCTTGCCATTGGCGAGACGGCAGAGCGTTATTGCCAAGAGCGCATGCTGCCCCGCGTTCTGCGTATGCTGCCACCCACCATGGCAAAATATGTCGACTTTGTGACGTTTGCTAACTTTTGTACGCAGAGGCTTACCGTGATGAGCACTATGACCCCAAGATTCTGGAAGAGATGGGTGAGCTTGGCCTGCTAGGCTCCACGATTGATGGCTACGGCTGCGCCGGTGTGTCGAGCGTTGCCAGTGGTCTCATCACGCGCGCCGTTGAGCGTGTCGACAGTGGCTACCGCTCCGGCATGTCGGTGCAGTCATCTCTTGTCATGGGAGGCATCGCCGAGTTTGGTACCCAGGAGCAAAAGGAGCGATTCCTCCCCGAGATGGCCAAGGGCAAGCTCCTCGGCGCCTTTGGCCTGACGGAGCCCAACCACGGCAGTGACCCCGGAAGCATGGAGTCTGTCGCCAAACCCCACCCCACCAAGAAGGGCTACTACTCGCTGAGCGGCGCAAAGACCTGGATCACCAACAGCCCGATTGCCGACGTGCTCATGGTCTGGGCCAAGCTGCAGGAGACGGGCAAGATCCGCGGCTTCCTGGTTGAGCGCAAGGACTGCCCGGCCGGCACGCTGGCGACGCCCGCCATCAAGGACAAGAACGGCCTCCGCGCCTCCATCACCGGCATGATCCAGCTGGACGACTGCCCCGTGCCCGCCGAGAACATGTTCCCCGACGTCGAGGGCCTCAAGGGCCCGTTCACGTGCCTCAACAGCGCTCGCTTCGGCATCTCGTTTGGCGTCATGGGCGCGCTGGAGGACTGCATCGCCCGCGCGCGCACGTACGCCCTGGAGCGCAAGCAGTTCAAGGGCAACCCGCTGGCGCGCTACCAGCTGATCCAGAAGAAGCTCGCCGATGCCGCCACGGACGCCGCGTACGGCACGCTCGCCTCGGTGCAGGTCGGCCGCCTCAAGGACGAGGGCAAGGCCACCCCCGAGATGATTAGCATGATCAAGAGACAGAACTGCGACGCCGCCCTGCGCAACGCGCGCGTGCTGCAGGAGATTTTCGGCGGCAACGCCGTCAGTGATGAGTATGGCATTGGCCGCCACGTTGCCAACCTGTTTGTGACGCAGACGTATGAGGGCCAGAGCGATATTCACAGTAAGTTACAGGAATCCCCATAAGAACGTGCTGGTATGCTTTATGCAGACGGCTAACGATTTCTACGCGCAGGCTTGATTTTGGGCAGAGCTATTACCGGCATCCAGGCGTTTGTTTAAGTATACATAAAAGCAGGAGTAATGAGACGCAGAGTTCATTGTGAGATGGATTAACCAAGAAAGGCACGCGGGCAAAAGTGAAGTGTCACGCGACGTCAGCCGCAGTAGACAGCGTGCATGATACCCCGGAGCAAGTACTAGGGAGTATTACAAAAAGTACAATAGAATTTACGTTATGAAACAGAATAAAACAAGGCCAAAGCTAATCATGTAAAAGAAAAAGGCGCTTGGCTATTTTTAAAAAGAATATTATTACGAGTATTATTCGTTGCCGCCTGTGGTGAGGAAGTGGTGATGCCTCGACGTGCCATTGGTGGCGCAACGGCGTGGCCGGGTCGGAAGCGCCGCGTGGTTCGGCCTAGTTCGATGCGGCCGCATGCACGTTGCCCGTGGCGCGCGGCAGAGGCAAACGGGGGCGAACATGGATGGAAAAACCGTTTGCCAATCCAATGGAAGAGGGGGAGGAAAGCGAAAGAGAAAAGTGAAGGGATTGTGATTCTTTTGTCAGATTAATGTACCAATCATTTCTCTTCGTTGCCCGCCCATTGCGATGCCCATCAATGTATGTGTACCTTGCCATCGCCGTGCCGTACCGTGGCTTCCCTGCCTGCCCCAGACAATTTGGGCGGCAAAAGCGATCGAAGGTGACGGAAGCGTTTGGCAAAAATTCGGGCGGGCGCGGCGGTCGCAGGGTTCAAGGTGACTATCGTGAATGAATGGGGCTTTTGGTGTGTGCTTGTTAGTGTGGCGGTACTGGGGGCTGAGCCGGCGGTGGCGGTGACTGGGTGAGGCGAAGGCGAGTGAGTGAGCTGGAAACCAAGACGGGCTGAGCGAACCTGAAAGAGGCTCCATTCTTGGGCTGGAAGATGGCTGACTCTTTAGGCTGTGAGTACAATCTAGTTTGTGAGTGAGTACCTGCCTGATAATGGCTGTTGCAAAACTGCGGTTGGAATATACATAATAAGGCGGGCTGAATGTCCCATTGTGAAGGAGGTACGAGTACGAGTACACTGAATCAGGAAACAAGACGAGTAAGCCAACCAGTGTCTTGATCTCTAATTAAATTATTTAAATTCTTTTATTTTTGATTAAATTATATTTTAAGACGACTCTACCTGTTCCCGTATTCGTCTCGCTTCTTTCGGAATCCGTGTGATGACAAGAGCAGTAAGACTCTGTAATGGTTTGATTCGCCGCCGCCGTGCCGCCCACCCAAACTGCGTCATTGCCACCTTTTTTTTTTTCTGCCAGTACCCATCCACGCCTGTACGAGTAATCCATTACCCGCCCTGGCCGCCGCCTGGCCGCCCGCCCAGACCCGACCATTCGACCATTCGACGCACTCGACCCTCTCTCTCTCCTCGCACTGCCTGCCTTGCCCACCGCCCGCCGACTAGCCACATCGTTGCTGCAGCCAGGCCCAAAGTGCGATTTCGCTCCTACAAACTCCAAACCGCTCTTTCTTTCCCCCCCATCCACCGACGAAAACACCACACACCACACAAACACTCTCACCCACGCACGCACACACCGCACACACGCCACAACTCTCCCATACACAAACCACACACAACCACACACAACCGCCCGAAATGGCTCTTAAGCGCATCAACAAGGAACTCACTGATCTCGGCCGGTAAATATTTTCCTCTCTGCTCGTCGCCCGCCGCCTGTCCCGCGCCCGCCCGCCTCTGCCGCCGCCTTCGCCTCGCCTTGCCTTTGGGAGTGTTTTGCAGTGGGGCCTCGAGGGGAGCGGGGTCCCTTTTTGAGGCAACATGGCTCTTTGAAAGATGTCGAGGGATGCGTGGAACGACGCAGAGGCTCGCGAGGAGATGGCTTACGGCGGCGATGGAGAATTTTTTATCATCATTATACGTTTGGTGTGCTAACTATGCGTTTGCAGAGACCCCCCGTCCTCGTGCTCGGCCGGCCCGGTTGGTGAAGATTTGGTACGTTGCCCGCTCCCTTGTGCTTCTGGCCTGACCTCTGCGAGCGAAATCGAGAGCCCATCCGGGTTGTCGATGCCGCGATCGGCCATCAGTGCTTCTTCTTTCATCTCCAACGTTCAAAATGCTGACTTGTTCGAATAGTTCCACTGGCAAGCCACAATCATGGGACCTGTAAGTATCCGCCGTCAGATGCCACCCGTCTGTCTGTGCCACGCTTCGCACCAGAGCCGACGACACCGATGCCGACCGCCTCTTGCCGCGAAACGATGGGCAGCCAACGTGCTGGATATCAGAGACTTGATGCTAACCCTCGTTTTTAGGGTGACTCCCCCTACTCTGGCGGTGTCTTCTTCCTCGCCATCCACTTCCCTACCGACTACCCCTTCAAGCCCCCCAAGGTCAACTTCACAACTCGCATCTATCACCCTAATATCAACTCCAACGGCAGCATCTGCCTAGACATTCTGCGAGACCAGTGGAGCCCGGCGTTGACCATTTCCAAAGGTATGTTGGCTGACCAGCACCAAACTGTGCCCGACTCTGTTTTGCTGACAAATGGCCTTGCCAAAGTCCTACTGTCCATCTGCTCGATGCTGACAGACCCCAACCCCGACGACCCTCTCGTCCCCGAGATTGCACACGTGTACAAGACGGACCGACAGCGATACGAGGCGACGGCACGCGAGTGGACGCGCAAGTACGCTGTCTAGGCTGAGGCGGAAGAGAGAGAGAGGGGAGCCAGGATCGCGGCTCGGCTTTTTTTTTTTTTTGAAACCTTGACCTGGGACGCGAAGAGGTTGGAGAACGGGGACGCGGCGCAGTAGCATAGCGGAGGAATATCGAAGGTGCGAGACTGCAAGATTGTTGGGCGCATGGTGAAATTTCGTCTTCTGTTGCACTATAACGGCGTAGGATATCAGGCGAGGCATTTGCTTGGCGGCATGGTAGGAGCATAGCCCCGGCCGTTTTGCTGTGGCGCAGAGCCAGCCCTGCTGTCCAGGAGACTGGGCAGTGTGATCAAGGCCGGCCGGGAATGGGAGACGCAGTAGATCGGACTAGACAGACATACCAATACTAACGATACCATGCACCGCTGGGAGCCTGCTACTGGACAAGTCACACGATGTGATGAATGATGTGATGCTGGCCGCTGTTTCGAGAAGGGTAGGAATCGCCAATGTGAGAGATCTACGGATTCGCTCGGCACGATGGAACACGACCTGTGACAATGTTGCGCGATGGGCACGTAGGGCCGCCGGCAGTTGGTGGGCAGCACAGTCAGCAAGTCACAGTCACTCTCTGCTGCTATTACATTGTATAATGCGATATGAACGCAAGTATCAGCTACGGGCCAAAATTACGTGACAGCGAGGAGTAGAATGAGAAACTCGAAACGTGGTGACCGGCTTACACGGCACCATCGTAACCACTATTGTTACCGATTACCAAGAAGGGAATACAATGTCGGATAGTTTGACGGGTCAAGTTACAAAACGAAAGAAACAAAGGACGGCTTCGGCCATAGAGCTAACCCGTCCGGGCGATTATTCATCGACAACGGGCGGGCGAGGGCCGCGCTCGGCAGGGAACAAGCCGGATCAGCACCACCAGGGGGCTCCCTACCAAAACGGGTGATGTATCGGACATCAGACCATTTCTTTTTTTTGCGAGGCGTGCAAGATTGATGACCAAGATGTGATATAAGCAACGTGGAAACATGTTTCGGGCCAGGGGGTTGGGATATCCGCGTAAGGTGAGGTTGCGGAAGCGGTAGGCCATCCCGCGGACCACCCGTTGGTGCAGGTGAAGGCGTGACGGTGGGTGTCGCAGGCTGTTTCAGGATGCTGGGTTGGGGGGTTTTTGGGGCTGAGGGGGAGGGTGATGAGGGAGACGGGCTTTTTGGGTTGAATTTTGCTTGGGGGCCGGTTGATTATATTGATGTTTGGAAATGGGCTGATTTTGAGAGCTGGGTTTGGGGTTTTATTAATTTAATATGTATTAGTTGAGGGAAGGTATAGTGATGCTGGCTTTGGTGTTGCGATGCATGGGGCCTTTATGCGTGCTTGGTGGTGACGAGTTGGCTTGGCGCTAGTTTGGGGTCCTGCTTCAAGGGGTCAACGTTCCCGCATTTGGTTTGCAGAGGCAAAGCGCTATTTAATTAATATTTTTGAAATTATCTAGTTGAATTTCCTTTGAAAAATATTGTAATTGTAGAATATCGAAAACAAAACCAATTGAGTCGTAGCCTGTAAAAATCTCCCCGTTTATTCCCGGTCCCTTTGCAAACCTCCACCACGCTGAAGCCCAAACCAGTCTCCCAGGACCACCAGGATTCAGGACCGAGCGCAAAAGAGGTCCCCAGTAAGATGGCATCCTGCAAGCCTGTGACCCGCAGGCGTAATAGGCTCGCCCAAAACCTGGATCTGGCTAAAATGCCACACGGCCCTAAAACATGTCCTGTTTCGGACACGGAGGCTCTCGTCATTATGGTCTGTGGTGCTGCGGCTTGTGTTTCTGCTGTGTGGCAACTTGGTCGTCCTTGCTGGTACTGGTATTCGGTATTTTCTGTCTCTTTTTCTTCTCTCCTCTTCCGTAATCCCTTGTCGCTTCGCTTCACTTTGTGTTTTGTTTTATTTGTGTTTATTTTCCGTCAAGCAGGGCTTCTTGTCTTGGACGACATAGGTCGACGTATCTTAATACGACCAACTCACTCTTTTACGGGTATGATTCTAGGGATTTTGGCAGGGAAAGAGCTTCGATCAAGGGGCTGAGCTAACGGTTCATGAAGTATTAGAGCGACCTAATTGAATATTCGCGTAAACGCTGGCGTTCTTACCTCGACTTCGACCTCGACTCGACGGCGATATATGAACATAGACCACCACTTGGCAACTAGTCTTTTACAGCAAAGAGGGAAAGACTTCTGATACCGAGCGGGCTGAGGCGCGGGCCCGACAGAGGCGCACTTTTAATCTTTGGTTGGCTGGTCACTCTTTGCATCCACGCGGGTTGCGTGTAAGATACGGTCGTTGTCGACAAAAACGCGCACAAGATGAACAACTTTGACGGCTATGAGCGCCCGGAGCGGTCAAGATTGACGCCGCTGACGAGGATGCTCATGACGGGAGAAATGACACACGAAAAGCAGCAGGACCTGACGTCGAGAGAAAAGTTTGATCGCTGGATGATCAACGAGGGTTACCGAAGATTGTGAGTCGTCTTCCCCAAACGTTTTTAAGGCCGAAATTATTTACTAAACAATTACGCAAAATAGCTTTGTCTTCGTCTTCGTAATCGCCCACGGTCTCATCTTCGCCTTTGGCTGCGTCCACTACGGCCTCAAAGATAGCCTCAAGACCGCCCGCGACATATTTGGCTTTACCTTTACCATTGCGCGCGCCTCCGCGCTCGTTCTGCACGTCGACGTCGGCATCATCCTGTTCCCCGTGTGCCGCACCCTCATCTCGCTGCTGCGCCAGACGCCCCTCAACGGCATCATCCAGTTTGACAAGAACATCACCTTTCACATCACCACCGCCTGGTCCATTGTCTTTTGGTCCTGGGTCCACACCATTGCCCACTGGAACAACTTTGCCCAGGTCGCCGCCAAGAACAAGCTGGGCTTTTACGGATGGCTGCTCGCCAACTTTGCCTCTGGCCCCGGCTGGACGGGCTACGTGATGCTGCTGGCCCTGATGGGCATGGTGGCTACCTCGATTGAGAAGCCACGCCGCGCAAACTACGAGCGTTTCTGGTATACGCATCACCTGTTTATCATTTTCTTCTTCTTCTGGTCCCTCCACGGCGCGTTTTGCATGATTCAGCCTGATGTGGCCCCCTTTTGCTCGGGAATCGGTGCATCGGCGATTGGTGTCTTTTGGCAGTATTGGATGTACGGCGGCTTCTGCTACCTTGCAGAGCGGGTGGCGCGAGAGGTTCGCGGCCGTCACAAGACGTACATTTCCAAGGTGATTCAGCATCCGAGCAACGTGTGCGAGATTCAGATTAAAAAGGAAAACACAAAGACTCGCGCCGGGCAGTACATCTTCTTTTGCTGCCCGGCCGTCTCGTTGTGGCAGTACCACCCGTTTACGCTGACGAGCGCCCCCGAGGAGGACTACATTTCTATCCACATGCGCTGCCAGGGTGATTTTACCATGGCCGTTTCGGCGGCTCTTGGGTGCGAATGGGGCAAAAAGGGCGACACGAGTAAAGTGGTTGGCGTGGATGGTGCGGATGCGAGCAACGGCGTCGACCCAGCTCTACGGCGTGTGCTGCCTCGCGTATACATTGACGGGCCCTTTGGCTCCGCCTCAGAAGACGTCTTCAAGCACGAAGTCGCGATTCTCGTAGGCGCAGGTATCGGCGTAACCCCGTTCGCCTCGATCCTCAAGTCCATCTGGTACCGGATGAACTACCCGCGCAAAAAGACGCGGCTGAGCAAGGTCTACTTCTTCTGGATCTGCCGCGACTTTGGCTCCTTTGAGTGGTTCCGCTCGCTGCTCATGGCCGTCGAGGCGCAGGACGTCGAGCACCGCATTGAGATTCACACGTACCTGACGGCCAAGATCAAGGCCGACGACGCCACCAACATCATGATCAACGACGCCAACGCCGACACGGACGCCATTACCGGCCTTCGGAGCCCGACCAACTTTGGCCGGCCCAACTGGGACATGATCTTTAGGGGCATCCGCAAGCTGCATAGTCCCGGCGAGGCGGGCGTCTTCTTTTGCGGGCCAAAGGGGCTGGGGAGCTCGTTGCATGTGTATTGCAACAAGTACTCTGAACCTGGGTAAGCATTCTCTATCATATATGTTTCTTGTAGAGTTCCATCGCTAACTATGTAATTATAGCTATTCCTTTGTCTGGGGAAAGGAGAACTTTTAACACGTTGTGTTGGGACATTTCACTTCGTGGCCGGGGTTATATACAACGCATTTTTGCATATTTGCGCCGGACGCAATACTTATATAGTTGCATTTCTTATTTTTTTTCAATTCGGTTTCACATTTTTGTTAAGAAATTAGGTAATTAGACACTCGGGGGAAAAGAGACATTGGTCAAAAGATTAAGGAGGTATACCACGGACGGACATAGGCTAGAATATAAAATTCGCCATGTCTTGTTCACTTATTTATGCATTTTCACCATTACAAATTGCGGTTCACCGCATCTTTCTCCCTCGCAAACCAAGTCAAACCCAACAGACTCGTACAGATATCGCCCCGAAACCGTCGCAATCAGCCAGATATCCTCACCAGCGGCGGTGGCCTTGTCAATGCCCCATTGGACCAGTTTTTGGCCGATGCCCTTTCTGCGGTGTTTCGGATCTACGCCAAGTGCATTAAGAGCTGTTGTGTCAGTGGCATGTCCGTGTTAGCAGAGGCAATGCACGTACACAAGAATCTATCTAGAGAAAATAGGAATGCACGTACTCCACATGGTATCGTCGCTTTTGACCTTGAAATCCAGCCTCGCCACCTCGCGCAAGGCAGAGACAGCCTCGTTGGCTCGATTGACCGCGTCCATGTCTATGCACGAGGGGATGCCCCGTTTCCTGGACCCCTCCTCGCCCTTATGTGTACCGTCAGGTTTGGCGCCTGCACTGGAAGAGCCTGCTGTAGTTGCCTCTTCCTGCTTCTTCTTATCCTCTTCCTTGTCCGAGCCAACCGGCTTTGGCAGTAACCACATCCCGTACCCAACCACAGTCTCCGTCCCGTCGGGGTCCGTTTCCACGGCGACAATGTTTCCCGAGCCGGCCGTGCCTACGCTGGTTTCCATTCGCGAGGAAAAGAAGTCTGTTTGATCCTGCGTGCCGGGCTTTATGCGGCGTTCTAACGGGAACATGGCCTGACGCAGGGGCGAGTCCTGGAAGCTGAGCGTGTCTATTTCTGCCATGGCCTGGACATCCGCCGGTCGGGCTTCGCGGATGGTGATTGTGGAGGCCATTGCTGAAGATTCGCTGCGAATGCGCTTACTACTTTGTGTAAACTGAACGAATACTGTTTTATCGTTTCTCAAACTTGGAATGATTCCGCTGTTTGTGCGCCGACGGGCTGCCTGGGGGGGATTTAATATCCATGCGAGGATCAGGCTGGCTAGGCAGCTGTTTTAGTGTTTAGTCGACCAGGCAACACGTTGCAATGACATGAAGCGGCTACGATTGAATAAACAGAGGAACATGGAAAACGAACTCTCAAATTATTCTTGAGACTCGACAGTGCGACACTCAAGATGTGGATGACCGTTCTGACCTTGTTTCTGGTGTCGGTGGGCACCGTGGTTCGCCACGGGGCCATGCCTGGCGACAAGCAGCACGATGTATGCCGTGCATGCAACTATTAGGTTCTAAAGCTATACCGGATAAAGTGATAAAGAATTCCAGTGGAAACCGTCGAAGAACTGTGGAACAAGACCAGCATTTACGTACCTATTTGACGGAACAGGCTGTCGACCCAGCTCGCTTAGATACTCATTTGTTACTGCCATAAGGGGACATCCCACCTGTCACACGGAGGAACATTGCCCAAATCTTACACGTACAGCTGAGAACCCTTGTACCGCGGAGAAATCGACCAGATCATTCGCATAAACACCACCACTGAAATACAGTTCATCCCTTTTGTCCCTGGGAACTTTTGTCTCCACGACCGGGCAATCAGCTGCAAACTTACACCGAACGGCGACGATCTCCCACCACACTCTTACAACCCCCCGCCCGCCAATCCTGAGACAGAAGCCAGCAAAGAGGCGCTAGGATCTGCGGCTCGACAGCGCCCGTACTGTGCAGATCGCTTACGCTCTACCAGCTTGGCCGCTCCATTGGGCTCAGGCGCCGGTATATTTCAGGATGCCCTCTGCGTGACCCTGGCAGCCAACCACCATCCCGTGTGAGTGCAAACCCGAAACGAATATTCAGGTCCCCGATCGAAAGGCCCCAGTTTATTTGTTACTTTTTGTACGAGTAAGACTTTCTTTGGCTCTGAACTTTTGCTGAATTGTCCGTTCATAGTCAATAGTCCGTCATCTGCCCCGGCACCTGCGTGTAGCCCCATAATGCCCCATCTCGCGATGTGACCTAGGCATATGGTCGCGCGGAGCCGACCAATGGGTGTGTAGAGATCTTACCACGTTTGGCAGGTTGGCGTTGAACTGTCGGGAGGCTTGACCATTGAGCTGAAAAGGATCAGACGGACCTCGCCGAGTGATCAGAATACAGTCTGCCTTGCACGGGTACCCCTACCCGATCCAGTATTCTGATATAGATATAAGATGTGCGCCTTGTCCACTTAGAAACATGGCAGCACTTGGGTTCATCGCACGAACAGCGCACACGACTTGAACAATGGCTGCCATGATTTACGCTCTTCCGCTGCTCGGCCTTGTAACGGGCGCCGCGGCCGACCCCAAGAGCTGCCCTGCCGATACTCCTCTGTCCTGCCACAATAACGGCCCTGTAAACGACACTTGCTGTTTTATTCCTACCGGTCTGCTTGTTCAGACGCAGTTCTGGGACACTGCCCCGGCTACTGGTCCTAAAGGTATTATGCAGAACAAATGCTCCATCATCTATGATACCTTGGCTAATGACGGCTCTACTAGACTCGTGGACTATCCACGGCCTGTGGCCCGATAATTGCGACGGCACCTACCCATCCAGATGCGACTCGTCCCGCGCTTACACCAACATAACCGACATCCTCAACGCCAACGGCGGCGAGGACACGCTCGCATACATGGAAGAGTACTGGAAGGACTACAAGGGCGACGACGAGTCCTTCTGGGAGCACGAATGGAGCAAGCACGGCACCTGCATCAGCACCCTCGAGCCCAAGTGCTACTCCGGCTACAGCTCTGGCGAGGAGGCGGCCGACTATTTTGCCCGCACCGTCGAGCTGTTCAAGGGGCTGCCGACGTACCAGTGGCTGGCGGACGAGGGCATCACCCCGTCGTCTGGCAAGACGTACGACAGCAACAAGATCAAGAGCATTCTCGAGGCCAAGCACGGTGCCAAGGTTGCGCTGGGCTGCCGCGGCAACGTGCTTAATGAGGTTTGGTACTACTTCAATGTCAAGGGATCGCTGCAGAGCGGCAAGTTTGTTGCTACGGAACCGGCTGGTTCTAGCAAGAAGTGCAGCGGCAAGGTGCAGTATAAGCCCAAGGGTAACTAAGAGCCCAAAGGCGTGAGACTTTACATGTTCATTGTATATAATGTGATGTGCGATAGATATATATATGATAACGTTTTATATCTTCAGTCCCAAAAAACTGCGATTTAAATAACGCTTGCCTTGCCGCCTAGTGCAACTACTGTCTTACTCGGAAGGCTTCCTGCCAACCATTAGGTACATGGGCGTAAACAGCTTCTGCTTGCCGCCTTCAACCAACGCATCCGCAGCCCTGCCCAGGCTCTCCGCCGTCTTTTTTGTCCCCGCAGGTGCAATTCTGACCTTCTCCATGGCCCAAAAGAGCGAGTGTGCAAACACCCTGCCCCATCTATTCATCCGCAGCACCGTCATAGCATCCCACAGCGTCTGCGCATGGCGGATGTCGCTGCCAATAGGCCAGTACCACGGCGCCACGCTTCCGTCTTCGGAGGACGCGGCCAGGTCTTCGTGGTACTCGAGCTCGAGGCCCGCGTCGCGCATCGCTGCGAGCCCGTCGGCGACTTTGACCATTTGCGCGATGCCGTCGCCCTGTTCAATGTCGAGGCGGATGCGGCGGTGCTCGAGGTTGTCGTTGTCAAAGGCGTCGGTCATGAGCCACTCGTAGACGCCAAAGACGCCGCCCGGTTTGAGCACGCGGCGGATCTCGCTGTAGACATCCTTGAGTTGGGGAGCGTGGACTGTTGCCTCGATGGAGTAGACGGCGTCGAAGGAGTTGTCGGGGAACGGGAGGCTCTGTGGTGCGGAGCGATGGTTAGTAAATGTGCTTAGGTGCTAGGATGGTGATAAACCTTACCATGAAGTCGGCCTGAACAAAGTCGAGTTTGTCGGATAGACCCTCTTTCTTGGCATAGTGTCTGGCACGTTGCACTTGGTATTCGTTAATGTTGAGGCCGGTGACGTGGCAGCCAGTGAACTTGACAATCTCCCTTGCCGGGCCGCCAACACCACAGCCCACGTCAAGGACCTTCATTCCGCTCTTGATGCCAATTTGGCTGGCGAGGAAATGCTCATGACGAGCAATCGCTCTATCAAAGGCTTCTCCGTACGCGAAACGGCAAAAGTGAAAGGACTCGCCCCATGCATATTCATAAAAGTCGGTCGCGAGGTTGTAGTACCTTGAATTGATTAGCTTCAGCCGTCAATATAATCCCGCGTACCATACTTACTGTCTCGTCAGGCTTGCGTAGTCCTCAGTACGAGACTGTCGCACATCCTCTGTCTCGTCTTTTGCATCCTTGTTGTCCCAGTGCTGGAAGTACTCTTGCATGGCGGCCGCGTGCGCCGCATTGTCCTTGCCCATCATGGCGCGGACGCCTCTCTTGGATTCAGACGCACTACCATGGAGGACCTTGTCAAAAGCAGAGTTTCTGGCCTCGTCAGCCCGCAACAATGCTTGTGTACTCATTGTGACAAGAGTATTGGTTGTGTTGAACTAATGGAAGGCTCAACAACGGGACAGCCACGAGACGAAAAGTCGAAATCCAAACTCTTGTCTTAAGAATTTCAGATGTTTAAAGCACAGTTAGATGTGTCTGATACTGTTATTCTTCTTTTACTTCATACAATTGCTGTTGTCGAGGCAGCTTATATAGTAGGAATGCGAATACGAATACGCCTCCACAGTACTCTTCCAGCCATGACGTCCATCCACGTGCAGTCAGGCTGCAGGGACAGGAATTGGCGATATGAGATAAAAAGAGGGTCTAGTTTTAGAAGTGGCTGCTCGCTTGGGAATATTTTGTTTGATGAATTGCAGCTGGAGCAAACTTGGCGAGTGCCTACGAACTGGGAATTGAGTGGACGCTGCGGCGGCGTCTACTCCAGTATTTTGGCCTCGCATTCGCATCCATTGAGCTTTGACGCAGAGGCTTGAGTTAGCGCCAATTAAAGAGGATAAGTTTGGACCTTGACCTTTAACTGTGCAATCTTGGTGTTTCGCAATGTTCCGCGTGGGGAGGCTTTCTCGTTAGTCGGCGTGTTTTCGTGGTTCTCGCACAGGGCCGCCAGAGGGGAGTTTTGGTCGTGGAACAGAAATATCGAACGTGCACCCGGGAAAGGAATTCCCATTTAGTGGTCATCGTTGCAGACTGAAAGAAAATAAAATATTTTTGAGGTCTCCGTGTGCGAGTGAATGTAGTCCGTATCGAGGTGTGATTTAGCATGTGCCATTGCCCACTGCGACGAAGTGATTGGACACCTGCTCAGGTATTGTTAGTGCCATACGTACTACATAAACAATAATGAATAACCTGAAACCAATTGGCTCATGAATTGAGCACACGCTGCCCAAATGGTGAACTGGATCTAGAGGCAACCGGATTTGACCCAACGGGTCAACCATGCTTACTGATGCGGTTGGCAGGCACATCGTAGTGTGCCTGGGTATATCTTTATAGCCGCCGGCGGTATCTGTGTGACCAATACGCGTAATCCCTCCTACAGCTGCGGCCAGTCCACAAAATGTGCAGCTTTCCTGCATTCAACAATGAATCGCATGTGGAGTCCTCTCCATCTTTCTTGAAGTATTCCGTAGAGAGACCAATTTGTGAAGGAGCGTGAAACAATACCATTTTCAGTGCAGACGAAAGACCGAGGCCTGAAAGAGGCAAGTAAGCACACTGACAAAGGTGTAGATCTGGTAAGCGCAGCGAGACGCATGCGCAGCAGTGGCGCCGGCTGGTGAGCCTGCTTACTACGCGCCAGGCGCTCCCTGTCCCACGGTCGCGGACAAGGCCAGTTGCAACGTATCAGCGCGTCTTCTGTGGCGAATTTGTCCGAGAGGCTCCCAGGCATGCGACCTGCATATTCTTGGGGGCGCTGTCGAACGGTTCCTACAGGTCGGCGGGTGATTATGCATGACGGTCACGGGGGACCCGGGAGGGCCGGGGTGGAGCCGATGGGTGCGCATACTCTCAGGCTCTGGTACGGAGTGCGGGAAGCACAGATAACAGGATGGCAGCAAGGGGGATTACTGGTATTAGGAGGTACAGTTCGGCGAGGGCGGTGGCTTTGCAGCTCTTGACCAAGATTTGGAGAGATTGGGTTGGCTGACGACCCCAGGCGCTTTTCCGTGTCCTTGTCCGCTGCTTCTCAGACCGGTTTTTGGCACACGGTGAGCGCAACACGACGCAAGCACCTCAATGCAGCAATAGTCGATAAGTCGAAACAGGACCATCGATAATGCCGTCCATGCAGACGGCTGGCGTTGATGTGGCGGGGTTGCGGCGCAAGTCTCGACCTCAGAGCTGCTTCGTAGAGGGTCCCGCGACCCGCCATTGTGCATCGCCACCTTTGGCGTTGTCATGTTAGCCGACTTTGGTTGATGCGGCGCTTGTAGTGGCTTTTCGATATGTACGAGATGCAGTGTTTGGGTTGAACATCGAGCAGTGCTGCGATGGGCAAAGTAATTAAGCTAGTCTCTGTCGATTGTGTATGAGATGCTCGTATTACAGCGCAGTGATGTGTCGCTTGCTAATCAAAATAAGATGACAGTGGTTCTGGGGGTCGGACAGGGACACGGATAGAGTGAGACCCTCCTTGTCTGGACCGCCTTCTGAGGGGCATGGCTTTACACGGGGCATCGCCGTCGGAGTTTTATTTTCTTTCGCGAAGCTACATAGTATAAGATCTTGATAGAGACGACCGTTGTAACTTAACGACGAGGCTACTACATCGTACTGTACGAGACATAAGCGTCAAAAGACGTCACTGGAATGGACTTGGCTCTGACCAAGGCAAAGGCCAAGGCCCTCCACCCAAACGTAACCTACCCTGACCAGGCCGCCGACCCTCTCGTTGGCCTGCGCCAGCATCGCCACCCACAGTAGCAGCTCGTATAAGGGTATTTTTAGGGACTGAAGCGCCACAGCACCACCGCAACTAGGCCTAAAGAGGCTACAAGCAGCACTACCAGATGTCCGGCAACCGTGCCTCTGGTGCCCGATGCCCTCCTGCTGCTGCGCTCGAATGGGCCATGTGAGAGGTGTAACAGTGCCCCTATAGCATAGTACAACAAGCGGCAGCTAACATGGTGAGCAGCCAGCCTGTGCGCGTGGTCCCGCGCCGGATTATTGGGTAAGAGGCCATCGTAGGTCCTTGCACTACTCGTAAACGAATCCTGGGTACCGTCGCCACGGTGGGAAGTTGGGTGGTGCTCATTGTAGCTACAGAAAAGGTGCAAGATGGACACCGGATGGAGTCGCATTACGTCGCCACGGCAAAAACTCAGCACGGAGGTACCCAAGGGTATACCCGTTTCGCGGCGGGTACCTGCACCCTGGAAACGAGTACCGGCGTGGCCTCCCACGGACCGCCACAGCTACCGCATACTGTAAGCGCAGCCCAGGTACCCCGCCGTCATCGCCATGTATTTTCCGGCCCTGGAAAAAAAATTAGAGTACAACAGCGCAACCAAGCATCGTCACAGGCGAGACTCCATTTTTTCCCTGGCCGGTCGACGCAAGCATCTTCCCTCACCTGCCGGCGGCGGACCACCTGCCGCCTACCGCCTACCACCTATTACCACCCTTTTCCTGAAACCCCGGCCACCGCCCACGACGGGCACTGCGCACTGATCTCTCTGTCCAGTCAGCCAACGCCTCGTTTTTCTCTCTCGTCCTCTCTCTCGTGCCATAATTCTTCATTCCATTCACCAAAGGGCCCTTTTTTTTTTCTTGTCGCCCGATTTCCCTTGTCATCGCTCCTTTCTTGTCTCTCGTTCTCTTTATTCCACCCGTAGTAGCGGCGTCTATTTTTTTGGCTGCGACATCCGCTACCACCACACGTCATCCCCTTCGACTCTCCTTGGCCCCCCTTCTTTCCAAGTCACATCAGGGTAATCCTGTTTCGACGACCCTTTTTCGCCCCGACGAGCCCTCTTGGACGACTGCTCGCTGCGGCTCGGCCCGGCATTTCCGTTGCGAGACGATTTTTTAATTTCTGATTCGACTCGACCATGCGTTTGCCATTGGCTCTCGCCTTGGGCGCGCTCCTGGGCTCTGCCCACGCCTCCCACCTCGCTCCTCGCCAACAAGATAGTTCGGATGGCGGTGGAGGCGGAGGCGGCGGCGCCTCTGACACTGGCTCTGCCTCTCCTGGACCCGGCCCCTCGACATCGCAACCTCCTCCGCAGACCAGCTCTGGTGGGGGGGGCGGCGGCGGCGGCGACACAACCACTACCGTCACCACAACCGTCACTGGCAATGCCGACGTTGTGACGGATACTACCACCACGACCATCGGCAGCACCATTGTTAGCACTCTTACCAGCACCAGCACCGTCTACAGCACTGTCACGGAAACCAGAAGCGATTCGGATGTTGAAACCACGACCGTATACAACACTGTACCCGTTACTCGCAACGCCAAGCGTGCCTATGGCAATGGCCTTGCTCCCCGAACGGCAGCACCCGAGCCAACTGCCCATGTCAACAACCTTCACAAGCGCGCAACGATTACTGAGGTGAAGACGGTCACTGTCGGAGGTGGCTCCAGCACAACCGTCATCACCAAGACGGTTTCCCAGGACGTCGTCTCCAACAAGGTGGAAACCACCACCACGACCTTGGTGGAAACGGTTACTAAACAGGCCAATGCAAAGTCGACTGTCACCGTCACCGCGGACAGAACACAGACAGTCGTCCCAACAGGTGCCCAAACCGGAGACAGCAAGCCAGTTGGAGGCGGTGATTCAGGTCTTTCGACGGGCGCCAAGGCGGGCATCGGCGCCGGCGTTGGTGTTGGCGCTCTTCTCATTATCGGCGCCCTCATCTTCTTCTGCATGCGCCGTCGCCGCAGCCCCAAGGCTGACCCTGACATGATGGCCGGAGCCTCCGAAGTGCCCGTTGGCGGCGGTGGAGGTCGCGGAGGTGGTGGTGCTGCCGCCGCGGCACGCCCCATGTCCCACGCATCGTCCAACAACGGCGCCTACCTCGCCCCCGGCCGTGTGCCCGTTTCCAAGGCCAGCCCCGAAGGATATCGCGGAACTGCCATGGGCGACGGTCGCGCCGGCTATGCCAAGCCCAACTCGTACGGCTCTGCCTACACTCCCAGCCGAAGCACCACGACGACTGCACCGCATATGTCGGGAGCCGACTCTCTCCCCGAGCACCCGCACCCCGGTGGCGAGACCACCATGCTCGCTGTTGGCAGCGACACCGTCTCTCCGGTTTCTCGGGGCTCTACCGCTCCTGCGCCGACCTCGCCACCGCAGCCGCAACACCCCATGGCGGCCGAGCTGGGAACGGACAACACCGCCGCCAACAAGTGGCACAGCGACAATGCCGCCGAGATTGACAGCCAGCCCGTCATGAGCCATCAGAGCGGGCCAATCTACGAAATGTCGTCGGAGCCTTACAGGTAGAGAGAGGTGAACGGCTTGCAGCCACCAAAGACGACAAAGGCATTATTCGGGCAATGGAGCCACGCATGATTTGACGGAGTTGCAAGGGCAGCCGATAGCGCGTTTTCTGTACATACAGCACAGCCTCTACACAAAGCACCATTTTGTTTTTTTCCTTTTCTGTTTTACACATTTTCCTCGCTGAATTTCGTCCTCGGCTGTCTGTTTGATATGCGTCTGTCTTGATCGTGGAGGACATTGCCGCATTTTAGTGAAGAAAAGCCAGAGCGGATTGCAGTTGCAGTTTGGACAAGTATACGCATTGACTGGAAATCACTTTGGGTTCTTGTATACGAGCTGGAACGGGAGAGTCTGGTTGTAAATGCTGCGTTGAAGCTATCCTGACATGGTTGCATGTGGGCAACGGCAGGATGGTGGACGGGATATTGTGTGATTAGGATATACTATACTAAATCTACCTAATACGATGATGAAAAGTTCGTTATTTCGCTGAGCATGTGCAAATCTCGGCAAGAGTGGGATACTTGGTGCCGACATGTGTCGTGTGATGCCTTGGGAGATGGGCTGATTGGAGTGGAAGCCGCGTGTTCTGGAAGAAGAGACCCTGCGTTAGGAAGCGTTTAGGTGGAGAATTGTCGGCATTGCTTGCGGGTACCTGAAAAGCTTAGTTTTTTGAGCCGAAGGCCCGGCAAGGCGTTGGTTGACAAGGCGGAAGACTATGATGCGTCTGCTTGTGCGAGCCCGTCAAAATGTGTTGCTGGTAGAGATTATCATATCTGATGAAAGTAAACGAATCAGTATAAATGCAGTTCATTGCCTGGCAAGGCTTACAGCGTAGTAATGGCGATCCGGGCCCCCGTCGATGTGACTCTGTTGGGTGGGGGAGCGTGATTCCACTGTATATGCAGGTAAATCTACGCCAGAAAAAATACACTGTCAATATGATTGTCTTGCTGCTATTCTCATTCCTTGCCAAGCCCAATACAGAATTAAGTTCATCGTAAACAAACATTCATCTACGTCTCTTTGCCACCGCCTACGCCCTTTCCTGGACAAGCCCGCATCCGAGTTCTGCGTCCTGTGAATCAGCCGTCGGCTGGGCCCCGCCATCCCGCCACCCAACACCCGCCGCAATCGGATAAGATAACGCCATTTGAAAAAAGTAGCGTCACCGGCCAACGAACCCAACGCTTTCCCGCGACCGCAACACCACACCCGAGACACATTATTTCTACCTGGCCAACTGCCCCTACTCCTGGCCCTCGGAGGCCGTATCGAATTTCTGGCTTTCGCGAGAACGAAATTTCCCGCATAATACAGCTACTGGTGGCCACGGCGCCCAATTAAAAAGAGCAGCCATGGGCATCTTGTCGGATGATGCCGACCTCGCAGAGGGGCAGCAGAGGATGCAGCCCACGACGACCCGCGAGGAGATTGAGGCCAAGGCGGCGCGGGTGGATGAGCAGAAGCTCCTGCGGAAGCTGGATTGGTACATTATCCCGCTCGTCATGGCATTGTACCTGTTTTCGTTTCTGGATCGGTAAGTCGCTAATATTTTCCCGGCCTTGGTCGCCGCTAACGCCGAAACAGCGTCAATATCGGCAACGCGCGCCTCTACAACCTCGAAAAGGACCTCAACCTCACGAGCGACCAGTTCCAGATTGCCGTCTCGATATTCTTCGTCACCTACCTCATCTGCGAGGTGCCCTCCAACCTCGTCCTCAAGCTCTTCACGCCGCGCATCTGGATCGCCCTCCTCTCGACAACGTGGGGCATCACGGCCACGCTGAGCGGCCTCGTCGACTCGTTCCGCAGCCTAGTGGCGTGCCGCCTCGTTCTCGGCGTCCTCGAAGCGGGTCTTTTCCCGGGCCTGACTGTCTACCTTACGTTTTTCTACACCAAGCACGAGCTGGCCAGGCGGGTGGGCTACCTGTTTGTCAGCGCGGCCATTGCGGGTGCGCTCGGCGGCCTGCTGGCTTTCGGCATCGGACATATGGGTGGCCTGGCTGGCATGAGCGGCTGGCGGTGGATTCTCATCATTGAGGGCATACCGAGCGTATTGCTGGGCGTGGTGACGTTCTTCGCCATGCCGAATGATGCGGCGACGGCGTATTTCCTCACCGAGGATGAAAAGGCGCTCATGGAGCTGAGGCACCGTCGCGAATACGGCAATACGCAGTCGAGTCGCGAGTTTAGCTTCCGGGATATGAAGAGTGCGTTTTTGGACTGGAAGGTGTGGGCGTTTTCGATTGCGCAGTTTGGTGTTGATACCATGCTTTACGGTAAGGCTACCATATGGCCCCGGTGTTGTAGTTGAGAGAGTTTGCTAATATGGTGATATGAACAGGCTTCTCTACGTTCCTTCCCACGATTATCAAGGACCTGGGAACGTGGACCTCCGCAGAGGTGCAGCTGCTCACCATCCCGTGCTACTTTCTAGGTGCGGCAGCATACATGGGCGCAGCTACGGTGTCAGACCGCACACAGCAGCGTGGCCTGCTATGCGTCGTATTTGGCATCGTTAGTGTCGTTGGATACGCCATCTTGCTGTCCGACTCGCCGACGGGTGTGCAGTACTTTGCGTGCTTCCTCGTCGCCATGGGCCTGTACATTGTGGTGGGCATCCCGTTGGCGTGGTTGCCGAATAATTCGCCGCGCTATGGGAAGAGGACGACGGCCACGGGGATGCAGCTTACCATTGGTAACGTGTCTGGCATTTTGTCTTCATTCATCTAGTAAGTTTCCTCTCTGCCGCCACCGGGGAAGAAAAAGAAAAGAAAAAACTGACGCTTTGTGAAACACAGTCCTAGAAGAGAAGCTCCGAGATACATCAAGGGCCACGCCGTGACGCTCGGCATGGTGGCGTTTGGCACGCTGATATATGCCTTTATGTGGTTCTGGTACCGGCGGGAGAACCAGCGACGGGCCGACGGCAAGGTCAGCGAAAAGTATAGAGACTTGTCCGAGGAGGACATGAAGGAGCTGGGCGATGATAGCCCGCACTACGTATATACCATCTAAGTGTGTTCTGTTGCGTGCCAACGACGAGACCAAGGGCGGAGGAACGGCCCGCAAGGGGCAAGACGTAAATAGAAAGAGAAGAGTATACAAGTATAGAAATCTTTTTTGAATCACTGCCCTTTTTCACCCAAAGGCATTCTTCTTCCTAGACACGATGCAGGATCGCCGGGATATTCGGCCGAGCCAACGCCCACCCCATGTCTCGAGACCCTGAACACTGTCTCCCCAAGAGAGGCATTCTACGTGCATACGAGTAGGGGCAGACCTAATGCGGGTGTTTGAGAATCAGACACAGGCGTTGGGCTCAGCTGGCCGCCCATGGAGATGACGTTGTGAATGTCACTCAAGCGCTAGGACGGCGGTTTGGTTGTCTTGCCGTTGCCACGTCGACTTGTCAATCTTGTCCCGCACAACGGTCACTCACTTATACGCAACTTGCGAAACGAACCTCCCACGCACCAACACCAACCACATCCTCCTCCTCCTCAGCATAACCGGTGAAGATTCGACAAAAGATGAATTTACTTGCTTCTCCCGCCCGCCCTTCTTTAACCCCTCGTTAGGACCTTCCCCCGGCCCGCAGCGCTGCGTGCGGCGGGCCCCAGCGAAAAAGTGAGACATTCGCCCAAGACACTTCTGACCCTTTTTGGTGTGAGCGCCCGCTTGTCTCTGGTATGCAGCAGGCACCGCAGGCGGTAGGAATTTTACTCTGGGGCGCCCAAATTTCTCCCTGTGTCTCTGTCTTTTCCCTCTTGGTCTTTTTTTTGCATAAAGGAGTCTGGGGGTGCTGCCACATGGCGAACAAGCTCTCGTGTTCCCCCTTTGCTCCTCGGTACTGCTTTGAACCCCATAAAGCTTTTGTCTCTCACTTTTTTTTTTTTGCCCCAAAGTCTAGGAGAAGCCACTTCAGTGCGATTTCTTCTGTGTTTATTTCCTTCTGGAAGGGAAATAACATTTGTTCGAAAGAGAATCACTGCGGCAATTTTTTGTTTGGTGCTGTGCAGGTTGCAGTACGACATTCGCTACGCAGACACGCATACACACCACCACACCACACTACCACAACAACCGACACAATGGCGGCCAAGCTACTTCATATTATGATGCTTCTCATGGCCATACTGGGCACCTGCCTGGCAGCAGCAGCGGGAGACGCCCAAGATACCGCATTCTACAAGTCACAACGCCCAACGGACGTACAACAAGCGCCGCCGGCGGCCGCAGAATCATCACCATCATCCTCCTCCTCGCAACGCCGACGAGATACCAACATGCACGGGGACGCCGAGCTGGACGACGGGCCGCGACCTACATACACAAAGACGCCCGCGCCGTGGCTGGTGCCGGCAAACACCAAGATTCCCGTGGCCGTGAGCTCGGCGGCGTCGTCGGACACGAAACCGTCGGACCCTGGGTTCGTGTTGCTGGGTGCGGCTGTGGGCGTCATTACGCTAGGGATGAGCCTGGTGTGAAGAGAAGAGAGACAGGAGCGTTTCAGAAAGAGAGTGAGAGAGAAAAAATGGGGAAATTCCATTTGCTCAGAGGCGTGCTTGGTCTTTGTCTCAGATGAATCGGGGCGGCCTTTGCGTGCGGCTTGGCCTTGGTGAAGGGATGGAATGAGGGATACCCGGGTTTAATGGGGAGGAGATGGAGAGGAAGATGAAGTCTTCTATTTTTCTTTTGTGCGTGTAGACATAGCCTTAGCATTCATACCCCTCATCATATCATAACAATAAGCGATTTCTTTTTTTTCTTTATTCATATTTCGTTCATCCTACTTTTGTCTTGTACTTGCTGTGCCTTGGTGAGACGGGCTGTGTTAGTGCGCGAGGGAGAGCGAGACGACCTAATCTCCCGCCAACTGTAGTGTTTACTGTCCAAGGCCAGCAAATCTAAATTTAGGGAAAAATGACATTTTTACTCGTTTTGCCAGGATGGTCCCCTAATGTTCTTCAACTGGTAAAGATGTGCCCTCCAGAAACAGGATTTACGACCGAGGACGGCCAGAAAAATGTTTTAGCCCGTTAGAGTGCGATCGCCATTTTTGCTGATGCCGTCGCTGGGCTTGCTTGCACGGACCCCGTTGGGTTGGAATGCTGTTGGCTCCACTGCTGGGGGTCCTGCGCCACGTGCAGACTATTGGATTCATGTGTTACGAATGAGCTAATGTGCTACTATTTGGAGGGCTTGAGGTGGTTGGGTTGGTTGGTTTTGTGTTCTAATTTCGGTATACTGACGTTATGCAATGACGCTGTGGAGGAATGGAGCTGCTGGTCTAGTGGGAGTAAGAGCTGGTGTGCGGGTTATTGCCGTTGCCATTGATTGATGCAAGGCAAGTTTTCTGATATTAGATAGCTTGCTTTACTTTTGATATGAAGTTGTGAACGTTAGCCCAAGTACTGCAGAGAGCTAGAATACGAAACTGCATACAATCTATGACTGCCTTGTGCAAATGTGTCTAACTGACAGCATTCTACAATATACAATGGCAAAGCAAATCCATATGTGAATTATACACGGATGTACTATCCCTATCAATCGCCTGACGTAAGGTTATTGCCATTCGCATCTCCGAATCGCAACAGCCCCAAAGCCCCTCACCGAGGAGAATCGGGAATCGCACCATTTACACAGCGGCTCCATGTCCCCGAAGCTAGCGCCGCCAAGTGCCCCCGTAGGCGCTGTCGGCGACGTTCGTTGATTGTTAACGAGACGACGGGGCCTAGTGCGGCGCCGATGTTGCTCGGGCGGGGAACCGGGCACGCGGCACCTGCAGCTGCTGACGGACCGCAACTTGTCGGCGGATGCTTAAGCCGAGCGATTACTTAAACCTGTTACATCCTCACAAACGGAATAAATCACTCCTAAAACTTTACATTACGCCGAGCGCAGTGGAAGAAAAAAAATGGCACCGATTACGCACATTGTCATGTTTGAGTTTAAGCCCGACACACCGGCGGCTAAGCGGAAAGAGGTACGCGTGCTGGCGCAGTAGAGCATCGTGACGCAGAGTAGTCCGTACTGACATTGGGGATAGTTTAGCGAGAATATGCTTGGGCTCAAGACCCAGTGCGTCCATCCCACGTCGCAGAAGCCTTATATCCTGCACGCGTCTGGTGGCACAAACAAGAGCATTGAAAACTTCCAGGTAAGCTTGACGCCTGTGGCTGTCGTCCCGTCGGCTTCGGCTGCGCCGGGGAGCACCACGTATGCTGCAGTGAGCTAGAGGACCAGCGTTACACAGAAAAATGCAACTGCCTGTATCTCTGAAGAAAAAGGACAAGCTAACGTATGTGCCTCACGCAGCACGGCATCACGCACGCCTTTGTCGTCCAGTTTGACTCGGTCGAGGACCGGGACTACTACGTGCAAAAGGACCCCGCCCACGCGGCGTTTGTACAGTCCATTATCCCGTACCTGACCAAGCCGTACGTGATTGATTTCACACCGGGCGAGTTTGACCACGGCGAGAATTGAGTGTCGCTCTTGTGAGACGGGAAAGGACCGGGAAGGGCCTTGGTGTAACGGTGCCACGTACGCGACTCTTTCCGATCCGGCCGGTGCAGTGATTTGCCCAATGGCCGTTGTCGGATGTGTTGGTTAGGTAGCAACGGAATAGAAACAGTACGTGAGTCAATTGAAATACATGCGATACAAATAAACCTTATCCGAGTATGATTTGTTGTTGTTAGAGGGCATTTGCGCAACTTCTCCCTCTCACAAAAAGCCAATACTCGACATCGCAGCAATGAGATATATCAAAATCTACTGGGTTTATTACGACCCGGGAAACCCTGCGCGCATCGCCCTCTTCTTTGAGATGGACCAGAATGGTGCAGCAGAGGTCATCGACCTAGTCGGGCCTGCCCATTCGAGGTTCAGACGGGTGATGACGAGGACCACCACGCTGCGGCCGGAGGATGATTGCATTGGCGAAATCGACACGGAGACTGTCGGATACGTATGGGACAGGTATTTTCCTCGTGTGTTCGGCTTGTGCCTGCGGGTGCCGCCTCCAAGGGGGCCGCCAAATCTGGATCTTCCGAATTTGAGCTATATGAAGGATGTTGAGGCTGCTTTGGAGGGGTCTGGCCATTTGGTACAGGAGACTGACTTACGAATAAACTTGGGTTAGTCGGACTGGAGATCTGCTATGGTTACAGGGCAGTGAATTTTGGTATTATGTTTTCATTTAGTTGAGTATAGTATGTATTATACAAGCGCTGCTTAGTGTAGTTGCAATGTTGGTGTCAATGCAGGTTCGCGTCACCAGGAGAATGGTGTGAGTGAATCACGTTTGAGCTCAGCCAGGCACTACAGCCAAAGCGTCAAATTTAACTAGTAGAGCATACTTATGTGCTCTTACGAAGTATTCTCCCCGTTCCTGGGGTACACAAACATCTGCACACAAACATTGTTGCATTGGATCCTACCACTATTTGAACAGTGAATCAGAACCAGCAAGTCCTCTATATAAAAGGTCTACGGTCCGACTAAAAGCAGACACCAACAAACCCAAACTCAGCAGTCCTTTGACACTAGCCCTTACTTTACTTTGAAAAACAAAACGCGCCGCCATGAGAATCGTCAAAGTATATCTCATCCGATACCCGTCGGACAGTCCCGTCGCCGTCGCTTTCTTCTTCGAGACTTCTGAGGACGGCACGGGCCAGGTCTATGAAGTGACCTGTTCTCCAGAGTCGAAGATGGTGCTGGCGCACCGAGACATATTCGCGGGCGCCGAAGATGAGTTTGAGCAGCTACGGAGCGATGGCACTGGAAAGGTTTACCTTGGCAGTATCTTTGACGAGTTGTTCTCCGGTGTATGGAGCTCGCTCAATACGGTTCCACTACCGGAGCAAGAAGGTCGGAATATGGAGAGTGTGTCGGAATGGGCGGGGATAGTCATTAACCGACTGGTCACACGATGTCGTCTTCGTGTGGTGGAAGGGCTGGACTTGGAGAAGCTGCTTGGTGAACTATAGCTGTAGGTTGTGATTACGAGACTACAGGAGCTATTTCTAGTGCTCTGGATCGGAATTAAAATTTTCATCACTTGCAAATAATTAGCAACATGCTTTACACCATTGTGAATGAGCAAGGCTATTGGAGTACATGGTTGAAACTTGACGATTGGTCTAGGGTATGGTGAGGCTGGTGGTGACAGAGCAGAAAGGGCTGTACAGGCAGCACAACGTGAGGCATATGTTTACATACCTGCTGACTTACCATTTACCACGTCATTGAGATCATCTAGCCACTCATCCAAAACCAATATCCATATATTCGCCTCTCGTGCATTGGTGCTGGTTGTACAACAGCCGGCCAACGCTCTCCGTGACGGCACTAAACCCTACACGTCATAGGCTGATCCCGTAGCGTGGTGCCCCGCGTTAGCCCCCCCTCCTTCTGCCTCTTGCTGGCCAAACGAGACGCAGGCAACCGTCGCCTGTCACTGGCTGGATCGAAAACGCCCGCCCGCCGCCATTGGCCCCGAATCACGCGCCCCACGGTTAACGTTGCGACACTGTCCCTCGCCGGCGGCTTCGCGACCTGCGTCCTTCACTTTTTTTTCTTGTTCCTGCAGCCTCCTCGACCTTGCTGCGACAGAGCGGACCAACGATAGCTTCAAGCACTCACTGTTCACATTCTTACTCTGTTGAATTTGAGCTTCAACTCCCCTTGCGCTTGCCACGGGCGTTCAATCACAGCTGTATAGCTCTCCTGCTGTTTGTGTCGTCCCCCCTTGCGTCATCTTGCGCTGCCAACGCTGCAAATCGCCCGCCTTTGACCTCTTAGGGTCAACCTAGGGCAATATATACGACGACAACTACATATACCCCTCGGTTTCAAGTCCAAATATACCTCCTCCGCAATGGCGCAGGCGCCGCACCCGACATTTATAAACATCCCGGCGCCGGGCTCGAATCCAGACACGCCGTCTGAGATGCCGTAAGTTGACCTTGATGTGCGCAAACTGCCTCACAAGCCCCCGCTAACGCCTGCTTGCTTGCGTTGTGCTCAGCGGCACGCCAACCAGCACGACGACGTCTCTGTCCGCACTCTCCACGACAGCAATTAAAGACGGCCACCGCGGCCACCTCCCCGGCGGACCCTTGGGTCGCGGGCACCAGCACACCTCGTCCACCACCAGCCTCGAGGCCGAGCGCGCCGACCGAATCTCCCGCCTCGCCGGGCTCGAGCGAGTGTCGACCCTCCGAGCACCGATGCAGCAGTCGCAGGGACAAGCGCAGGGACAGGGCCAGGGCGGAGGTGGCAGCGGCGCTGGCGGCGCATCGTCTCTGTCGCCGCAGACCACGCCGACGTCCACCACCGGGTTCCCCGCCAACTTTCCCGCGTCGCATAACCTCACACCGTCCTACTTTGATACCAACGGCCAGCCCGTCGCTGTGACCAAGATGAGCACCGTCGGCTCCGCCAGCGCGACGGAGAGCCACCCGGGCGAGGGCGACGAATCGAGGCAGACAATTGGCGACCACGACGAGGACATGTTTAGCGATACGAATTACCGCGAAGCTGGCTCCGTGGCCAGCATGGCGGCTGAGCCGGACGCAATGGACGAGGATATGGACGGCGAGGGCCTCGCGACGCAGTCTGTCGGCGGATACGAGGACCGCATGAGCGACGACGGCTCTGCTTCTCTCGTCGGCTTTGGCGAGGGCGCAAACAGCACCGTCTCAGGGCCAATTTACCAGCGCCGCGCCATCCCTTCTGCTTCCCAGGCGCCGCAGCCGCCTTGGACCACGGAACGCAGCGCCTCCGGCCTCAGCGACCTGCGGCGCGGAGACGTCGTCATGGGCGGCGGTGACACGCCGGCCAGCGGGTCAGCGCAGGCCCTCCAGGAGCGTCGTGATGCGCGCATGATAGACGGCGTGGCGACGGACCCTACGCATCCTGCCCTTGCGCCGGAGCAGGAGCCATATGTCGATACGACCTTTAGGGGGCCGATACACGCGACGCGCTCACAGACTAGAGACGCTGAGCAGCGCCGTGATTGGGAGGATAGGAGGGAGGACTAAATTTGTCCTATCCCCAAAAAAATGGTGTATTCTTGCTGGGACGATGAAATGTGATCTTGAAGGATACCTCTTTGTGAATCTGTTTATTTAGCGTGATGGGTTAAATACTGTCGTTTGAACGTGGTACTGTTTTTGACCATTTGTTGATGTATATTATATGCTCTTGTGAGTCGCAATACCACGACGATATATGTTCTTGCTACTTGAAATCAATAACGAATACCAGTGCATGTAGTCTGCGTGTATATCTCCTAATGACCATTTAGACAGGAAATTCTCCCTAGCCTTGTTCTCATCTGGATGAGGCTGCCCGTATCTTAAACCCAGTACCGCCATTAGCCCCGTGTAAGTAAACCAGAATAAACATTAAACAGTGAGGCACAGCACAACCACCCCTATATGTGCATATAAACCTCCAGAACAGATTATAAACGCCCTCAAATATGGATATGGCCTTCTGTCGGCTCATCACGTACACAAAAAGTCTATCCTCATACGCCACGCAGTCTCTTGCCAGTCCCAAGCCGCCACCCAGTCACCCTCCTCCATGAGTCGCCAGACCTCCTCCAGCAGCTCCATCACGCGATCACACGAACGCAGTCCCGTGTAGCCGCGCACGGTACCGACAGCGGCGCGAACCGTCTCCTGCTGCGCCGGTTCCAGACATGAAGTGCCGAGAATCAGGCACGGCAGGAGCAGCAGTGTCTGCGCCGGGTCACGGGGTCCAAAGCTTTGCAGCTTGGCGAGGCCCGCCGTCAGCATGGTGATGAGGTTCTGAGTGTCCTGCGAGGGTCGTCGAGATGGGGGCGGTGACGGCGGACGGCGGCTGGCGACGTCTTGCTCGTGCATGGAGTTGCTTCTTGTTGGGGGTCCGCTGGTGGGTGGGGATGGGTTGGGTAGGGAGACGTTGTCGGCTATGAGGCTTGCTGTTGAGGCTCGTCGCTGAGGTTGTGGTGGTGTTGGTTGTGTAGTCCTGAACCTGTCACTCGGTCCTTCCATTATATTGGTGTGGTGGGCGTTGGTGTTGGTGTTGCTTGATCGGCGCACCGCATTTGGGATCATAGGATAGATTGTCCGAAAGAGGTACACCCAGAGAGCCAGTTTGTATAATTCCGCTACTTCTCTTCTGATGTCTCCCGCTTCCCAGGGGGTTGACCACTTGCGGAGGGCGCTGAGAATTTCATGCGCTGGGCTATAGATGGTGTAGTCACCAAGCTGATCGAGTCCTGCGGCAATCTTCCCGCGCACCCGGTTGCGTATGACGTTGATCTCGGCCATGTAGCAAAATAGTCCGTCGCTGACACCCGGGAGACTGAAGCGAGACGGCGCCGAGTCGATTGCTTGGGTCGGTTCGATCGCGGGTGGCGCAGACCGTGCGTCCGGGTGCCACAAGAGGTCGTCGGCATAGAGCTGATACTGGAAGAACCCCTTTATAAATGAGGAAAACTCTTGGTCTTCGAGAGGCTTTTCCTGTTTCAGGCTCTGATAGGCGTGTAGATGCATCCGGTGCTCCCCGCGGGGGTTGCCCATAACTCGAGTCATCAGTACCATGAAGAGAAGCTCTCCATATAGCGCCGCCAGCTTCATCTGGTAGTCTGACTCGTCTTGGTCCGGCAATGTGTTCCATAGTTGGCGTAGTCGACTAGAAGCTTCATTCCAGTGGTGAATGCTCCTGTGTTGAAGCATCTCCTGCGTTGTCGTCGGAGTCTCGAGAAGTGCCATGCGTCCTTCGGGGGTGGCCAAGTCCAGATGGGCGCCGCTGACGGAGAGGATGGAATGCATCAGGCTCTGGTATTGTGTTGCAAGATGCAGCAATATGTTTTTGAATGGATTTCGCATCTCAGCCTCAATGGTGAGCACATTGCTCAGATGGTTCATGTAGTGACGCCAAAAAACGGCGTCTTCTGCGGTCTCGACGCCGTGAAACATTGGCTGAAGGGGCACGGGGGCAGGGGCGGACGTGTTATTTCCTCGGCGGGATTGTTCTGGTTGCGTAGTGTTAGAGTGAACCTGTGATAACTGATAGGAGGACGTTGCTAGCGCACCTTCCGCTGCTCGATCCCTACCGCTTTTCCATACTTGCTTCTCATGGTAGCCCTCGCATACGACGGCATTCTTTTCACAGTTCATGCCTGCGTCACAGAGTTAGCCTTGCCGGCTGATAGATGTGTACTTGCAACTTACACCTAGGCTTTGCCTCGTCGCACTTCTTCTTTCTCCTTCGGCATGTAATGCATCCAGTCTTTGATCTACCTTTGGTGACCTTTTGCCCATTTGGAACGGGGTTTATCGGGTGCTTTCGTGGCCTTCCTCTCGAACGCTTCGCGCCGGTTGCTATAGATGCCTCGCTGGGCGTTAGAGGCGCCGTGCTAACGTTGTCAAAGAAGATTTCGTCCTCGACCGGCTCAAGCTTGGGAATCACTGAGCCCCTATCAGAGGAATGATCGGAACGAGCATCCTGCTCTGCTCCTTCCGTATCGGTTGTTGCTCCATTCGTCCACGACTCAGCGCAGGATGACGACGCAGAGTGTGATACTTCGAGTGGATACAAACCGTCGCCATACGAGTCCATGTTGGGACTAAACGGCGAAGCCTGCTCGCCGTGCGACGACCCGGCTACCGGCGACCGCATTGGGCCGGTAGTTTCCGTTGGAGAGGGCGATGGCAGCACTTTCATATCCCCGATGCTGTCATCCGGTGTTTCTGAACTCGCCACCGGCCTGCTGCTTCTGGGTAACTTGTGTGCGTCTTTCGTAGCGGGAACCGGCCTGAGTTCCATGCCTCTTTAATCGCCACCACATTCCCGCCCCCACGAGCCTAATATATGCTGCCAGCTTCTGGGAAGGATTCTATGTCTTTGACTCGTAACGGCCGAACTAGGGTGCAGGGAAGAGAAAAAGAAAGTTCAAGTCTCCGAAAAGAAAGGAAGGAGAAAACTAGAAAGAAAGTGAAGGTCAGGGAGAGAAAACAGCTGCAGGAACACCACCGCAAGGGTCTCTGTGGGGTTTAAAAGACGAAAACGCAGACAAGCAGAGGCGCCCGCATGGTAATAGTGGAGCGTAGATGGTCTCGTCTGTGGCGCAAAGTAGAAAGAGCGAGAGGATAAGAACAAGTGTGAGTGGGTGCTGGAAATGGCCGAAGACAGAAAGGGCTGAGGTAAGTAGGTACTTTGTAGTATGGTGTTGGTTGACGCCGCCCGCAAATGCAACCCCCTCCTCGCTCGACTTGGACTTTAGGGTTGCGTTGAGGGATCGTCGGCAAGCCACGCAAACCTGGTAGAGGCGTCTCTTTAGAACGACAAGAAAGTATGTATGTACATAAGAGAGACTAATCGGCAGACACGGGTTGGTGTGCAGACAGGGGGGTGGGTAGGTAGAGGAGGTGCGAGGCGGCGGCTGCTCCGACAAAGAGGTTGCAATGTGCTCCGTATACTTGGCTACGGTTTGCCGCCGAGCTTTCGAGACATGCGCGCGCGAGCGCCAGCCGTTCCGTGTCGTCCTCCATGTTCGCCTTGTCCATACCCGCCCAAGTTGTCCGTCTGTTGACTCCGTCGGAGGTACTCAGTACCGGATCCTCATGGGAATGTCCGCAGCTCTTCTGCCTATAGGGCGCCCTCGGGACGTACACTTCCAGTACTCGATACTGCGAGTAATCCCTTTCCTCTTTAACATACCCACCAGACAAGGTGGTCCCTGCCGCACGTGTGAGCAATCGTTTCTTCCGCTAGCTCTCCATCGGCCGTTTCACTCAGGCGAAACTCTCCACTCTGTTCTTCTAAGTGGCTTTGCTGTACAATTATGAGGCCAATCTGCCTGATAGCAGCTTGTAACTGCATGCTAATTACGAGAAGTGCCAACAGAGACAGCACATGCAGCACTTTCAAACCCCTTCCTCAAGGCCCTCCCACAGTCCAATGCACGCCATGTCCCATCGATGATGGGTGGGTTTGGATGGAGCCCAGGTTCCAGTTCCAGTTCGTGGCGTCGGCCTTTCCCCGCCTACAAGCATAGCACAAGCCAGCCATCTGCTCCTAGTGCTACGCCTGAACCCTTGTCTGCGGCCGTTGCGCCCGTTAGTCGCTCACTGCAGAGGGGATGGCGGCCTGTATGTGTGGGGGTTTTACCATTAGTGCTTCAGCACGGGCGCGGGCCGTTGAGCCTTTGCCCCTTTCCCGCCCGGGTCAATCGCTAGGGTAAATCGTTGACGGGTCGTAAGACTAGTGCCCGTCGCTCACCACGGTGGCAAGCAGATCAGCGGTATGACAGCGGCAGGTGAGAGCAAGGGCATACATGACAAAAGGAAAGAAAGATGGCTGCATTTGACAGGTAGTGCCATGACTGTCATCTTCCCATTTGGGTTCTGTGGTATGTTCCTTACAGGCTACTCGTACTCGCACGGCGGAATAGGTTGCGCCTTGCTGCGGGGAACCAAGTCCGTTCCAGGAATAATGGACAGCCGTCTTGTCAAGGGACAAGGGCCTCTCTGCCCAGAAGACATCCCGTCTGCAGTGTGGAGCAGCGAGTGCGCGCCAGTGGCTTCCTGCAGAGGTCTCATATCGAAATACAGGGCTGTTGGTAACACGGCAAGCCCGTTATTGTGTCATGATATCATGAGGCGGCGGGCTACAAAATGAAAGCTGAAGTGGAGATGTGTGATTTGCCCAATTTCCTTTCATGCCGCAATGCAACTCTCCTGCAAGCCTGCTTAGTAGTCCATAGTGCATGTAGTGTCCAAAGCTCGTCCTTTTTCTGTCGATTGGAGGCAATTCACAATTCCGTCCTTAAGTCTTGCTATGACTCCAACATAGTGCTAATTGAGAAATGGAATGAAACCTGAAAGATGGAGCGCAGAGGTGTATTTACAGTATTTTACCAGTGAGGGGATTGGACATGAGCGACGACCTCTTGGCCAAGCTTGTGGCTTGCTATTTACAGGCTCGGTTGATCCACTGACAAGTTGCCCACCTTGCGAAAAGCAACTCGGTGACATGCGGGTACCAAGCACTTGGGCTTTTTGGTCTCTGATGCTTGGAGGAAGCGATCGCCGAGATTCAAGGCCATTGACGGCGGTGGCGGATTAGATAAAATGATGTGAATCGATGCCCCGTTGCTGCTCGCAGAAAATTGCAGTTGATTTCACACGAAGCAGATCCCCGCCTGTCTCATCATTCCGAAGCCTGTTGCGTGATCGACCTACATGTGGTAAGAATGCTGCAATCAGACAGCGCCACTGCTCACACCAGTACCTTATACAGCGATACTAGTTGGCAGTCGCGTACTCCGCACAAAGCGTTTAGTAAAGGGCATAACCCACGGAGTAGAGTGGTGTCAGAAATGGTGGTTTGCTCCTCCGGAGTACATAGTACTCGGATGGAGTCTCCGAACGGGGTAGTCGTATGTCGTATCGCACCATGGAGGTTACCCTCCCACAATCTGCCTAATTTGTGCGCGCAACGCCCGCCGTAATGAGATGCAGGGGTTAAGTAACTGGAAGGATCTTCCCGGAATCGCCCCGGAAACTTAGCTGAGCTCGGATAACCCGTTCGCTCCTGGTTTGCTGCCGTCCATCTCCGGCTAATGAGAAGGATGCAGGCCAACCATACTCCGTCGCCAGTGCTCGGGTGGTACCAAACCCTTGCTTACACAAGGCCACGTAGTTGGGGGCTATTCGACCCTGCTCCTTGGACGCTCATAAAAGGCCAATAAGGGACCCTTGAACAACAGAAAGCGCGAGTTCGGGCGATTTGGCCTTGTACAGAGACATCCTTGTTTGTTTGGGCACAAAGACTGGATTCCGGAGAGGCCGCATGCCACTGATGCACACAAGACAGCCTTGCGTAGCTTTACCGATTTGTCGGTAACGCCTCCTTTTTCAGCTTCAGGATCGGAGGACGCAGTTTGTGCGAGGTAGCCAGTGAACAGTAATTGGGGGCTGCCGTAGCCAATCGCTCGTGCTTTGCTGCTGCACATCAAGAGGCTGGTGGCACTAATTGGTGTGATACGCCCCCAAACACGAGGCTAGGAGCACGTCACCCCCGTCCAGCGATTGGTCGCTGTTACACCTGAGAAAGTAACGGGTGTGCAGCAACAGGGTAAAGAATCTGAGATTTCGCGCTGTCACCGAGGAGCCAATTGAGGCATCCAATCGAAGACCCCCCGTACACCGAAATCGTCCAGCACGCGCCAGTGTCTTTAAACCCCAAGCCGGCCGGTCCAGGCAGAGACGAGTAATATGGAGTATATGAGACTTGAACGACTTATTTGTATTGCCACCCAGATGGCACCCTTTCCAATTTGGGCTGTGCCGCATGCGACGCCTCGGGTCGCCCGGGCCAATGTGTCCGCGGTACGTTAATGCATACATTAAATCATAGTTTAGTACGGACTAACATCTTTTATGTACTGTATAAGTATTCATGTGCATAATAGTGAAGTATAAAACGAAGGCGCGCTTGAACCGGGGATATGCCGCGCGCCGTCATAAGAGCCTTGTTTAAGACACGGTGGTTGATGAACATCGAACGTTTCAGCTGTGAGTGCTTGGTCAACTACTTTTGAAAGTCAATTTAACCGATTATGGTTTTCGGGTGAATGATCCCATTAACGTTAATTTTCTTCGCAAAGTTTTCGTCGCAAAGGAGTACTTTGCCAGTGGTGGCTGCTGCGTGGGTCGACCAAAGCTCAGACGTGCTTACAACACTGGGTTGGTTGCACAACGCCGGCTAATACATAGTAGGATATAGGGGGTCACCAAACATTTTGAGCCGATGCAAACCATTGCAATATGCAACACTGTCATTGCGTGAATGGGCGATTCGGCACAGGATCCCGCCGACGAGCAGCCATTACGCCTCACAAGAACAACTGGGCTACACCAGACTCATGCGCCAAGTACAACTAGTAAAACCGTTGCACACCCGAATGTTTAGTGGGGGTTGGTAGCTCCATCGTGGCGCCGCCAGTCGCCGGGAGCATCATGGTCCGTTCCGCGGTTCCGCAATTGGTGTGCTGGCGGAAACAGGCTTGTAACGGGCTGAACTCAAAGCTGCGGCGACTGCCCAAGGGTTTTCGCTTTTGAGACTGATTCAAGACGCAGAAGAGTGCTTGCAATAGTAAAACCCGAGCAGACAGACTATTAGCGCCAAACTGCTTGTGCGTATCAGCTCCTGTACGAGCAGCATAGCAGAGTTGGGCTGATATCCAGGCCCCCGGCCCGCCAAAGCGCATGTGCGCTCCCGTTGGTGACAGGGGTTACTGTTCAGGCGGCGGGATCAGCCCATGGGGATCGTCATGCGCCAACCACCCTGACAGGACAGACTTGGCACCCTAAACGGGATCGGTGGCCCCTGTTTCTGTCACTTGTCATCATGTTGATGCCCGTCGGATGCACTTGCTCACCGGGGCGGGCGCGACAGCAGGTACAAGGTTTTACGATGCATTAATGGGGGTACCAGATCGCGGAATGAGCGACACTTTGGCCTTATGAACCAGACAAATGCCAAAAAGAAGATGTCTCCGCGGAGTTGCTGTTGGCGGTGACTACTTGATCGCAGACTGTTCGCAAGGTTGACACGCGACGGGAGGAAAGAGGCAAATCACCAGCGGGTTGGAGGTGACAGAGAACCACAGACAGTACCGGATTCTCTGGCGGCACTGCCTTTCACTAGTTCAAACCGCCATGGAAAGCCACCGTTGCAATATTGGCCGCTTCGAGACTTCCATCCTGTCTGGCCCTTGTCCCAGATGAGAGTGTGCTGCTCCTGCCACAAGCCACTATGACTCGCGGAATCCTATTCAAAGCCATTAAGAGAGGCCATTAAGAGATGGCGAGACTCAGAGAGCGTGAACTAAAGACTCAATGACACAATTTAACAAGAGTTCAATTCAAGCAGACTGAATTGGGATTGAACGGCAGCGTAGTCTACATCCTCCATTTCGATCGCAGTGTCGCTCGGGTGTACTCGCAAATTTTCAAGCACGGGCAGCATCCCAAGACAAGGGGTCTGCCACGCGAAAGCTATTTTAAATACCCTGCACTCATGTAAAGCCACTTTCTTCCGGGTCGGTGGCTCATAGCCCGGTGGCCTGCATATCGTCGGTCCAACAGGCCGTCCTGCACAGACACGGATGACGGAGCACGACTTTTACACATATTACCTAGGACGAGCATGGATTTGAGGCTGCAGCAGACCCAGACTGTCGGCTCTGCGCACTGACGCTGTCATCTGTCCTCTCCCAAAAGCATCGTGTGGACCCTAGTCATCTTCGGCGTTGCCACCGCCTCTTTATGCACTTGCATGCTGGCCCAGATTGGGTATATTATTATCACTGCAGACTACGAAGTGCCAACTACCATAACGCGCGCTATTCTGCATATGACCTGAAACAGTTAAACCCCTGCCTTCGCGTGGCTTGCAGTCATTCTGCGAGGCCACGGGTTACCAGAGAGTCGGGTAGCGCATGCTTGCTAGCTTGCTTTCTTCTGCCGGCGCAAGGATAGTCTATGCATGCCTGCTCTTTTGAGTTTTGTTCTTCGTTTCGCGCCAGGTACTTTGCTCTGGTACAGTGTGATTTCTGACCATTTGCTGTGCCCCTGGTTGCGTTTGTTGTTGCTATTGGCTCACGTTCATTCACCGGTGATGGCGTGTCCTTAGGAAATACGGTTTTGTACAGAGAGTGAAAATCTTCGAGAGGACTGTGTGGGGAATTAAAGCTACCATAGGCACTTTTGCGATTGCTTGAAAAGGAGTCCCCAAAGCCCGCAGGTTTCCACCTCTCCAGTGAGTCCTGAGCAGGGACGTGCCTGACAGTTGGCGTAATCTGACTGTCACGAGAGCTCGTACGTTTTGGTAGAGTCAGAAACGAAAACTTGTTACTAGAGCCGGCTTCGCTGCTGTTTGCAATAGAGCTAAGCTCATGGCCCGTTTTATGCTGAGGTTGTCTGCGTTGCCCCAATTTTGGTAAGACCGTGAATGTTTCGTTACTCTTTGCTTTGTGCAAGGAAATGCTACTCCCATCGTTGACCTTTCTATCACCGCCACTACCCTTCCTGATCTTTTTTGGTGTAAGTGGGAATAAGAACTGCTTGGTTCTCGACCCTACTGAACGTGGTTGAGATGTATCATCCATATCGAGTGGTGGAATGGACGACGAGTCCAAAACACTCTCGCTCTGTCCTCGGGCCATACAGGGACTAGGACTAGGCACGTTAGGTGAGTCTCCGGGCAGGAGAACGAGAGCTTCCGATGCTGGTAGTGTAGGAGAGTCAGGTACTGCTTTGTACATCATGCCGAGTCGACGGTAATGACGTAAAAATCTTGGCTGTCCATACGAGGTAGAAGCTGTAGAGTCGGGGTTTCTTGGGTGCGGTGATGGCGTCGCAACTACCGACAACTGCCGCTGTCTTGTTGGCATGTATGATTCTGGAGAGGTACCATACGATACGCGACTGGAATCGTGGTTTTGGAAGCCAGCGTCATCCCGAAATCCATCGTGGAGACGATCAACAGGGGTTGTAGGATTGTGGTCAGGTGCCGTATCTTGTCGTTGGCATTGCTGACCAAGGCGAAGAGGAGCCGGCTGCAGATCCGACTCGCCATCTGAAGAGTCAGAGAGAGCAAAATCTTCCGAAGATGCTTGCATGCTTATCATGCTGTTGACACGCACGAGCATCCCGGTCCTCTGGGGCTCACCCTGATTATGGAGTTGGCCCCCTGCTCGCCGGATGATTTGCCTTGCAACTGCCGATGGTGCTAGCCGAGAGCTATTTGGAGCAATAGGAAATTGGCCAACCGGAGAAAGGTTACCGGGCAAGATAGGGTTCAAGCTGTAGCTGCTTTGAATGAGGGTTTTAGTTCTAGTCTTTTGGGGAGTTTTCTGGAGCTGCGCAGTATTGGAGTCGCCAGCGAGTACCCCTTCACGGACGGTAGAATCTACCGATGCCGAGCAAGAGTATGATATGTTGTGACCAGGTATGTTGTGACCAGGTTCTAACGTCGCAGAGTGCCGAACATCTTGGCTGCTGAGCCGTTGCTCTTCCATCGCGCTAGGCATATGCGCTTGTGCTACATGTGGGCTCACAGGGGGGACCATTCTCAATGAAACATTCTGTTCGCTTATCAAGTCCCTTTTGCAGCCTTGTTGTAAATGATCACTGATTCTTGTTGATGTCTGGTGTCGCAAGAGCGTCTGTCCATAACCGGCAAGATTCATCATGGAAGGAAACATCGCCGACATTCCACCGAGGTTGAGGGACAGTCGCGGACAAGCACTGGTGGCTCGAGACTTAGTGGCCAGTGATGCAATACCCAATGCGCTTGTACCAGAGCTTGGTAGAAGCGCGCCTCCTGCTTCAAACGCTTGTGCTTCAAGTGGGTATACAGAGGAAACCATTGTATAATCGAGAGAGTCCCTTGAAGATGGCACGCGAGGTATTATTAAAAACTTTTCCCATTTTGGGGTCCAGTACCACTCCTTGGCGAGCTTCGGGAACCTTGCAGACACGTTTTGGCGCGCCGACATTACTGCATCGATGAGATTTATCCTGGCATATTCCATCGGAGACAATCTCGGCCGTGCAATCGTGCACTGTATCGGCGTAACCTCAGTGGATATACACCTCGAAGTGGATGAATCGGTTCTTTCGATCAAGCTTTCTCTCTGACTGTAAGTTGAATAATCCGCCGTTGACTGGTACATAGAGAGTCTTTCCATTCCATCGTAGAAGGAAGATTGTTTAAAGTCCGAGCGTAGCTCTGGGTTTGAGATTCGAGATTTAAGAGACGGGCGAAAGAGAAGACGTGATTTGATCGATGTTTTCTTTGCCATGACCTGATCAGTAGCATCTGAATCCAATGCAACAGGACTTTGTGACGGCGTGCCTCCTTGAACGTCGGACTTTGATCTCATTCTTCGCACAATTCGTTCCAAACCTTTTGGTGTAAGTCCTGACCTCACCGCCTCCGGTATGGGGGGAAGTGGTGGGACCGGAGGAGTTTCTGTAGACTTTCTTCCAAAACGTCTTCTTTTGCCTGCTCTTTTCCTTGGGCTCTTGGTGACTGGAGCGGCCTCTTCCTCGTCGTCTTCGCTGTCGAAAGAATACTAAAAGTCTCGACTTGCGAGCTGCCTGGGAAGGACGAGAGCGAGCTGTGCTTTCTCTCGTGGAGATAGAGCTAAAAACCTTGCAAGAGGATGTTCTTCGAAGTGTAAAGTTGAAAAGTCGTTTGGATAAGTCAATATGGGTGGCGCTTCGGTGTCGCCAGCAAAAGCGGCTCCATCTGTTTTTGCGCCGGATATCTCACGACCTGGCACACCTCGGAGAAGTGGGCTTGGAAGTGGGCGCATCCAAATAGATGTAGAGACAGAACAGACCGAAGTGGCTGAGTTGGGAGACGGCGGATGTGTTGGGGGTGTTTCGTCTGGCGCGTCATGTTGTCTTGAGGCTGGTGTTTGTAGAGAGGTAGACGAGGACGTGAGGAACGACGACGACTCCATTGGAGAGTGAACAGACATGGAACGCCGTTCTCTCTTTTCAATCTCATTTAGAAGCTCCAAACAAATGCCTTCCATCTTCTTGAATTCTTCCGCATACCGCGTAAAGGCCTGCCATGCTTGGGTGTAACCTGGCAAGTTGCAACGAGAGAACAAGCGTGTCTGCAGCGACTCTCGCTTTGCATTTGAATTCTCGCTCATAACATGCTCGTAAATGGAGAAGCGTATGCTTTCTTTTAACCCGGGCGTATATGGAGTTAGGTCAACGTGGCCGCTCTCGGCAGGAATCGGGAACGCCGGGAAGAGGGCATTCAGTCTGGCCATGGCAGAGACAGGTGTAGATTGTTTTTCTAAAAGGTGTTGTATGAGTATCTGCAAGAATTTAAAGTTAGCCTTTGCAAGCAAGACGACAGTGCATAAGGTGGTATTACACAAGCGCGAAACCCCAGGTGGCATTGGCCATAGTGCAACGTCGCGGCGTTGTGCAACTCTTCCAGAAGCAACATTTTGATCTCATCATGACCCAATAGACCGTAGCGCTGTTTTGCTTCTTCAAAGAGGTGTACTCTGTGTCGTTCTACTGTGTCCAGACATGCCAAGCCTTCCATCGCCAGGTCGAACTGCATCCCCTCCGCCGCCGGGTCTCTAAAAGCATATTGAAGCGTGACGGCAAGGCTCCTCCGGGGATTGGCATAAAAGTATCTGTCTGTATGAGAGATTCCAATCTGAAAGGCGTCGGTAAAGCTGCAGCGAACGGAGTGGTCGTTGTCGAAGGCGCGAAGCCTGCTCTGTAACGTGCTGACAAAGTCGCAGTGCCGCGATTGGTAGGCCAAATCTTCATTGCATACGAGCTGATTCAGAGAATCCGCACCTTGTGTAGACCACCATTGTTCGAGGTCAATTGCTGTTGGAGGCATTGTTGAGTTTGGTATCTTCGCACTTGCGCATTGAGATATTCTTTGCCGTTGACAGAAACAGTACAAAAGACATTGAATATTACACACGGAGGAAGAATGTATGAGTTTAATAGTTTAGAAAAGAATTTTGCACCAAATCCGAGCGGTCTTGCTCCGTTACAGTGCGGCCAAGTTGAAATGTAAGTGAAAGCCATGTGAGGCGAAGGTGACCTTCAAGAGACCCCAATGAGCTAGCGTGCAGTTCTGTAAATGCTTGAAAAAAAAAAGAAATAACAGAAATTAAATAAAAATTATATACACAGAGTGGCTTATAAAATTCTTATACTATGGTATGAATATTCCCAATGAGGCAAACCGCTATTTGGCACCGCCTGTGCCTTGGTGAGCGAGATGCTCAACCACGCTAGTTCCACTATGGGAGGCCGCCGCGCCCGACGCGCGTGTTTCAGCCGCAAGAACCACACATTAAGCGAGCCTGCTCACTGTCCTTGCCGCTGTGTGACGTCCATTGGATAACAAAGGCAACAAATCGTATCAATTGGACCTGTTCCTAGGCTGAAATCGAACTGACGCGGTATGGAGTAAGCTGCCATACACAGCTTGGCCTGCAGCATGATTTCGCGACAAGGCTGGCGCACTGTCAGCCGGACCGGCAGCCCCTGGGCTAGACAGCAGACAAGCCGATGGGTGCCTCCCCGGCACCTGCAGCTGCAGCGTGCATTCTCCACACAGGGATCGAGACGGAGTGGTGAGTGAGATTCTCTGAGATGAAGGGTTATGCTTTTCCCTGGCTGCTGGCCTCGAGAGATGCAGGCCTTCAACCGGCGCTAGGACGCGTTGGTGATTTGCAAATGCCTCGGCTAACATGTATGCAGACGGAGGAGCTGCCGAGAATGGAAGAGACAATGGCCAGAATGAGCAATCGCTACTGTCTAAAATGGCCGAATCAGCCTCCACGACCTTTGCGTCTATCTTGGTGCTAGGTCTAGGCTTTGCTGCTGCCGGCTACATCTATCACAAGAGCTACAAGATGCTGGTGGTGAAGAAGATGGTACGCGCCTTTGAGCCTGGCGATCCGGTACTTGACCTGGCAGCGATTGGGAAAGATGTTCCCCATGCCCACGGCCCTTCAGAAGAGCATTGGGTGCACCGGCCAGAGCAAGAGTTTGTGGACGGCATCATAAACGGCAACAACGCAGGCCACTACTATCTGCTCATCGGTGACAAGGGTACCGGCAAAAGCAGCATGCTGCTGGAGGCCATGCGCAAGATTGATGGGGACGGTGTTTCCATGCTCGAGGCGCACGCTGACCTGGAGGTGGTACGCTTGCGGCTGGGCAAAGCCCTCAACTACGAATACCATGAGGACTATATCGGAGGCTACTTTAGCGAGCGAGGGCCTCGAGAATCTACAGCGCTACTAGATATCGAAAGGGCGTTGAACAAACTGGAAAAGGTGGCTATCAAGCTGCTTCCAACCCGAGGAAAGCCCCTCATTGTCATTGTCAACCAAATGCACCTCCTGCGCAACGATGATGATGGACGGGACCTCATTGAGCTCCTGCAGCAGCGCGCTGAGGCCTGGGCTGCCGCCAACCTCGTTACCATGGTGTTCAATTCAGACGACTATTGGGTTTACGAGCGTCTCAAGCAGCTTGCCACGCGGATGGAAGTCCTTCCCGTCACCGACCTGCCGAAGCAACAGGCAGTTGATGCCCTGCACAGATACCGCTTGCGCTATTGGGGCCAGCCAGTGAGCAAAGTAGAGCTGGAACAGGTCTACGACCGCGTCGGCGGCCGCCTCAACTTTTTGAACCGCGTTGCCAAGAGCAAGGACATGTTGAGGACGTGCGAGCGGATCAAGGAGATTGAGAAGAAATGGTTCCTGAATCAATGTTGGATCCTCGGCATGGAGATGGATGACGATGTCATGAACCAGCAAAAGTGGGCGGTAAGTTCGTTGCGACGGAGGAGACAGGTTGACCTGCTAATGGACGGCTTTTGTTTAGGCTGCAGCTATGGTTCTTGCTCAAGCGCTGGTGGCACAGGAGGCGGAGATGGAAAAGCGCTATGATCCCGAAGTTGGCCATAAGCTGCCGTCGTTTCCATTCCATATTGCCCAAGAGATTATGACACGATGCGACTTTATTCGGGACCTGGATAGCCTGAATCTGTTTACGATTACGAGTCAAGCCGACGTGCGCGCTAGCAGCGTCCCCATGCAGACAGCGCTGCGGGAGATATGCAGCCAGCCTGGATTCGACAAGCATCTAGAGGGCACCATCCAGAGAATCTCGGACATTGAGAGCTTGGGCAGAACGAGAGAGCTGGTTGCCAAGGACCTGGTGCTTGGTGGGCAGTATGACATAGAAACGGGGCGCAAGGGCATCACTGTCAAGCTAAAGGAGGCTGAACCCAAGGAAGATGACGATTAATGGAACGCAACAGTTAGGGGGCTGGGTGACTAGAGGCCATTTCCCTACGCTCCTGGCGACTGAATCCTATCCGGGCTTGTACTTGTTTGTAGGGTTATAGACAAAGTTGTATCTAGACTTGGCATGTTGTCCTTTATTAGCGAGCTAAGTCGCGAAATCTTGTGAGACACTGCGTAAATATTAGAATAATATTAATTCGCCCACATTGAGCCACTGGACTCCGTATCGCTCGGTGATTACCTTTATAGAGTGCTATGGCGTCTTATTGGATATTGGACCCCATTCACGCAGGGAGGCTGGGAGCTGAGTGGTGGCCTCACATCCAAGGCAGCAACTTAACCTAGACCTCCTTTTCCAAAACTCCAGCGACGCGCTCCCGCCGCCTCCAATTTTCGGAGCCACCAGTGGACCTCGAGGGCTGGGCGACACCACCTAGATCCTTGCAAACTTGTACTCTTGTACCTACCATGTCTGCGTCTGCATCAGCGAACAGCAAATGGCCTGATTTACGCCTCGCATCTACGCTGTGGTCGTTAATGGGATCTCAGCCTGACGCCGCTGAAAAGAAGGAGTCTGGAAGCACACCAGCTACTATCACCGACAAGGACAGCTCCAAGAGCTCCAAGAAGAGCCGTACCCGCCTGCGCCAACACCCACGCGAAAGCGACGCCGGCGCGACAATGGTTGCTCGTTCGCAACGCGAAGCTTCGCAGGAGCTGCCTCCGCTCCAGAATGATCAGCAGGGAAGCGATGGCGAAGACGATTTTGGCGCACTCGAGATGTTTGACAGCAACGCGCCCCAGGCCAACCAGTCGTCACAGGCCCCCGAAGCTGGCGCGACCGAATCGTCGTCCAAGAAGCACAAGCGCGACAAAAAGGACAAGAAGCGCATAAGCAAAGACCACGAGGCTGAGACTGAAGAGCAAAGGAGCAGTGGAAAGCACCGCAAGCGATCGCGCAAGAGCTCGCACGACCAAGGATCAGCCAATGGCCCCGACCACGATGCCGAGTATGCCATCACGGACGAACCGGCTGAGACTCCTCTGTCGCCGTCGAAGAAGAAGCGCAAGAACTCCGACTCTGCCGACGGCAAGCACCGTAAGAAGAGAAAGTCGCACAGCCATTCCACCCAAGGCTCTGACGACGGCGCCGGAGCGTCCACTTTCTTGCGCCGGAAAAGAGACGACGCCGGCGTGGATACAATCCAGGAAGACCCCGCCGAGTCTGATCGCGAGCAATCGCCGTCCGTGGCCCGCGTCAACCGGCGCAGCCAGTCCCGAGAAGCTCGATCCAGAGAGAATAGCGCCCCCGCTGGAAACGGCGCCCCGGAGACGCGCCAGGCTAAAGGCACGGGTGAGGCTACCGATGTTGAGCGGGACGTTGAAGCTCTTGCGCGCGAGGCATGGCAAGAGCACATCAACAGTCAAGCTTCTAAGCGCGTTGATGCCGAAATGACTGACGCCCCTCAAGCAGATGGAGAAAACACTGCCCACCCAGAAGAGCCGACATCGCCCAAGAAGACACGCGCCGGGCGACAGAAGAAGGCCAAGCCTACCTTTTTCGAGCAGCCAATGCAAGACGAGGATGTCTACGGTCTTGACGACTTGCCGTCGCCTTCTGCGATGACGCCAAAGCAGCGGAATAGATTGAAGCGAGCGGCACCAAAGCAGCAATCGAAACGCCAGAGACGAAAGGCCCAACCGCGTGCAGGCGACCAGGAAGGCGACTACGGCGAGGATGGACCCAATAAGCGCAGCCGAACGGAGGGTTATACGCAGGGCAAGTTCAGCGATGTTGAGCTGTCGAGAATTGCGCACGCGGTAGAGAGCTTCAGGGCCGAGAACGACATGCCCCAGGAGCAGGTAAACGAGGTAAGCATGCCCCATTACAGGCAGCAACAGATATCCCTTTACTGACATTCTCCGGTTAGATGATCCAAGCTGCTGGAGGCACGGCAGCTGGCGAGGCACACGCGCAACTTTGGCTCCGCATCTTTGCCGAATGCCCTGATCGTCATCGTCAAAAAGTCATCAACATCACCCGCAAGAAGTTCCACAACTTTGTGGCTCGCGGTACATGGACCCTCGAGCAAGACGCGGAGCTGAGCGAGCTCATCAACATGCACGGCGCCAAATGGTCTTATATCGCTGGCCTCATCAACCGCCATCCAGAAGACATTCGGGATCGATACCGCAACTACCTCGTTTGCGGCTCCTCACAGAAGAAGGAAGCCTGGGATGAGAGCGAGGAGAGCCGTCTTACGTCGTATGTCCTGGGCGCCATGCGAGCCATTGACGAGATTCGCGAGCAACAGCCCAGCCGCCAGCTACTGCAAAAGACATACGAGGAGCTCATTGATTGGCAAAACATTAGCGAGCAGATGGACCGCACCCGCAGCCGTCTCCAGTGTATTACAAAGTGGAAATCTATGAATATGAGGGTTAACAGCAAAGATAAGCTTGTATCGGGCGAGCCGGATGCGCAAATATCTTTCCGTCTGGAGAAGGCTCGCCGACAGATTGACGACATGCCCGAGGAGGAGAAGTTCCGTCTCGTACTGGCTATTCAAGGCTCTGGTGCGGGGACAGATGCCAAGATTCCCTGGCAGAAGATTGTCGACAAGCAGTATCGCAACAAGTGGCACCGCACCACGCAGACTTTGCTTTGGCACCGCTTGAGATCGAGTGTCCCCGACTGGCAAAAGAAGACTGTGCGAGATTGCGCGAGCTACCTTATGGAACGTTACAACCAAACCTCGGAATTGCCCAATGTTGCTGGCGAAGGATTTGACGACGACGAGGAAATGGCGCTTATCGCAACAGTCCCGGTTGGCAGTAGACTCTCGCAGAATCAGGAGGGAATTAGCTCGAGCATGGTCGATGAAGCTGACCTGGCGGACGATGAACCGCAAGAGCCCCAGGAGATGCAGATTGACCCTGCACTCAGCGAGGTACCTCGCTCTGCGAAGAAGGCCACACCGGCCAGGCGAACGCTCAACGGCAAGAGACCGTCTTCAGGAAGGCGGCCAAGAAAGCCCGCGGAGACCAATGACGAGGAGGAGGAGGCTGCTGTGGCCGCAGAGGCAGATGCGCAGAATGGAGACGACGCAGAGATTGACGAGAGCAAGCAACGCAAGAAGAAGAAGACCCCTAGCAAGCCCAAGAAGGGTAAAGGCAAAAAGGATGCCGAGGCTTTGTCGGACAGTGACATGGACGATATGGAGGATCTGCCGTCGCGGGTTGCTGCTTGATGTGGCAGCTTTGTCGCATAGCGCTATGCAGCAGTGTGTTTGAGGCAGATGTGTGCTTCTAGCTTGCCTTTTATTTTATTTTGATGTTTTATTTGCGTGTGGTGAAAAGGAGGTTGGCGTTGGCATATATTGCGATGACCTTTCAAGGAGGATATGAGTAGCTTTTGTTTTGTTTAATGGTTTGTCCTGGCAGATCAATGATATGGAGAGTGGTCGCCCTAGGCCAAGTCTTGGACAGGGCAGGTTTACGGGGCGAATGAGTACTTGAGATATAGCCTAGTACAGTTTTTTTTTTCAATATTTATAGCGATTTTGCACGAACCATGCGTTATGTGAGACGGCGGACTTGGACCTGGTGGATTGATTGATGTCAAAGTTGAGAATGTAGGAATTTACAGGCCACAGCAAATGAGACTTGGAAAGATGCATTGTTCGACCCCGGCCGAGCTTGAGTTTAAGAGAGAAGCTACAAAGTATGGACTAGATACCTTCTTATTGGCCCATTGGTACGCCGTTTGCTTGCCAGAGTTTGGAGGTTAGCCTCGTTCAGCCCCAAACGACGCCTTCTCTTGAAACCCCGATACCCTGGCGACACGTACCCCACAGTGGCTTGGAGACGCCCATGTGGCCGGTAATGCGCCGCAGCCAGGCCTGCAGCCGCTCTAACACTGCCAAATGCCATCAATGTGATTGGCTTGCATAAATGGTTGCCGTGTCTGGGCTTCGCAAGAAATGGACGACGTCTGCCATGGAGGCAGCCCAATTAGGCACTAATCCCTTTCTGAATACTGCCATTTTAAAAGTCTGTACGCCAAATGTGCTTATTAGTCGTTTTGTAGTGAATCTAGCTCCTCTAATCATAGAAGATCCTAGCAGGTGGTGGCCAGACTCCCTACACCCACATTAACCATCCACCGAGGACACGCCGACGCCTGATTAATTTCTACATAATCATGGCCACTCCGGACTCCAACACCTACACGTTTTGAACATTCCGCGCACCTTAAGCGAATGTATTCGAAACATTTACTCCTATACCATTCGCTCGGCCTGTAATGCCCGTCATTCAGCAGCTCAGTGCCCTTCGTGATGGCTGCGCTGGCTGGATCGCCGGTCAGGACCGCGCCATCATCTGGGCTGCTGTCCTCGGGTTGGTGATACTCATAGTCGCTCTGCAGGCATTGCATACCAGAAGCAGCAGTGCGAAAGGCGACGGACCGACTTTGCCTCCATCGTATCCTTCCTGGATTCCAATCCTTGGCCACGTACCGCACATGGCGGTCGATAGAGAAGGGTTCCTCTCTCGCCTGCGCAACCTATACCCCGACGGCCTATACTCTATATGGTTACTCAGAAAGCCACATGTAGTAGTATACAGCCCATCTTTCACATCTACGATCCTCAACAAGCCGTCCTCCGTCGTGGATAGCGAGTTCCTACGGCCTACTCTGATGACATCCACCTTTGGCCTCTCACGCCGAGATGCGGAGCATTACGGTTCCCTGACCGACGAGGTCGTCCCCCAGCTTTCGACTCTCCTCACAGACGAGGGATTGAGCTCCTTGACAACTTCGACAATCAGGCAGATTAAGCTGCATTTGGTGGACCTTCTTACCTTTAACCCTTCGCCCGCCGATCAGTCTGACTGGGAAGTGCGAGCCGGCGCATCAGTTGTTGAGAGCCCCCGAGGGGAGTCCTACGTTGAACTTGATCTCTTTGAGCTCGTCCGAAACTTTGTGGCCAAAACGGCCAACCAAGGCCTTTTTGGCACCGACTTTGTGCAAAATTTTCCCGATGCCTGGGATCACATTTGGCGGTTTGACGAGGGCTTCGTGCACATGACTTTCGTGCCTCTGTGGTTGCCACTGCCACGGGTGACGCGAGCCAGAGCCGCCGCACATAAACTTCGCCAATACTTGCAAGAGTTCAACGAGGCGCTGGATAAGCATCTCGATGGCGAGGATGCCGGTGCCAGATGGCAAGACTTGGACGACGTTAGCCCCTTGGTCAAAAGCCGAGCGCGTCTCCTTCGTGACTCGAACCTGTCTCCTGCGGCTCGCGCCGGGACCGAACTGGCTCTCGCGTGGGCCATGAATGCAAATTCGAATCCTCTCATTAGCTGGATGGTCTGGGAGATTGCGAGGGACCCCATTATCCTTGAACGTATTCGTGAGGAGACTGCGCCGTACGTCGAGGTCGTGCAGCCAAAGAATGAATTCGGGCCTGCTGTTTGGATTCCGCCCGAGGTACGCAAGATTGATCTTGACGGACTGCTGACAAAGTGCCCGCTGCTCAAGGCCGCATATGTTGAGACTTTGCGAGTGTACACTGCCGTCTGGAATGTCAAGTATACAAAGGAAGACGTCGTTTTGGGCGAGCGAGGGAAAGCCAACGAGTCGTTTCTCCTGGAAAAGGGTAGATATGTGCATATGCCACAGCATGTGCACCAGTCTGACCCAGAATACTTCCCCGAACCCAAGGAATGGCACCCTGAGCGACATTTGCACGAGTCTGTGGATGCCAGCGGTAAAACCACTTATACCGCTGACCTAGGCACTATGAAACCATACAGTAAGCACGAAACCCACGGCGTTGATGCCCGATATTGATCTTGTTCACTGATGTTATTATCTAGGCGGTGGATCGAGAATGTGTAAAGGACGAGCATTTGCAGTACGCGAGATGATGATGTATTCTGCTGTTATCCTTTCCATGTACGACATACAGCCTCCCGAGGGACAGTCGTGGACGGTGCCCAAGATGGAGACCCGTTCCGCCACTCGGCATCCTTTGCAGCCGCTGCGGGTATGGATGAAACGACGCGAAATTGCGACTGAAGGGGAATCGAACCCATAGCATATGGGCATAATTTATGACAGAAAAAATTCAGGTTTATCAAAGGACTTGTTGGGCCACTGACGCTGAAGGGTATAAGTACTAAACCTAGGGTACCAATGCATTCTGAGTATGGGCGGCATTGTGCGTATTGAGGCCCGTGTACGGCAAATTAATACGATACACGATTTAATAATTCGTTTGATTCGTGTACGAGTTTAAGTTCTTAATCCAGTGGAAATTACTATAGAATAAAACTAAAATCGCAGAATGTAAGCGCGGATTGTGCCCCAAACCACTCAGGCACACGACGCCTCAAAACGGTTAGTCAGCATCCAACGTCCACCGACACCGGCACCCTGTTGTCCTGCTCGCAACTACATCTCAACAGTGTTTCCTTTGCGCCACTTGTTTCCAATTGAACGCCCGATAGGTGCAGACAAATCGAGACACTCTGTCGTACGCGACGTATCCCCGACAAGACCTTGTCCCCACGCTACCTCGTCCGCCCGCGTGACGACGACATGTGGCAGCGACAATGATTGCTCGAACACTATCACGACAGCCGCTGCTGTGCTCTCGTTGGAGCATAGCAAGGGCAACAAGTCGCCCGCCATGGCTCCCGCAGTCACCAATGGCGCCTATACAGCTTCTACAACCGTTTCGAACGTCCACCATTGGTCGCCGGCCGCAAACCCCGCCCTCGACGACATCGATAAAAACCGCCGCTACGACCACCACCACCTCAAAGCCCGCGTCCGGCGCGAAGCCGGCGGCGACAAATGATCCCTTGGCGACGCCAGAAAAGTCGGCGTCGGAGCAGCGCAAGGCAGACTGGGCCATTATGCGGGAAATGTCGCGGTACCTTTGGCCCAAGGACAATCTCGGCACCAAGTTCCGCGTGAGCCTCGCCGTGGCGCTGCTGATTGGCGCCAAGGTGCTCAACGTCCAGGTGCCGTTCTACTTCAAGAGCATCGTCGACTCGATGAATATTGATATTGCTGCCGTCGGCGGCACCGCGACAACGATTGCTGGTAGCATGATTATCGCCTATGGCGCGTCGCGCATTGGTGCCACTGTATTCCAGGAACTCCGAAACGCCGTCTTCGCGTCCGTCGCGCAAAAGGCCATCCGACGTGTTGCCTGTAATGTATTCGACCACCTGTTACGCTTGGACCTGAGCTTTCACCTGTCCAAGCAGACTGGTGGCTTGACACGTGCCATCGATCGTGGAACAAAGGGTATCAGCTTCTTGCTGACGAGCATGGTGTTTCACATTCTGCCAACCGCACTGGAGATTAGTATGGTCTGCGGTATCTTGACATGGCAGTATGGTGCCAAGTTTGCCGCCATTACGGCCCTGACCATGGTTGGATACACTGCGTTCACCATCTGGACAACGTCGTGGCGCACGAAGTTCCGACGACAGGCGAACGCTGCGGACAATAAAGCTTCGACTGTTGCGGTGGACTCGCTCATCAACTACGAGGCGGTCAAGTACTTTAACAATGAAAAGTTTGAGGTTGCGCGATATGACCAGGCGCTGAGATCGTATGAGAAGAGCTCCATCAAGGTTGCTACGTCGCTTGCGTTCCTCAACAGCGGCCAGAACATTATTTTCTCGTCCGCGCTGACGGCCATGATGTATCTCGCCGCGGATGGCGTTGCGCATGGCTCGCTGACAGTTGGTGACTTGGTAATGGTCAACCAGCTTGTCTTTCAGCTGTCCGTACCTCTCAACTTTTTGGGTTCCGTTTACCGTGAGCTCCGCCAGTCACTGCTTGACATGGAGACGCTGTTCAATCTGCAAAAGGTCAATGTCAGCATCACTGAGAAGCCGGACGCCAAGCCCCTGTCTCTGGTGAAGGGCGGCGAGATCAAGTTCGAGAATGTCAATTTTGGCTACCATGTTGATCGACCCATTCTTCGCAATCTGTCCGTCACGATTCCAGCGGGCAAGAAGGTTGCTGTCGTTGGTCCCAGTGGTTGTGGAAAGTCGACACTCCTACGTCTGCTCTTCCGTTCCTACGATGTTCAGGGTGGCCGCATCCTCATTGATGGACAGGATATTCGAGATGTGCAGGTTGACTCGCTCCGCAGATCAATCGGTGTAGTGCCACAGGACACACCACTATTCAACGACACAGTCGAGCACAATATCCGATATGGATCCATTGACGCGACTCGCGAGCAGGTTGTTGCTGCCGCGCAACGTGCGAGAATCCACGATATTATCGAAAAGTTCCCCGATGGCTACGACACCAAGGTCGGAGAGCGAGGCATGATGATATCTGGTGGCGAGAAGCAGAGATTAGCCATGAGCCGACTCCTGCTAAAGGATCCGCCGCTGCTGTTCTTTGACGAGGCAACGAGCGCGTTGGATACGCACACAGAACAGGCGCTGATGCTTAACATTAACGGCATCCTGCGCGAAAAGGGCCGCACGAGTGTCTTCGTCGCGCACAGACTGCGTACAATCTTTGACTCTGATCTGATCATTGTTCTAAAGGAGGGCAGTGTCGCTGAGATGGGAACGCATCGCGAACTTATTGACCGTGCTGGAGTATATGCGGAGTTATGGAGCGGTAAGTGACTATCTACACTCGAAATTACGAAGAGGCAAACTGACAATGAAATAGCTCAGGAAACACTCTTCAACGATGACGGCACGGAAAAGGTAGAGGAGGCTGGGGTGGAAGAGAAGAAAAAATAAACTGTACATATACCTCTACACTTGTACTGGAGATGAAACAAGGGAAAAAAAAACAGAAATAAAAAAATTAACAGACTACTTCCTTGACGCCCGGTTCGCCCAATTTGGAAATGGATTGCGAAGTAGAGGGTATCTCCACCGTATCTCCGAAGACCCTTGTAAGAGACATGTCCCGATCACCAACCTAACCTGTTAACTACGGCAAAGCCCGGCAATGGAACCCTGAAGTACAACACCGTTGGGCCCGGAAACAGAAGACAATTATTCTAGCCTTCCAAAACCCATTCGGGTGCGGGTCGTGGTTAGAACCTCTTGGGCATGGTGGCAGTCGGATGGACCGAGAAAGACATGCTGAGCGGATCTGATTAGATTAGATGGGCACTTTTACTCGTCGCGAATGACCGGAGTGACCTCTTTGGCAAGCGCGCTAGCACCATTAGTGCGAAAAAAATGACTACCAAACCCAGGATATGGGCGCCGAAACGGCGTGTCAGGACCCATGATTCAAGGAAGAATTTAGCCTGCCCGGCGACTTAAAAGTGCGTCTACTCGCCCTGACCGCGATGTCTGGAATCTAAGCCTGGCGGATTGCCAATCCTGCTCTCGAGTTAGTAGACTCTTCACATCTACAACGATTCTAACCATGGCCGATTCGAGGAATACAGATGTACAGTCTGGCAGCGAAAAGCTTGCCGGCAGCGACACGGCTTCCGTGCCCGCTTGGTCTCCCGAGACCGGCACGGCGCCCACCGAAGCACCGGCGGCGTCCAATGTCGGCGAAATCGTTCAGTCGCAGGGTGTTACGCGAATGGAAGCAGTCTTCCGCGAGGCTCAGACAAATCGCAAGACCTTTTACCTCGTCGGCGCCTCCGTCCTGGTCTGCGCATGGGCGTTCTCGCTCGACTCGTCCACCACGGGCTACTACAGCATCGATGCCTCGGGCTACTATAAGCAGCACAGCTCGGTGCTGTCGACGTTGTCTATTGCGACAAGCATCATTGGCGCCGTAAGCAAGCCCTTCATCGCCAAGCTCTCCGACATTACCTCCCGGCCGTATACCTATGTCCTTGCGTTGCTGTTTTATGTTGTCAGCTACATAATTGCCGCCACGTCGCACAGCATCTCGGCATACATTACGGGCGAAGTGTTTGTGGCCATTGGCAGCGCCGGGCTCGATCTCACCAATGATATTATTGTGGCCGATTTGACGCCGCTGGAGTGGCGTGGCTTTGTGGGTTCGTTGCTGTCGACGCCGTTTTTGATCAATACCTGGTTCGCGGGCAAGATTGTTGAGGCCATGTCCTCAAGGGGCCAGTGGCGATGGTAAGTGTCAGCCCCTCATTAACCTCGTGTGATGTGACTTCTCATACTTACGTTACAATACTAGGGGTTATGGAATGTTTGCAATCATCATGCCTGTGGCTCTGGGCCCCGCGATTGGTATCCTCATCTACCTCGATCGCAAGGCTAAGAAGCACGGTATCGTCAACATGGCCTCCAGCAACGCCGCTCGTCGTGCGGTGGCTGACGATCTTGCGGAAAAGCAGGGACAGGATGGGCCCCGTGGCCTTGTTGTGGCTACCGCTGCACCTTCCAAGGAACCCTTCTCCAAGGCCGTAGTCCGGATCCTCCATGAGATTGACGCATTTGGCTTGATTTTGCTTGGTTTCGGATGGAGTCTCTTGCTGCTGCCCTTCTCTCTCAAGACGTACGCGAAGCACGGCTGGAAAAATGAGTCTCTCATTGCCATGATGGTCGTCGGTGGTGTTCTTCTCATTGCGTATGTCGTGTACGAGATGAAGTGGGCAAAGATGCCCAGCGCTCCACGACGACTAGTGTTCAACAAGACCTTTATTATGGCCATCATCATTGATTCATTCTACTTCTGTAAGTCGATACTCGGAGCACCCCATTAGTTTGTTATATCTTCTTTCTAATAGCCGATATCATAGTGGCGGGCAACATGCGTGGGTTGTACTGGAGCTCATACGTTCTCGTCGGCAAACCTTGGAGCAAACAAAACTGGGTTTACTATGGCAACACACTCACGCTCGCACTCTGTATATTTGGACCTGTTGCTGGTCTCCTACAGCGCTGGACTCATCGCTACAAGGCTATGCAAATTTTTGGTCTGTGCCTCAAGATTGTCGGCATGGGTATCCTCCTCGATGGCCACCGAGCTACACAGCACACTGCCCCCATGGTACTCTCCATGGTGCTCGTTGGTGCAGGCGGCGCCATGTCTGTCGTTGGATCTCGTGTTGCATCGCAAGCCTCAGTTCCTCACCAAGACGTCGCCCTCGCCATCTCTCTGCTCTCGCTCTGGTCCAAGATCGGAAGCGCTATTGGCAGCGCCATCGTCGCTGTGATATGGGCTGCACAGATGCCCAATCAGTTGCGCAAACACCTGCCAGCAGGCACTACAGAAGCTGAGGTCAAGAAGATCTTTGGAAATGTCAAGGCTGCGCGCACGCTGTATGAATTCGACAGCCCCATGCGCCAGGGAATTATTGAGGCTTACCGGAGGACCCTGTACTACTGTCTTGCTCCTGCGCTAGCACTTGCATTCATCCCGTTGGTGGCTGCGCGTTTTCAGACGAATTACTACCTGGGAAAGCAGCAGAATGCTGTTACTAATGTTGGCAATGACGGCCGGCCACTTGAGGGCGAAGATAGGAACCCCGAGCCGCTCCCTCCTCCTATGAACAGGAAGCAGGCATTCTTACGATTCTGGGTGGGTAGGCAGTAATAGCTTGACAGCATAGTCCAACTGCAGTGTGGATATTAAAACACGATTGCATCTTTTCTATTCTATATCTAGCATTTTTATACTTGATGAACTACGACCTTTTCATTCAGCCGCTCCAGTGCATCCGTGGCGGCCACTCCACCACCTAAGTTATTGAGCTCTTCTCCAAGTTTCGTTGCCGACATTTTGTACCTATTATTTCCAAGTATTTGAGAGATGGCGGTCTTCACCTGCTCTGCACTCGGGCTTTCAGTCTTCAGATCAATGCCTGCTCCAGACCACGCCACGCGAGCCGCTGTATCTTTTTTGTCCTCTGTCTGCCCTGCGCAAAGAAGCGGGACCTTGTGTGAGAGAGCCTGTGTTATGCTACCATAGCCGCCATTTGTGATGAGAAGGCAGAGTTGTGGCAGTAAAAGGTGGTAAGGTAGCCAATGTACAAACCTAGTATTGGATAGCTGCGGAAAGCGCAGTCGTATCCTATCTGCATGTGGCGAGATGACGATGACCAGCGTGTTCCCATTGTTTTGCAATGCCTCCAGCGCAGGCATGATCAGAGAAGTCGGATCCATGGCAAAAGTACCCTGAGTAATACCAATAACTTGACAGTGCTCAATGACCTCATTCCACCATACCGGAAGCTGAAAGGTCCCCTCCATGGGTGGCATCACCAACGGTCCGACATAAGCCAAGCAGCTGCTGCGTTCGGGGACCCTTGGCTGCTGGTAAAATTCCAGAACCGGGGAGGAAGCCTGGATGTGGAGAAACGTACTGTAAGAGAAACTCTCCATCGATTCAGCATATGGTAGTGATGTTAAGCCGAGTGCATGACGTTGCCTGTTGAGTACAGGTCGCAACGTTAGTGGGAACACCAGCCATCTCCTCACTGCATGACGCAGAGAGTTGATTAGCCGGCCAACCCATGAAGTGGGCTGCATGGCCCCAGAAACAGGGAGCGGTGCTCCATTAGAAGAAGTATAAAGCGGAATCACGCCCAAAGTCGCGTATACGGGAATCTCGCCAAGGTCATACAGTGCTCTCGCTCCAAAGGGAAACACGTCGACCAGAAGAATGTCGGCGGGGAAGTCACTCAGCACAGCGCGGTAGTCTTGAACTTGAGCCAGGAGCCGATGTCTGTTTCTAGAATGCATATTATCCAGTATTCCAGTTTCTGATTCGCGGACTAGTGGCCCGTCTTCACGGGCAATAGCCGACGTGGCCTTGAACGTCGCGCCCGTGGCCACGACGCGAGATTCATTATCTGAGCTGGTGAGCCAGACTACGCTATGGCCTCGTGCGACCAGCGCTTGAGATACCGCCTGCATTGGGTAGGCATGTCCAGCTGGAAAATGTGAATGGAGGAGAACTTTCATCGTGTCGACGCAATGTTGCGGTGAGAGTGAAAGGGTTGGGTTCAAAGGTGATGCGCGGGGTATGTGTAAGCCGCGCCTAGGTAGTCGCTGCCAAAATTTCGGATCCAATATAAACCTCGCACAAGCACTTGCTTAGTTTAACATAGTTCAAATTATAGGGTCTGTTGCTATCGATAAATATCTATATACCTCGTACATGCCATATTGGAGACTAATACCCCTTCGTGCGATAGCCTCGCCCGTCTCCTACTTCTCGTTCTCATCTCGATTGTGATTTACCAAACATGTCCCTTTGTCTGCTTGACGTTAATAACGTTGATGTTTCGCCACATCAAAACTGCGACAAGGCCCACGACCCAGACACCAGTTCCAGTAGCCAACAGCCTGAGCTGCGCATCGCCGTAGGCCCGCTGAATAGCGACACGAGTGGGGGAACCAATTGGGTAGGAAAGCTGCGTGGCGAGATCGCCATATATCGCAAGAAAATTAGGCAAGTCCTCTTCGGGAAGATACTCCATCAGTTTGTTAGGCAGAGTATTCTGCCAAATGGCTGAAGCTACTGTTGCGCCAATGGCACCACCCATGTTGCCAAACAAGCCGAGAACCGCGATACACACTGCGACATGTTGGTGTGACCCGGCCGCAAGAATAGCAATCTCATCGCAAATAATGATGATACCGGCAGCGATGGAGATAAAGATCTGGCACATGACGACATAGCCAACATTTTCGCCTGGAAAGCGGAAGTGAATCATCAAGCCTAAGCCGAGTATGCTTAGAGGAATACCAGCGTAGAGGCAAACAGGTTTGAAACGTCCCGTATAGTGAATCAGCGCACCCACACCAATGGCACAAAGAACAGAGCAAACCGTGTATGTCTGCGTAACATAGCTTGCCTTATCGACGCTCAACCCATAGACAACCTGAAGGAAAGAACCGAAGAACGAGGACCAGCAAAAGTAACTGACAAAGAGCACACCAGAAAGTATGCAGGCGCCAAATACCGTTCGGTCCAGAAGGAGGGAGTAAGGAATGAAAGTCACCGGAGCAAAGAACTTTTCCCAGACGACAAAGGCAACCATGAGGAGAAAGCCGATAATCAGCATACTGAGAACCAGTGGCGATGTCCAGCCTTTAGCCTGCATTGTGTATAGGTTGAATGGCAACAAGAACAAAGCAACTCCTGCCGACGCTAAAATAAGGCCAATCGCATCAAACTGTCGGCAGTAGTAGATAAACGACTGCCAGGAGTTGCGGCCATTTTTGCTCGCGGGAACAAGTCCAAGCCGTTTGGCCTTGAGGAAGTTGTTGAGAAGCAAGCCATACAGGGGCAGGGTAATGGCTGGAACCATGATGGTAAACATGCCGAAGGCCCAGCGCCAGCCTTCACCATTATCCCTTTTGAGAAACCCAGCGGATATTGGACCAGCAAGCCAACAAGTGATCAGGTTTGGCGAGCTGACGATGGCCTGCATCAAGCCTCGGTTGCGCAGGGTTGAGGTATCTGCAACAAATACAGACATGCTGTATTGGATGCCGTTGTTTCCAACAGTTTGAAATACTTGCGCAGCTGCGTATGCCTCCACGTTGTTGCACGCCGCCATCATGATCAAGCCTGCCGTCGCGATAACGATGCAGAAAAGGTATCCTTGCGGTCGGCCGAAAACGTCGAGAATTTTGGCGAGGGTAAGGTTCGTAACGCCACCAACGACACTGCTAATGATGCCGACGGTTGGAGTAAGAGAATGCAGGGCAAATGCGGATGTCACATATGGTGTAAGTGCTAGCGTGGTACCAGAGAGCATCCCCTCGACGAAGTAAGTAAGCCAGAGGAGTACATAGGCGATGACCAGCGCAGTGCTCGTCCATGCCACTGTAGTAGCCTGGATATTTTGAACACCGGCCTGGACTCCTTCGTCTGGGAGCAGTCCTTGCTCATTGTCGCTGACGGAGTCGGATTGTTGTTGGCTGTCCACGCCAGGCTCCTTGTGAGGGATGGGTTCATCATCGATGAGCACGTCAGAATTTTTACCCATGACTGCCACCAGACAAAGAAATTTTCTCAAATATATTTGGAGAAAAGAAAGGTAGCGCAAAGAAAAAAGTTTACTGATCGTGACTGTAGAATTAAAACGGGAGGCGACGGAAAGCTGAGCCGTGAGGCTGTTGGACCCTTAAAAGGCTTCGCCAGCGAGAAGGTTTTGTCAATTTCCAATATTTCGAGACATTGAGCACGGATGAAACCGTGTCCAGGGCTGTCAGGAGCAGGCAACTATTGGTTCGCTGCTTTTAAATAACTTGCTCATCTGCAAGCCTCGTTGGTGTACCCGCAGCGCGTAAGAAACTTGCTCACCGAAAGGCTCGTTTGCCGATTAGCGCTTCCCATACGGTACTAGCTTAGATGTGCATGGAATCAGCTCCAATCGTGTAGGCAGTAATTTACTGAATTATACCATATCTTTCTATTTACACGTATTCTAAGCAGAGTAATCGTTCTTTTGTGGCACACCACCTCAAGTATTTACACCAGCGACAGTTCAAACATTGCATCTGTTCTTTAATCCTCTACTACGGTAGCTAGTACGAACAATCTACGAATTTTGCATGTTTAGTAAACTCGTCATCCTGGTTCAACCATTCCAACTCTTCAGGAAACGTGCCTAAAACCAGTTCGACGCTTCCGTCTCTCTTCATCGGCGAAACGATCAGGAATCTGAAGCGACCATTACCTCGCTCCACTTGAGGTCGCATCATTTCTGGTGAGCCTTCATTACCAAAGAAAGCATTACCAAAGGAAATTTCCCTTGTCTGGAACAACATCAAGTTGGATATCATAGCGTGCATGTGGTCGAGACCCATGTTAGCCGTGGAGAAGCGACTGTGGTCCGGCAGAGATTGCAAGATAGTGAACGCGTCATGAATAACTGAAGGTGTAATGCGAGCGGCTCCTTCGCGGAGCAGATGTGCAATGAGAGCTAGACTTGTCTCGGAAGAACAGAGCGTTTCCACTGACATACTGGAGCGATTCATTACCAGCATGCTGCCCATGTATGTCGACGGCAACTGCGATGAGAAGTAAGGTCGCCCGTCTGTAGGAAGCTCCAAAATGGACATTTCAGATGCATCAAAACTTTCCCCATTATGCTTTTTAGCAACATGATACCGGGCTCTAATGGCAGAACGCCATAAGAACGCCTGCACGATGTCACTGATCGATATCGCCGTATGTTGTGTGTGCGGATCTGAAACAACCTCATTCTTAAGTCTCCTCACACTCTCAGCCGACATCTCAAAAACAGTAGTATTTAGAGTCCTCTCCGCTCGAGGTAATGGCCAAACTGTGTGGAGAGTGTACTTTGGAGGGGGAGGTAGGACGCTTTTCGCTGCTCTGCTCTCCACCGTCTGGATCTTTTCAGGTGCGTGAAATGGTAGAATGCCCCAGGTATGAGGATGGACATTGTGTAATTCTTTCGCCCATCCTTCTTGTTCGTGCAAAATCTCTGGCAAGCTGTGGTTGAAGCTCTCAGGATCATACCACTCGCAAGTGGCAGAGGCGTCGCCCTGTAAGTAGCGGCAATTCTCAGCCCAGGCTCTCAACGCAACCATGACGCCAATGCCATCGAGGCAACAATGATTCATGTTAACGGCTAAGACACAGCCACCTTTGACAAAATTCGCCTGTGCAACTAAAATATCGGCGGGCATCTTCGGAAACGGGTCGTCGGGAAGAACCGCATCGTCTCTGAATGCAGAAGGGACGAATCCCCCTTCACGCAAGACGTCAAATGATGGAAGTTTCTCGGATAGATCATTGTAAATCAAACGGTTGTGCGAAAACCCTGGCAATGAAAGAGGTGGGATAGTAACACACAAGTCGCCTCTACTGTAGCCGATTTCTTGTTCAGAACAGTTCATCACCTTGCCGCCAAGGGCAGGGATGAGATCGAGGGTGCGGTTGAGGCCATCCTGTAAATTAGAAAAGACCTGCTCAAATCTCACACCATCTTGTAAAGGAAAGTAAAATACTAGCCCCATGTAATGGTTTGGGTTAACGTAGTCCAAAGAGTTCAGCTTGAATGACTGTCGAGAACGGTACTCAGCCATCATTCGCTTCATTGACTCTTCCGCAGATGTTGCCCTGCTGCAAGCCTCAATTTTCGCAGAAACCAGCTCAGCCACAACTTTAGATAATAGAGCGATAGTGGGATTTGCGTAGAGATGGCGGGGCGCGAGCTGTTCCTTGAGGCCGGTTGCCGCTTTAATGGCTTTGATGGCACCAAATACACCGAGTGAGTCGAGGCCAAGCTCGAATAGATCATCGTTTATTGAAGCTTGCTGGATAGCCGGCAATGAAGATGCAAGAATGTCGCGCAGGTCAGATTGAGTAGACTTTAGCGAGCTTGTGTCGACACTGAAATTGGCCAAATCGTCGCTGCGAGAGTCGTAGAATCGCTCAATATAATCCTTGTAAAGAGCCAAAGTGGCAGCCCGTTTGATGGTTCCCTTGTCGGTGCGAATGAATGGTTTATCTGGCTCAGAAAATGTAATGAAATCTCGAAGGAGCTGGTTTTTGTGCCGAGATTGTGAGTTTGCTTCCTGCACTGTCGCCCAAATGGAGTTTAGAACAGCATCGGTTTTGGATGACGGATCTTGGAGTTCGATGAGTAGCGCTGCCTGCGGTTTGCCGGTGCCAATCTGATTGGAAATTAGTTAGTTCAGCTTACGCTACTTTCAGATGCCCATTACTCACCACAAGGCATCCAGTTATTGCAGGATGAGTCGTGACAAAAGCCTCCGTTTCCAGCGGCGATATCTTGTACCCGTTAGACAGCACCACCAAGTCATCGCTGCGACCCTTGAATGCCCACAAATTAGGCTTGGTGGGGTGTCTAACGTATAAATCCTTGAAGTTTACGCTGCTCTGTTCCGGAAATGTCTGAAAGATCCCTTGAAACAGCTCCCAATGCTGGTTACGATGCACCCAGTGCTCGTACGTATCAGGTTCTACCTCTTTAAACTCGAACCCAGAGTATGGGTGAAATGCAAACCAGTGCCAATCGTCTCGTGGAACGACGAGGTTGCCGATGAACAGGCCTTCAGTGGTTCCGGTCAGATTGAGAACGCGGATTACATCATTGACCTTGCCGGCGCTCACCGGGCTGACGGGGCCTAATGGATTGTGACATTAGTTTTCGGCGTAAGGAAAGGCTTAGAAATTAAATTCTTACCACCAGATGCGCAAATGAACTTAGAACGAGCAAGATTCTTCAAAACGTCTGGGCATTCTCCCAACTCGTCAACCAGCGAAGGGACCATGCTCCAAATGTCAATCTGCGCGTTATTTGCAAGAGACTCAATCAGTCCAATATTTGGGAGCACACCGACAGGTCCCAAAATACAGACAAGGTTGAACAGCGCGGGCATAAGAATGTCCATGATAATTCCAGCACCCTGTGGTCAGTATTAGCACGACAACCGTGTTCTTACGGGTGGTCAGGGAATACTTGCATGGCTCATGGGAAATGAGGAATAGATCTTGTCACCATCTCTCCAATCCGATGTCCACGGTAGTAGGCCGTCATCACCATCAGCAGGCGGGAGCAAGCGCACTGCATCCATTGTGCCGATGAGGGCGTGTGTCCACGGAATAGGCTTTGGCACGCCTGTGCTACCGGACGTATGCAGGAAGCAAAATGGGTCATCCTTTGCTTCTTCGAATGTTTTTGTGTATGGAAAAGGCTGGCATGTCTCTGATGACAGCAAACCCTCCAAGGAAGGTAGCTCTAAGACCTTCATAGGCCGCTGTTCGAGCAAGTCTTTTACGAGACCGATGCCTGTTCCGTTACCGGGGTTAACCCAAACATGACATTTCACCGCTTCCAAGACCGCCAATGCGCCTTCGGTACTATTCTTTGGTGACAGAAATACAGCCTATATGAAACATGGTCAGTAAAGCAGTGGCCCCTTTGCGAGCCGACGACACTTACAGCATAGCCAGCCTTCACAGCAGCATGTGTAAGAAGAATGTGGCGCAGGTCGTCTGCGCATGTGAGATTAGTAGACGCAATAAATAAAATCCCGCAATTTGATAAGCGATGGGCGATGTTGTAAACTTACGAGGTCCAATATATCCCAGCGGCTGGATCGTGGCCGGCTGGCCTAGCTGATCAGTCAGCCACCATGCGGTTTTGTTGACCGCTGAAGTAAAGGCTTGTGCGCTAATATTCTGATATTCCAGAGAATTGTTCGAATATTTAGCCAGAGAAAAGACTGTGCGATTTGGATCGGTACCAGCGAGGCTATCCATTATCTGTGGAATAAGTCTCCTTCCGAATGCGGGTTTGTCTGCATCGGCCGTAGCCGGCTCGTCTGCAGATCTGCTTTGTAATCCAAGACCGGTACCTTCTTCAAAGCAATCTTTGTTATGAAGCATAGGGCTAGAGAGACTAGAATCCTCTGTACAATGTTCAGTGGTATTTGGGGAAGTAGTTGGTGAGAGCTTCTCGCTGCGAGAGGAGTTCGAGCAAGGTGATGAGTATCCACTTGAAGACAAGCACAATTGTCGTGGAGCTTGTAAGTAGCTTTCCCATGAGCTGTAGCTATTTGGTATGTTTGGGCCATTTGGTTTCTCTTCGAAATGGCTCGCGCGGTCGTCTTCGTAAACAATCCTCAATCTAGAGTCATTGTTGAACTCGCTCATGGGTGCGCTGATCCATGTGCCGTCATTCAGGCGCGCAACACTGCAGTGCCATGGTGTGGTATATCCGGTTCTGGTGTTGAGAAGGCTGATTGATATCTTGTTGTCTCCCAATGACTCATGAATAGAGAGTCGCAGATAGTTAGGATACCGGTCCTTGACTGCATTCGCAAAGGCCTGTGAGAATAGTCAGTATTATCCCATGTTGTGGCCAGTTCAATCATCCTCAACTAACATATCCGCGAATAAGCATCTGTTTGGCTAGAAATTTGACATCTCGTTTGTACCCGTTCTTCGTTCTCTCTTGGCTTGGTGGGAAGATGTGCTTCAAGTCTGATTCCAGAAACCGGCGGTATCCAAGGTACGTTAGCTTCGTGTCAGGATTGGTAGCGATTTCATTGTCAATGTCCAAGTCATCCTTGCCATACTTGTTGAGGAGCATTCGGCGAAAATTGGTACAGTTAGCGACATAAGTGATTTCTCGTAGTTCCTCTGGGAGAGGGAACTCAAGTAAATCTTTTATCCTCGAAAATGCAATGTGATCGAAAGCTTTTCGGGCGGACAATTTACGGAGAGCCTCTCCATACGCCCATGTATCTCGGTCCGATATTGCAAGCAGGTCTAGTGGCTATGCATTAGCTTTCTTGGATATCGACCGCATTGTTGATAAAGTAGTCTAGACAGACCATTGTATGTAATGCCGTCCGATATGATGGTAACCCTTGCACCAGGGGGGTACACCTCTTGAATGCGTACGCACATTGTATTCAATCGTTCGAGTGCCAACTCTTCTGCTTTGTCGGGTAAAGTGCCAAACACCTTGTAGACCTGATTGGCCGACTTGAATGGAAAGGACGGGAGACATGTCTCAACTGGCTCTTGCGCTTCGATGAAGCGACCAATAACCGACAAAAACTTTGGCGTTCCAGCAACAAGACGGTCTTTCGAGTCGTGGAACTTTTCAAGTGAGTACTCTGTAATTATTTGAAGAATCTGCTGCGAGATGTCGCGCACGGCCATGTCGGGGTTTGACTGGGCGGATGGCGACATTGTGTCGACACCTTCTTGATCACAGCTTGCTTGATCTGTAGGTGACACCCCCATACTATTAGGTGAATAGAATGCAACGCTGAGGTATTCAATAGAGGTTTAATATGCAAGGTAATATGTATTTTTCTTCTAAAAACAAAGCTCCGAGGCTGACGTCGGAGGGACCACTCTAGCTGTCAAGCAGAGTGCCGCCGGCATGCGTCGGAACAGCCTGCGTCAGCTTCTGGAAGTAATACAAAAGTTTTTTACGAGCAAGTTTACAAATATTCGTATCGCTTGGTAGTGCAACTGCTGACAAGATTCAGCTCAGGCGCAGATGGAATCGCCTCTGGAGCGTGAGCAAGTTTGAGGTATATGTGCCTATTACTGGGGCTAGACCAGTTTGGCACCAGTCCGCCTCAGCTGGGAAGGATATTACTCTTTTTGGTTTTATCGAACGTTCTGACAACATGCTTCCGTGAAAAATCCCAGGTGCCAAGCTATAGAAGCAGGATAGGTCCGCGCGGCGAACGGATCCCCTGCCCCTTGATGGAACTTCAGCCGTGCCAACAGTACCCGCACTGATACGGTTTATTTTCGTGCTGCAAGCAAAACGCGTATATAGAGTAATGTTCTCAGTAGTTATAGCCGTTGAGAAAGCTACCTGTCATATGTTCTGTGGCGATTAAACTGTGCGGACCACCCCAGTCAGACAATGCCACATACCGCTGAGCTGCGGAGATTGCGTCAGCTAGGTAGGATGACAGAACTCCGCGCGGTTACTGAGCTAACGGGCACTACAGGAAAGCTAGAGCAAGTATCTGCAGTATGCCATAACCTAGAGCTCTTCAACAATGTCGGCCTGTCCGCCTTATACAAGGGGATTGGGAAATGCACGCTAGACTTTAAGGAAGTGATTTACGCTGCGCTGGCAGATGTACTACACAAAAACCCAATACTTTCTGCCATCCCAGTAGATGAGGGAATCCCATCTTCATATTTCGCTACGCTTCCGTCAATTCGACTAGAGGAGAGTGTCGTTTTCATCGAAAGATCGCAGACGTTCGATGCTGAAGACTCGACAGATGCGGCACTTGACGCGATCCTCGAAAGCCAGCACAACACGAACTTCAAACTCCACTACGGAAAGCTGCCATTTTGGAGACTGGTGATACTGCAAAGTGCAACAGATGATGCAGATTTCACTGCCTCACTTGTGTACCACCATGCAATCGGCGACGGCATTTCTGGTCTTGTCTTCCACAAGACATTATGTGACTCCCTGAATGCTGCCATACGATCTTCACCGGGACAACTTTCGAGGCTTTCTGAATTTATCCCATCTAAGGGAACCGAACTGTTGCCCCCTATCGAAGATCTGCATCCTTTGCCAATTAACGACAATCCGGCTGAAAGTCGCCTATGTGATGTCAAAGAATGGGCAGGCAACCCAATTATTGCACCGTGCATATCTCGGTACAAGTCTCTGTACCTTTCTCCGGCATCTTCCACGGGTTTTATTCTGGAATGCAAAACCAAGGGGCTGTCATTTACTTCGGGCTTGACAGCAGTTGTCTCCGCGACACTCTTCCCCCTTCTGCCGCCTGATGTCGAGGGTCTTACTTGCACCATCCCTGTAAGTCTGCGGCCATGGATCAAGCTCCCATGCAAAGACACACAAGGCGCAATTGGGAATTATTTCGATGCATTTAAAACCCAAGTGCTTCGCCCTCATATGGCTGTACCTGACTCGCGGTGGCCAGACATTTGGTCGATGGCAGCAAATATCTCTGAGAGTATCAAGAATCACCGCACAAACTGTTCGCCTTCCGGGGAGCCATACACCGCCATAGCTGCCCTGAAGACCTTACCTGACGTTTCACTACTATTTACGTCTAGTATTGGGAAAGACCGCGACGCGGCACTAGAGGTATCGAATCTTGGTGCGTTCCCACAGCCGGACACAGCTGAAATTGGCTCGACTTGGAGGGTGGGACGAATGACATTCAGCCGCAGCTCAGTCGTCTCAGGTAGTGCGGTGACGATAAATGTTGTAACAGGCGGAGATGGAGCGGCTAGCATTGGCTTTAGCTGGCAGGACGGTGTTGTAGAGGAAAGTGTCGTAAACGGGCTATATTATGGCGTTGCAGCATACTTTGAGCAATATAGATAGAATTCAAGAACCCTTTCCAGTTATCCTTACAAACTTTGGGAATACCCAATAGAGACAAACTAAAATAAATTCAATCTTTTCATTCATACGGACAAGAACTCTGCCAAGGAAACCGGGTTGCCGAATGAGGTATCCACCGAACTGGAATAATCTGCGTAAGACGACCGAGTCCCGCTTATGCGCTCAAACTAGCGCATCGCGCGTGTAAAGAGAAAGTACTAACATGTGCTAACGTGCGTATTCCATATATCCCACCAGTTTAATTTTTTGAGAAACCGGTGTTTCGGTGAGACTTTGCCTTTCAGACCTGGCTGATATGTCAGCATACCCATTTGCGTATTCGGAGGCCGCAAAGCTGGACCCTAGGATCAAGCAGCCGCGGCCACCTATTGACGCATCGCTGGCTCCCATTATCGATGCTTTTCCGCTGCCGGAAGAGTTAGACGTGGAATTTTTACGTGGTGTGGCCGCAGGTGATCAGGGCGAATATGTGTGCAGCGCGGATACTGTGCTTCAAAACAACACACATCTGAAGCACCAAGAAAAGACGATTCAATCATCTGATGGAAGCAATGTCGTCTTGTCAATATTTGCACCAAAGGATCCAAGCGGAGCTTCCTTGCCAGCCATATATCACATTCATGGCGGCGGGATGGTATCTGGGGATCGGTTCAGCGGAGTGGCAGAGCTAATCAGCCTGTTGGACAACATTGAATGCGTCGTTGTATCAGTTGAATACCGGCTTGCCCCCGAGACACGTGCGCCTCTGCCCGCTGAAGACTGCCATGCAGGTCTAGTATGGATATCTGAGAATGCCGAGAGCTTAGGGATAAATACTGCAGAGATTGTCGTGCTTGGGTCATCTGGAGGAGGCGCTCTAGCTGCAGCTGTATGCCTGATGGCACGGGACAGGCAGTTTCCTACAGTCCCAATCAAAGCCCAGATGCTTCTATCACCCATGCTGGACGACAGATGCGACAGCGTCTCAGACCGACAGTTTGAATATGGTGCGTTCTGGTGCGGCGTGACGAATCGCAAAGCGTGGGAGCACGCTTTAGGAGACGACCGTGGAGCAGACAATGTGACGGTGTATCAGTCGCCATCGCGAGCAGAGGACTTGTCCAATCTCCCGCCCACATACATTGACGCGGCCGAGTGTGAGGTGTTTCGCGACCCGGCAGTCGCATTTGCCTCTAACATGTGGCGCTCTGGGTCGACCTGCGAGCTGCATGTCTGGCCAGGAGCGTTCCATTTGTTCGATGGGATGGATAATCCAGACGTACCGCTGATACATGACGCAATATTGGCGAAGAAAGCATGGCTGAGGCGGATAATGGCGGCGGTGCCCAAGGCGTCTTGAGCGTACAATGATTCATCTACTGGGAAGCAAGCACGGCAAAATGAATGATAAATAACATAAAGCAGGTATTTAAGCAATCGTTAAACAAATTGCATACAGGTGTACATTAGTCACATACATCCTGGTGTTAATCTTTTTGACAATGATGTGCCTTACTCATTCGTATTAGTTCTTCTTGTCCTATCGCGGTTCTCATTTGGCAACCTTAGCCGCGCAAGCTGCCTGATAAGATATCCCGGTCCATTCACTCTGTTTCAATCATCTGTGCCCTCGCAGTGACTGGTGCGCCATCGAGGAAAGCACGCAACTGCAACGCTTTCAACTCGGTGACTCCCGATACAGAATCCGTGACGGGCACCAGTTCGACAATGTTGAACTCGCCGACCTTGACCTCTGCCTTCTCCGGGTCGAGCTCGAAGGCCGAAATGCTCGTGGACTCATACATGACGGTCCGCCGCCCTGAGCCGTCCGTGGCCGTTATGTCCCATGCCATGTGCACGTCGTGGTGGAACTTGCTGAGGCGCGCGCTGCGCTTCGGCAGCATCTGTAGAATACCATCCGCCGCCATGGCGGGACCGCCGTTCATGACAAAGGTCGCTCCCGGTGCGAGGTACCGCTTCAAATCAAGCTCGCCATCGAAGGGTCCCAGAGAGTCAAGCGCTGGGAGCAGACGTTTGAGGAAGAGCAAGCCGGGTGAAGCGTTTGCGGGAATGTCGCAGTAAGGTCCCTTGTGAGTCTGTGTTTCGGTCATCATCGTCACTGATGTCTACCATCCATGGTAGCAGGAATCGATGGGACTATGCGTAAATTGATGAAGATCCCATAATCTTGACGAATGCTCGACGAATGTTGGGAGAATTTACATCGTCACGTGAAGTTTCTCTGATCAGCGTCAAATCGGGACACTCAAATGAGGCGGGCGGATCTGCATCATTGGTGGCACCGCATACGTAGGGTAGGACTTCAGTGAAATGCAAGGACGCCGTGAAGGATCACAAAGGAACCAATAATGTCAGTGCCAACAGTCCACAGCCCAATTGAGTCAATTCAATGGCAAATTTTCCATTGGCGCAATAACCCCAGCATTTTCTTTGAGTCAGCAGAAGAGTCATCCACGAGTGTCATCTCTTGACAGCCGTCTGCATAGGAACCCCACGATGTGCGGGGCAAATCTCACTGCAGCTCAGTCTCTCCACATCACGGCTTTTGGTGACTCACGAGGAAAACGGCACCTACCATTGGTCAATTCGAGGGTTATGGACTGATCGGGCACAGGGAAGCTAAATATTGAAGAATTGAGACAGCCTTGATATCTATATCAACCGGGCAATATCGCCTTCTCCAGCAGGAAAGACATCTACTCACCCGCATCAAAATGTCTTCGTCCTTCACCCCTCTGCCAAAGTCCCTCGCGGACACCGTGGCTCGCTACTCGCCAAGGAAATCCGACGATCACCTCTATATCGAAGTCGCACAGGTAAAGCACCGCATCGACCTTGTCAATGCCTGGCAAATCCCTCCCGGCGCCCGCGTGCTGGAGATTGGCTGCGGCCAAGGCACATGTACCAACGTGCTGGCCGCGGCCGTCGGCGCAGACGGCCACGTCGAAGCCGTAGATCCCGGCAGCCCAGACTACGGATCGCCATTTACTCTCGGGCAAGCGCAGGCCCACATCAGCGGAACGGAAATCGGGCCTCGCATCACCTGGCACAATGCAGATCCGATCGAGTTCCTGGCCAAGAACGCGGATGCGACGTGGGACTTTGTCGTCTTGGCGCACTGCATCTGGTACTTTGATAAGCGCCAGGTGCTGGCAGATATGCTGGGCGCGCTAAAGGGCCGTGCGAAAAATCTCTTGGTCGCCGAGTACGCGCTCAAGGCCACCGAGGATGATGCCCGGCCTCATCTTTTGTCGGCTCTCGCTAGGGCGTCGCTGGAAGCTCACAACAAGGCGAGCGAAGCCAATATCCGATGCCTGCTCAGCCCGGCCGGCATTAAAGAGACGGCCGAGGAGGTTGGTTGGAAGATTGGACAAGAGTCAAACCTTGTCCCTGCCGTTGGGCTGCTTGATGGGTCGTGGGAAACTGGCGACGTCAAGGGCAAGCACTTTGTTGAGGAAGTGAACGAGTACATCCAGGATGAGCGAGTTAAAGAAGTTCTGCTCTCAGCTAGAGAGGCGGTTCTTGCAGCTGTTGCGGCACTAGATGGCCGGAAGGTGCGGACTATGGATGTCTGGGCCGCCAGCTTTGCTTAAAACTATAAATAAATTCTATCACCATTAAGACTCTAACTGGGAAGGCACAGAATGTGGATGTTTGTACAAGGGAAATTAGACAACGCATTAAACCGCGATTTCAGCCTTTGTCTGTTCCCCATGCATGGACTCATCCTCAAACGGCGTCTGCTCCAAACTCTTCCAGCACTGCGCCGCCATAAGAGCTTCGTCCTTCTCTTTGCTTTCGAACAAGAGACAGGTCTTTCCGTCGCTCAAGTGGCTCACAGATCGATCCTTTGCATTATCGTTAGTCTGCGCATTGCCTCGAAATCATGAAGTATGGTACATACCAAGCCCAATGTCAGTTTGATGAAGCTCTCAGGCCATTTATGAGTGTAGACATTTGTCGGGGCCTTGCCTTCGATGGCTAGAAGAATGTTATCGGCAGCAACGATAGACTGCTGCATTGCCGACCTGGCGTTTGGCGTGGGGACCTCCATATCTGTGACGTCGCCGCAGCTGTAGATGTTGGGGTACTTGTCATCAGCAAGCTGCAACGTGGGCTTGACTTTGATGTAGCCTGAGTCTGACACCGACGACGGTGAAAGCGTTGTTAGGACGTCGGAGTTTGGTTGTTGTCCAGTACAGTTGATCTAAGTTTCGCCGCCGGTCAGTTTCGCAAATTCAAAAGGAGTCAAGACGAAATTTTTCTTACAAAGTAGTCGCACTGGATTTTCCGACCAGATCGCAACGTCACCATCCCTGCGGCGTCGTCTTCCTCTGTAACTCTGTCTTCCAGGATAACTTCCACTTCGAGTCGCTGCAGTCCCTCCAACGCAGACTCCTGTAGACGCTTCCCAAATCGATGCATGACCGCTGCACGAGAGTGGACAAGAATGACGTGCTTTTTGGGGTATAAACTCTTCGCATCCGTAGCGACTTCGACGCCAGCCGCGCCACCACCGACGACAACTACAGTGTTGGCAGCCTCGATGCGATTTTGCATTTCGCGCAGCAACTCCATCCCCTGCTTCTTCTCCGTATTATTGACTCGTGACGGCAGACCAGACTTTACAGCCGCGCCAGTCGCAATGACAAGGTACTCAAACGGCACCACCTCGTCGCTATCCTGCAGCTCGACGCTGCCCTCGGCGATTCGGACCACGCGGTCCTTGATCCAGCGCAGCGCCCCGTCCGAGCCGGCGGCGTACTTGCCATAGGGAATAAACGCCTTGTGCTCGTGGTTCTTGGCCACGCAGTAGCGCGGAAGCACCCACGTGAACTGAAAATGGCTGTTGGGCTCAACGACGACGACTCGGTAGTTGCTCTTTGGCGGTAGGGAGCGGGCCAGGATGCGCGCGGCGTAGTGGCCGGAGAAGGACGCGCCGATGACGACAATGTTCTTGGTGCGCTCGGCGGACGGCGTAGAGCCGGACTTTGCTGCGAGCTTGCGGACGCTTCTGAATCGCCAGGCGCGGCGGACCTCTCCGCCAATGACTTGCAGGACGACGCCCGCGAGCTTAAAGTATAGCAGCAGCTTGGCCAGCATTGTGTAGTTTTGGCGTAGCTGCAGCGAAACGACTTTTGTTGGTGATGGAACAACGTCCAACGCAAAGGGAAGAAGCTGCTATTTCTGTGCTCCGTAAAAGCCGTTGAACTGCAGGTTTTGGAGAAAATAGAGCTCACGGACTCGGAGCTAGGCTGGCCCCGTTAGAGCCGACTCGGCAAATAGCAACCCACGGAGGCTGAATCTGGTGGAAACCCTCACTGCCCAACTGGCAAGGGTGGGAAGAAAAGACATTGAGCAGAAAATGCCGCGACCGGTGAAGACCGACCCCGGAAAGACCAGAGGAGCGGAAAAGTGGCTTTCTGACCCTGGCAGGCGTTTCCTGCAGAGGCGGGACCCTGAACCACGCGAACAAGAGAAGAGTGGGACCGCCTCGTTATCTGATGATCTGATAAGCGGCAGCTGAACGCCATCTTCACAAGCCCCAAACCTCGGCGCCAGACTTGTCAACGCCCTAAAAGCTCGGTCCATCCCCACCCTGCTCCTTTGCAATTCAATTTGCGGCTGAGGGAACGGGACGAAGGAGTAAGAAAAAAAATTCTGATCATTTCATGTGACTTGTCAAGTAAGGTCCAGACGCCAAAGTGGCGCACTACTATATACACAACGGGTTAAAAAAAACAAGGGACGCTATAATCACGCACGCAAACTAGCCAAGAAACCCCTCCCTTCCCCTACTCCGTACTCGTACACGCTTTTTTGTTTTCATTTCCCAAACTCCGGATACCCGGCGGCACGCCACTGAGCAAAAGTCAGGCCACCGGCAATAGAAGGCATCTTGACCATGAGAGGTACGGTAATGTCCTGCTCGGTGCCCAGGACTTCTGCTTTGTGGACAATCTTCTCGGGCAGCAGCTCAAAGCCCATCTTCCTGTAGAGACCGACCGTAGACGGCGAAGACTCAAAGTAAACGGGCAAACCGGCCTGCTCGCCCAGGTCAATGCCCCACTGGACAATGAGGGCCCCGGCTTTGCGGCCCTGGTATATGGGGTCAATGGCAATGACATGACAGTCTAAGTGGGCGGGGGGAGCCGCACGAACGGATGGTTAGTTGCAACATACCACACGGAGAGAAAAAAAAAATACGAGACGAAAGGACAGTAGTGTCGACTCGATGTACGTAGCACGGAAACCTGGCCACTTACAGATATAGCGCCGTCCGCCAAAGAGAGCCTCCCGCATCTCCCACAACGGGTTGAGGACAGCCTCTGCCCGCTCCCGCTGCTTGCCTTCGAGCCAGGGCACACCATGGTTTGCGCGCTCAACCTCTGTTCGCTCCCGGAGGTAGGCGTCGCCGAGGCCCATGCCGATGATTTCGCCCGAGTGCGTGTCGACTACTTTGAGTGTGTACTGGCAGTCGCTGGCGTGCCAGTAGCTGAGGGTGCCTGCGGCATGGGCCTTGCGAAAGTCGTCGTCGATGGTGCCGGGGAAGAGAATATTGAGCATGAGGGAGCCCATGGCGTCGTTTTTGAAGGCGGAGAAGTAGACATCGTAGATGCGTGGGATGTCGGGTATAAGTGCCGGGAGAACCACCTGCGTCATTGTGAATATTGTTTGCAGTATGCTGTAAAGGGACCGATACAATAAAGAGTCTGTATAGAGAGAAGAAGTATTGAGTCAACGGGTTTTGCCTCTTGGACGGCACACGACCTTCTTTATAGGGACATGGAAACGGATCCAAGGTGAGCCCTGGAAACGCCACCTCGCCTGGCGGCGGACTGGCCTAGCTCATGTTTGAATGCCGGACACCTTCATTAAGCCAACGGCGCGTGTTAGTAGGTCTTGCCAACTGGGGAAGGGTTGCAGGCGGCCCGGTGTGCTTGGAAAGGTACGCTAAGCCGGAGCTGAAGAGCTGGCGGCGGCGTTTGTCGAAGGCCGGTCCCATTCGCAAGGTGGAGCTCAGGTGGTGTTAACGCCCCGTCTCGGTATATACGAGTAGCTTCACCGTAGGCAGGGTAGGGTAGGATCAGTCGATTGTGACAGAAGCGTCGGTAGATTCTGTTGGCATAACTCTGCCAAAACTTGTGCTGTTGCAGAGACGTTGGTCAAATGGCTGATCAACGCATCGTCGAGCTGGGAGATGCCAGCTTACTCGATACGGAAGTGGCCGAGATTTGTGGGTTGCCCAAGATGTGCAACGGTGCGCCCAAATACGGGAGCAAAGCTACGAGGACAAAGTACATACGACGTAATGCCAGAGTGCATAACTCGGCATATTCCTGCATGAAAATGTGCCGGAGCCTTGAAAGGCGCAAGCGATATTCATACGCGTAAGAAGCCTCTGCGGCTCTATAGGGCGGGGCGGGTTACGGGTCTCATTTACTACGCCGTTTTGCTGGCGGCAGGGTCTCCGCGCGCGGAGATTTGAGTGGTCAAGGTTCTGCACAACGGTGTCGGCTCGAAGCCTCGTCTAAATATATAGTATAATATGCCCTTTACTGTTTAGAGAATTGGATTGTGTACTAATTATACACGTACGATAACAGTGTGATACCGGCGAGTATTGTCTCGTGCCATCCTCATTCCATTCTTCATCACCACGCGGTCGACATGGTTCGGAGGGTTACCTCGATTAGGTAGTGCCGCGCCGGCAACAGTTGTAACCCCGACACAGGTTTACAGTGGCAGGGTACACGACCACCACTGGAGCGCCGCTATCTGCCACAAGTACCTCACAGGAGTAGGTAGATGGCCAACGGATTGAGTCGGTTGCCGCCCTTCAGTCCTTGTTTAACAAAAAAAAAAAAAAAAAGCTCTCATGTTGTGTTCGAATACGCCAGTATCTCATTCTACTAGGAGTACTCCATCTCGTAGCTTACTCTACACCACAAAGCACATCGCAACCCTACGTCCCCCCTGAGGTAGTATCCAGCCAGCCCTGTGAGGCAAGACAGCTTGTTCAGATGGCGGTTCAAACCTCCTGGTCCGTAGGTGGAAATGGCTCAGTCGGTGGGGAACCTTTGGCCCTGACACATTAGATTTCACTGGACAACATAAGCCTTGAGAGGCCATGATTGGCTTTCGGGTCGTGCTGTCGACCCCCGCAAGCCCGCTAGAACTAGGCTGGAGTTGGCCGGGGGGAACCGGTGTTCAGGCCATTCTCACACCTAATTTGCACCAGGAGTTCAGGCTAAGTTAGGCTAGCCTGGGCTGGCCCGTCGCCTTGCGCCAAGGCTGACCATACTCTTCTTGGGCGCCATGGCTACTCAGTATGCACAGTCTCCAAAAATCTTCTTGTCCACTCATCTTCTCCTCGATTCTCGTCGTCAGACTCCTACAGCGCCTGCCGCACCGCCGATTCTTCCCACGGGCGCAATCACTTGTCACAGCAGCGCAAGCATCAATCGCTACATGGTGGCGCGCCTGCAGAGTTCGGTGGCAGCCGCCGCTTCTGAAATTTCCCCGTAGCCGCCGTCCTCCCACCAACCTCCTCCTCCTCCTCGTCCGATAATGGCACTCTTCAGCAAGCCCCCGTCGCCGGGCACGCTGCACGCGGCGCTGTTCAACAAGCGCGTCCACCGCAACTTCATCGTTGCCGCGTGCGGATTCGTCGTCATAGTCATGCTCCTGCTCTGGAACCACCGGCCCCGCGTCGGCCAAGGCGCCTCGTTGCCTCGCCTGCCCATGTTCCCCGAGGTTGCCAGCGCGCACGACTTCCCGACCACGAGCCAGTTCCAGCCCGTCAGCATGGACATCTCTAACACGACGACCGAGGAGCTCTGCAAAAGCTTCCCCCGCCACATGCTCGCCACCGTCCAGCCCATCCTCAAGACGGGCTACAGCGAGAGCCGCGAGCGCTTCGAGTCGGGCATGGACAGCGTCAGCGCCTGCTTTGCGCCGGGCGAGCTACTCATCTTTTCCGACCTCCAGAGCTCCGAGCGCGGACACGAAATCATTGACATTATCGGCTACCTGCCCGACACCTACGGCGAACACGAACAATATCAAAACTACATTGACCAAAAGGAGATGAAGGCAAACGGAACCCTTGACAGCGATCCCGAAGCACACGAGCGGATTGATGGCTGGGCCTTGGACAAGTTCAAATTTCTGCCCGGCATTCAAAAAGCGTGGGAGATGAGACCCAACAAGGATTTCTACGTCTTTTACGAGTCTGATACGTGAGTGGCTGACATTGACTCCCGGGAGCACAATTTTATGAAAGACGGAAGGGCCCTGCGTTCTCGGAATTCCGAAGCTAACCAAGGCCTCTTGTCTGCAGATATATTTTCTGGGACAACATGTTCCGACACCTCCAATCGCTCGACCCCGACCAGCCCCTATACTTTGGATCACCTTCTCCCGGTAGAGACAGCCAAGAACGAAACCAAAAGTCATGGTTTGCCAACGGTGGCCCCGGCTATGTCCTCAGCCGCGCAACCATGAAGAAGATTCTCCATCGCCGATCCGGCCCAACGGGCCACTACATCGACCCCCCGTTTCTCGAGAAGTGGCGGCACCTGCATCACAAGGTCGAATGTTGCGGAGACAGCATTCTGGGCTGGGTCATCTACGAAAGCGAAATTGTGTTACAGGGCTATTATCCCATGTTCACACCCTACCGGCTGCAGGACGTGCCATATAACGACAAGCACTGGTGCCAACCCATTCTAACACTCCATAAGCCCCATCCCAGCGACATGGTGGAGCTGTTCAAGTGGGAGTTTGCGAACAGAAAGTCTGCTGTAAGAGACACTCCCATACGTTCCCCCGCCTCGTCAAAATTTCGCTAACAACGCATGGAAATAGACTCCCCTCACGTATTCTGACCTCTGGCAGTACCGCAAACCTGGCTCGGTGAATATTCGAAAAGACTGGAACAACGAGGGCGGAGGCACCCACCGCGCTCCGACCAGCGTCGATACCGTCGAAGCTTGTGAGCAATTCTGCAGAGACGACGCCCTGTGCATGCAGTGGATGTGGAAGGGCCAAGACGTCAATGAGTGCACCACGATGTACTATCTCAGAGAGGGCGAACAAAGGACGCCAGGTACCGAAGGCGACAAAAAGGTCGACTTTACATCTGGGTGGCTGATTGATCGTGCGGACGCTTGGAGACAGAGCGACAACTGCTCGTCGCCCCAGTGGCCAGGCCCGAGTCTGTCGAGGATCTATTAAGCGAAACGACGTCAGAACATGCGAAACGGCTGAAATTTTATAAATCTAATGCTATAAAAGGAGACAAGAGAGAAACGCATACACGCTGCGCTTTGGTGGAACAAAGCCCAGCAGTCATCGGCGGAAATCTGGCCCCTTGAACGGCCCAGACATATGATTTAATGTAACATACAATGTACGAAGACCATCAGGCTTGGATGAACATACAGCTTGTGGGATACAGCATCAGCGTGCGTATCCTTTATTATTTTGGAAATATATTACTGTAAATATATGCACAATGCAACATGATGTCGGGGTATCTTAGTAAACGTAACGGAAATACGGGTTCTCCTTGTCCGTCAGGTCCTGGAACGCCAGTTTGGCACGCTCGTCTTCGTCGACGGGCAAGGCGTCTCGTCGCTTGTTCTCGAGGTATAGCACCGCATATAGCGCGATCGACGCGAGAATACAAATAACATAGCTAGGAAAATATCCGTCGTTAGCAAGATGAAGAATTTGATCCTGTGCGAAACCAATAATACTCACCAGATAATCAAGCCCAACCACAAAGCTGGGTAGTGCTGGGCCTTGGTCTCGGACCACACCAGCTGCGGACCAACAATGTTGCCGACGCAGTACGCCACAAAGATGGTGGCGGCCATGAAGCTCTTCTTGGTTTGCCCGGCGACATTGGACATGCCAATGGTGATGATCAGGCTGACGGTGCCGCCAAAGAAGCCCGTGATCGAGTAGCCCACCACCGGCGCGGCGGCCTGGTGCGTCCAGGCGCTCTTCCAGATGATGGCGCAGCCTGCGATGACGGGCAGACAGGTGCCAATGAGCATGAAGATGCGAATGTTTTGGAACCGCGAGCCCAGGTAGCCCGTGACCAGGATGACGATGAAGCACAGCCCGCCGAGAGGGAACTGGAAGAGGATAGCCGCGAGCGAGCTCCAGCCAAACGTCGACACAATCAGAGGACCGAAGCCGCTCACCGCGCCATTCATGGTGTACGCAGACGCCATCATGATGGCCACCAGCCACACCTTGATGTCCAGCACCGCCTCCCGCAGCTGCGACCACTTGAACTTGGTGCATCGCACACCCGTCTGCCCGCGTCTGAGGCGCTCAACAGCCGTAAAACGCTCCTCCTTTGTCAGGAACCACGCAGACACGGGCGAGTTGGGAACGGCAAAGCAAAACAGCCCAAAAAGAAACGTCAGCGACCCGGCGAGCAGGTAGATGTACTGCCAGCGGCGCAGTCCGCCGCCGGTAATCTGGGCAAAGGCGTAGTTGAGGGCGCCGCCGATGATGGTGAAGAGCCCCGTGCTGCTGAACCACCAGCTCTGGCGCAGCGACTGCTCCGACTGCGTGTAGTAGCTGGAGACGATGCACATGAAGCCCGTGGGGATGATGCTCTCGACGAAGCCGAGGAAGAAGCGCTGCGCGTACAACCCTTGCCACGAGGTGACGGCCGCCGTGAGCATGCAGACGCCCGACCAGAGGATGACGACGCCGCCGAGGACCCGGCCCATGTTGAAGCGCTGCAGCGCAAAGGTCAGCGGGTACAGGCCCGCCAGCATGCCAAAGTAGAAGAGCGAGGTCGCCCAGCTGAGGCGGCGCGTGTCGACGGTGGGAGGCGTGGTGGTTGCGTCGGTGACAACGGAGAGGGAGAGGTCCTTTGTCATGCCGAAGAGCACGGCTGAGCCGAGAATAGCCTTGTCGTAGTAGACGAGGCCATCTGATGGAACGGGGTGGTGTTAGTGATTGATACGGTTGTTAAGAGCTGAGATATGCAAGGTTGTAACCTACAGCCGACAATCATCGCTGGGATGAGAAACCAGTCAATCTTTCGAATGACGCGGGCTTCAACGACGGGATCAATGGCATTTGGCTGCTCGCCAACCATGGCAAAGGCATCGTCGCGGTCCGACTGCGCCGATGTCGCAGCCTCATCTGCCGTTTTCCTTTCGCCACTCATTGTCGGAGGGTGGTGTCTCGGTGTTGCAGGTCTCGATGGTTATGGCTTGTTTACGCTTGGAACTTCATTGCTGAGGGGAGATGGAAAAGTAAATACAGAGCAAGTTAAATTACGAAAAAAGAGGCTCTTGGCAGACTGAAAAAATAACTCATCCAGTGAGCGTGGTTTTTACGTCACGGCTAGGGTTCAGCGAAAAATAAAATTGGGCGCTTGTCGAGTCAAATCTGATAAGCCGCCCCGCTAGCCCTGCATGAGCCGTTGGTAAACGCCACCCGCCGCGGCTGTTGAGCACGGTCATATTAGGTCATTTCAGGCTGGACAAAAACGTCGCCCATGGGGAAATTTTAAATCGTTAGTGGTCTGCAAAGAAGCGCGTATTTTGGTATTCATTGTTGAAAGCTTGGCGAGGCAAAGTGTGAAGTCCAGGCCGCTTCGAGCCCGAGATCGCTGATGGGGCTTGCGTTGGCGGCCAAATGAGGCTCTGCGCCTTTATTTGAGCACTTAAAATAAATTACTGGGTACCGATATCGTTGTCATAATATGCATCGTTGATTTCTGCCCGACGCGCGGCTATTTTGCTATTTTATATTTTACATTTCATCCGTTTTGTCATTCCATTCATACACACACGCCTTTACAGCTTGGCCGGAGTCTCCTTGGGGTCCTTGACCTCAACAATCAGCTTGCCAGTGTTGATGCCCTTGTACAGGTCAATCAGGCCCTGCTCAGCGACCTTGAGGCCGCCCTTGAGAATGTGCTCCGACTTCTTGAGCTTGCCCTCGCTCAGCCACTTGGCCAGGTCGGCGCGCGCCTCGCCGTACTTCTTCATGTAGTCAAAGACGATGAAGCCCTGGACCTTGATGCGCATCTGCACGACGCGGAAAAAGTTGGCCGGGCCCTTGGGCTTTGCCGCGTTGTACTGGCTGATGATGCCGCACTCGACGAAGCGGGCGTGTTCCTTGGCCTGCAGGAGGGCGAGGTCGAGGATGTCACCGCCGACTAAAGATAGTATGTTAGCATTTTGCGGTCTATTCATTCAAGTCCGATAGGCAATAGGTGAAACTTACCATTGTCATAGTACACATCAATGTGGTCCTTGGTGGCCTCCTTGAACTTGGCCTCAAAGTCGCTGTCCTTGTAGTTGAGAGCGACGTCAAAGCCGAGCTCATCCACCAGCCACTTGCACTTGTCCTCCGAACCGGCAATGCCCACGACGCGGGCGCCCTTGATCTTGGCAATCTGGCCAGCAACGCTGCCCGTGGCGCCGGCCGCGCCAGAGACGACGACGAGCTCGCCGGGCTTGGGGTCGCCAATCTGCGTCATGCCGATCCAGGCGGTAAGGCCCGTCATGCCGAGGGCGGAGAGCATCTCCTGGGGCTCATTGAGGCCGGGGAAGGCAGAGGCAGGCTCAAACTGGCCCTCTGGGAGGATGGCGTACTCGGTCCAGCCGGTCATACCGCTGACGTAGTCTCCCTCCTTGGCCTTGGGGTTCTTGCTGGCGAGGACGCGGCAGGCGGTGCCACCACGCATGGTGGCGCCGATCTGGACGGGAGGGACATAGGATCGCGAGTCTAAAATTGCGCAGATTCGCTGTTAGCATGTGGTTCAGACGCGGAATTGTCTGTTGAGAGCTTCTTCTCCAACTCACCATTCAACCAGCCGCGCATGGCGGGGTCCAGAGACAGGTACAGGACCTCGACGAGAATCTCGCCATCCTTGAGGTCGGCGGATGTGGGTGCAGGGGCCGTCTTCTGGTTAAAGGTCTGGCCAGCAATGATCTCGGCCTTGGGGCGCTCGGCGAGCACGACGGACAAGTTATCACGACCCATTGTGTATGTTATGTGTGTGTATGTGTAAGTGCGTTGGATAAGGGTATCGTAGTTTGGTATATGATGAACACAAGAAAAGTTAATGGGTCAACAAGATCAACGTCACAGGTAGGGAGCGGAACGCAATGCCCTTTTTATAAGAGCTTCATCATCCGGTGCAGCTTCCAAGCTCTGGAGCTAAAAAAGTAGAGCCAATGTGGCGTAACAGTGACACAAGCGCCGCTCCTCCCGGCGTCATGCATGGGTAGTAGCGCTGGAACCAGCCCCAACAACACTAACCCAGCCCAGAGCGCTTTGGCTAGGCGCCCGCCCTTGGTCCACTATAAAATCGCCGTTCCGTCGGCCATTCTTGCGTGTAGTCCGCTGGAGGTCCGCAGGCGCTGCTCCCCGTAGAAGGCAAACGTTTTGTCGATGGATACCCGATCTGCAAGCGGAAGGACTTGCGGACTATGGTACAATACTACTATCGGGGCCAGCATCAAGGGTACACAAAAGACGGGGTTAACGGACATTGTATCGATGAATAATACCAATGCACCAGAGGTGACACCCCTCTTCTCGCTTGTGCCGCTCGATTCTGAGCTTGATGGCACCTCTTGCCAATAACAGAGCTCTGTCCGTAAAAAAGGTGGAGTGCGAGCCGAGGTGCTTTGCGTTTTGTCAACACGGCCACCACGACGATGCCGCCCGCTGCGGTGTGCTTGGAGGCGCCCGGCCGAGATTTCCAAAATGAGGAGCTTGCGCCGGCCCGCCCGCATGGCAGCGTCGCCGCCACGGCGCTCCACGTCGCACTGCGCTGGGCCGGCCGCTCGGTGGTGCCTCGCTCCGCAACCGGTAAATATCCCGTTTCATGAAAAGTCCGTTTGGGACGATTGGTAAGCCATCTACAACGGCATTTACAGGCCAGAGGGAACCCGGCGAAAAAAATATAGAGATGAAAATTGAGATCGACGGAGATGAATTCTGGGTTCGTTGTCATAACTATGGTCAATCTTGAACGGAAAGGAAGTGCCTTCCACGGCGACGAACTGACCACCGAATTGTATGGAAACCTGTCGTAACACACCGCTTGTGTTTCTGCTCAGAAAAAGCAGTCTTGCCTGAAGCATGCATTTATACAGCTGCTTTGATGGCTAACGCGCTCATTTCCATCTATACGTCCTCCTCATGAACAGCAGAAGAATCAGCGGCGGCAACCTCAGCCTTTCGCTCACGAATTCCGCCCGTCCTCCTTACTTCCTCTACCTTGTCCTCAAAGGTAGTAGTGGTCCCTGCACTGCGCCAAGCTGGTATATTCTTGTCAAAGAGCACGTCAATCTCCTCGAGAGACTTCTTGGCCGTCTCCGGATAGGTAAAAAATGCGTGAACAGTCATGACGAAGCAAAATGTGCCGAATATCATGTATGCCTGCCATTGGATATTTGTAAACGCTGGCGGGACAAAAAAGGCAAGGGCCAAGTTGAAGCTGGGCGTTGTTAGTGTCCTTGCTACTGTATTCGCCTGGGCCGAACTCGAATATTAAACTTACATCCAGTTTCCCGCTGCGGCTAAGCCGACGCCCTTGGCTCGGTACTTCAAAGGGAATACCTCGCTGCAATAGATCCAAGCAACGGGAGCCCATGTTAGGCCATCTAGCGTAATGTTAGCGTTGGTGGATAGCCTTGCTGCGAGTAGGCCTTTCACTTACACACGCCGACGAATATGTAGGCCAGCGCAATCACTGCCTTAGCTGGGGCTCCTGAAATGGACCACTTAAGAATCTCATTGCCTTTCATGCATCAGCCTTATGTCAAATTCGCACTCTGAGCAGCAACTCACCTCCGACGCTGTCAACATGGTGCCCATAAACCGCCATGACTGCGCCCGTGGTAAAATGTAGGATGCCGCAAATGATAGCCCCCACAATGAGCAGCCAACGCCGGCCAATTTTATCGATAAAGGGCAATATCGCACCCGTGGTAACTAGGAAGATTACGTATTGGATGATTGACGACGTCAGTGCTACATTGCCGGTCTAATAAAGAGTTAGTACCGCCCGGCACAAAGGGCTCAGATGAACATACCAAATTGGCCATGTTGAAAATGTACACGAGATAGTAGAGCATGACATTGCCGCCAAGAAGTTGCTGCCAGATTTGAACGCTTACGCCCACCATGGTTCGTCGCCATATATTTGGTGCAAAGAGCCCAATGTAGCCAATGTCCTTTGACTCGGCAGCCAACCGCACAGCCTCGCGGACTTCTTCAAGCTCGGCAACCACGACTGGAGCACCAAGATCACCACGGGCATGCAGGTTGGCCAGTACATAGTGCGCATCTTCCCAGCGGTCCTTGGATGCGAGCCAACGAGGGGACTCGGGAAAGAAGAAGAGCGCGATGAAGAGGACGAAGCCCGGGACCGCTTGGACGCCCCAGGCAATTCGAAAGGCTGCTGGTGAGTTGATACTGATGGAGCAGCCATATGATACCAAATACATAATGAGGATACCTATCGCTGAGTTAGCGCCGTACCATGCAATAGCGTACAGAATCGTCGGCAGCGGCTTACCCCATTCAATAGCCCACTGCTGGATGCCAACAATGCGGCCACGAATTCCTGATGGCGCCAACTCAGCAAGATACACAAGTACCTGAGAGCTGGTAATGCCGATGGAAAATCCACTAACAACGCGGCCGACAATAAGATGTGCCACATTCTGAGCGGAGCACTGAAGCACAGCCCCGACGACCCAGATGACGGAAGCAACCTTCAAAGCACCACGTCGACCCAGCTTGTCGGCTAGATATCCAGCAATCAAGGCACCAACAAAGGAGCCAGCAGACATGGAAGCGGTTATGCCACCTTGTTTGGTGGATCCAGGATGACCAAAATACTCGAGGTACTGGTCCGAGCCAATCCAAGCACTCATCGAACTAATGTCGAAGCCGAAAAGCATACCGCCAATGGTGCCAAAGGCGGCAAGTACTTGAAACGCATATTGTTAGTTCGCTTTGGAAGAGATAGAGGGCTTTTCGGGGCGCTATCATTACCGTAAATGTTCCAGATTGTGTACATTTTGGCGGAAACCTGTCACCTCGGCAGCGCTGTACACGTAAAATCGTACAATATGGACACATAAAGAGCAGCTTGTATTTATACGTTTGAATTCGTCGCTGTATCCCCATACCATTTCCATCGGTATATCGATGCCCCGTATACCAGAGTGTAAGTGCTTGGCACTCTCTGTATAAGCGCACGTATCAGCGTTGAGCATGACATGGGGCAAATCTGGGGAGGGCTCCATTCTTGGGGGTTGTCGATCGCCACCCCCAGAAAAGCCAAGAGCTCTTCGGTGGCTTCTCTGCGAAATACTTGAAAACGCTTTAATTATAGCAAATTTATTACGCATGGCTTAATGGCATCTCCATGTGTGGGGTACACGTTGACAGCGATTGGAGCGCTTAGGCACCAAAACGGTCGATGTCATCACGCCTCAAGTGGCGTCGTAGAAACGGATAAAACGGATGAGCATAGCAAAGTTAAGCCGATATTTTTCGTGTACTACCTGGCAGAAGCAATGTATTCCGATGAGCTGGGCTGAAAGCCAGGTCGATGGTATGGCCAGTTTTTGTTGCGAGTGTGGCGATGCATATGCAGGGGCTTTCCTAAAGCCATCACATTGACTGCTTGCTGCATCAATGCCCCTCTCGGAACATACCCATGTTTCCGTCTCCCGTGCTGGCATGTGTAACAGCGTGTAACCGCTTGTACAACCGTCAATGGCAGCACATCACGATATTTCTTCGAGTTTCGTGGGCGGCAACTTGGTGCCCGATGGTTTAAGCCTACAGCGAGATGATGCGCAATGATTTACTGTTAGGCTCCTTGTGTAACATGGCCCGAGTATTTATAGTCTAGCCGCCTAACCATATTATTGTCGTCTCTTGCAATACGACTAACAGTTGTAACCTGTCCAGCATTGTCTTTCGTATATACACACTTGTACGAAGAAAAACAACTCCTGAACTCAAGGCTCACAATGTGCACCTTTGAGCTTGTTGTGACTATGTGCCGCTGCATTGATCCAAATTGTCCACAGCGCGGTGATAGATGGGGCGAGGACACTATCAAGTACGCTGGTCATATAGACAGGGTTCTCTCTTGCAAGAAAATCAGTGACCGGTTCAAGACAACCTCTAGGAGGTGCGACCATGGCTTCACCAATCGGGAACCTGAACGGGATCTGGTAAAATGGGGAATGAATCCAGACGACCCCTCGAGTATGTTGGATTGCTGGAATGGTCAGTACGTCATAAAGAGGACAGAGCGATCCAAGGTGTACTGCCCTAAATGCATGTATGATTGTTGCGACGGGGAGATGATCTGAGCACGTCACTTCCAGAGTCATAGCATCCCTTAGGCTCTCTTATATAGAGCGTAGATTTAGTTCGGTAGCGATAATGGCACTTTATCACGAAAATGAACCAGGATACATAATAATCATTGTAGCCGAGCGCTTTTAAAAGAATGTCCAGCTCTCAAGTGGGTGCCATATTTCACAAACTCAAGTCCGAACCTCAGACGAGGTGCAGCTATTCTTAGCGACGGCGAAACGCGAGCTGTGAGATGAGGCCAAATTAAAACTAACGCTGCATTTTCTTAGTCTGTGATAAAATTGTCTTGGTCGGATAAAACGGTTTGGAGGCTAGCTTGTGAGTTTTTATTTCGCTAATAGCAGAATCCATACGCGTCAACACCATACAGAGGATTGAGCAAGATGCACCGAAATTCCGGTATTTCCCAGTTTCGCTGGTCTAAAAAAATGTACTAAATAAATAAATAAATAAAACATGCAAGGCAAATTAATAGCATGAAAAAGTTCGAAACTTGCGTTATTCGTTCCTATGCTGGCAATGTAACCTTCCACAAGCGGTTGTGGTTTGGCGCCAGCAAAATCCCACATTCGTGACAGCGCCCTCCCAATGGAAAACGCTAAACTGACAACTCGCACGAAACGCGGCTGCGGTGCTAAACCGCCAACGGCAAATGACTCACCCGGCTTCTGTATGACGCTTCATCTCATCATTTCAGCCTCTCGCGCCTCATAAAACTGAAGGAATTTTTCACTTTGCGATAATCTCGCATCGTCGCCCATCGCGCGCGATCCAATCGCAGTCGTAATCGCAGGCTATCACGAGCCGCCCAGGATGGAGACCCAGATCATCGAGCTCCTGCAACGGGTGCAGAAGGTCAGGAAGCCAATCAAGCGCATGGTGCGAAGCGGGGAAGGCGGGGAACACGCAGTCTGGATCATCGACAACGCGTACGTGCTGCGCGTGCCGTCCGACGTCAGGACCAAGGAGACGCTCTCGCGCGAGGAAGACCTGTTGGTGCTGATCAAGGCTGTCAACGGCAAGTGGCCGTACATTCCTGAGTGTCTAGAAGTCGGCCTGTTTGGGCCACTGGAGGAGACGGCATACGCGCTGTACAAGAAGGTCGACGGCGTGTCCATCGAAGCGTCACCGGGTAGCATAAACCATGCGACAGAGAGCGGCCTGGCAGTCGTCCTGAAGCACCTCAAGTCAGTCGCCGAGAGGGACGCCAAGGGCCTCGGGCTGGAAGACCACCCAGAGATTGTCCCGGATGAGCTCAGACACGCGGCATTCAACGCATGGTCAAGGCTGTACGCCAATGACCAGGTAAAGGAGTTTGCCGGCCTGGACCTCGGCGAGGCGCTGGCAATGTCGGAAGAGGTCGCCAACGCGAGGCACGCGCCTGTCCTGCTACACGCCGACTTCAAAGGAGAGCATATTTTCGTCGACTCGGCCGGCCAACTGACGGGCGTCATTGACTGGAGCGATGCCTGCATTGGCCACCCATCCATTGATATTGGGGGCATTGCCATTAGCATCGGCGCGACAGCTGCGGCCCGTGTTGGCATCACCGCCGGATACAGCCGCGAGATTGTGGCCAAAGGCGTGTTCCTGGCGCGGTGCAACCTCACCATTCTATTGGACCAGCTGTTGAATGGAGACGACGATAGTCCGGAATGGTTGGTCAGGATCCAGCTCAAAAGAGCTCTAGAGCCTATTTGATGTACTTTTAGCCCTTCCATCGCTTTTGCGAGAATAAATCTAGAGCAGAATCAATCGTTTTCTACTTTGCACTGCAGCTACAGTTCTATCTAAGATATGTATCTGACAATCTACACAACACGCTCCTAATCTACATCGCTAAACTATGCTCTGATACAATATCTTGGTACACGCGACAGGAGTCGGACCCCTTTAGAAGATGGCGACGCCATTCGGTGGGCTTGCTACACCACCCATAACCTAAGAAAGCGTCAGTACTACAGAATATGAAGTAGAAGAATGGATCTCACCTTTAAGGGTACGCTGCTGAAGAAGAATGTGTACCGCTTTCGCTTACCGCACTCCTCGCCCAGTTTCCTAAGATCAAACAGCTCACCAATGGGCATGCCCCAGCCGGCGAGCAGCCATTCGTGGAGACAAAATTCCATGTTCTGGATGGGAAACGCCTCCATAGCAGGGTGGTCACCGGCAACCGCGGCAAAGTTGTTCTCCCATAGCCAGCGTAGCGTGTCCTCTGACGATTCGAGCCCAATAGCCGGTGGAGGGTTGACTTCAGCAAGCGCCAGGCGCTGGTCGGTCTGCAGCTTCTCATACTCTTGCGTCCACCCAGTGCGGATGAAGAGGATGTCGCCGTCGCGGAAAGTGGTGCCTTGAGAGGCTGCGACCTCCTTTAGAGTGTCGACTTTGATGGGCGTTGTCTCAAACAGGTTGACCTTGATGCCCTTTGCTTCGGCCCAAGCGGCATAATCCAGCAGTACACCTCGACCAACGATGCCGCCCTTTTCAGCCCACACTTTGCAATTTCGTCATCAGCAACCACAGTCCCGCGTCCATAATCAACATTTTACATACCGTGGATTCCATTGACGTCTGAGTTCATAATAGCATCCTGCTCGATCCCGTTGAAATACACCTTCTCTTTTTGCCAGCCGAAATGACGAAGACCATCCCACTGCGAGCTGCTCTGCGTATTCAGAGTAAGAATATCGTCGTTTACTGTCCTCGGAGCCTTGTGGTGAATCTGCTGCTTGAAGGGCTGTCGACCAAAGCATGGCTTCGTCATTGCACCAAGGGGCCAATCTGTAGAAATTCGAACTCCCTCAACAACTTCCTTTGCTGCCGCTGCCGTATTCTCCGGCGTAAGCAGGTTTACCATGCCGCACTGGTCATCGTCTCCGAACAGACCCCACGCATTACCATTGGGGCCATCCTTGCGAAGCGGCAGAGAGTCAAAGGAGGGCTTTGGGGACATTTTTAAGAGTTGAATTCTTGTATTCCTGCAATTCAAGTTGTGAGAAAAGATAAGAAAATTTTCGTAGAGTGTATTGTTTGTTCCAGTGCTCTGTACTCCGTACCCATGGCATAAATGACGAAACGTGGGGGGTCGTGGTTGTGTGGCATTTAGCCATCCCCTCTTCCCCGAATCGCGGGGTACATTGCCGACGCCCATTACCCGAAGTGGAGATGAACATATCCGACCCGCGGAGACTTGCGGCCATCTTCTACCATCTGAAGACGTACTCGCTTACCAGTCAATAATATGTCATGGCAGCGTATATAGGTATCCATACGTTGTGATTCAAACTGCAGAAGATCATTATAATAAATCCTCCGCTAGCCGCTTACATGCCTCATCCGTTGTCCAATCAACTAGAATCCGGTCTTCCGTCTCCTTCATCTTTCTGTTGACGAATATCTCCATCGCATGTATTTCCTCGGAGCTCAGTAAATTTTTCCTACACTTCCATAAAGGGACATCTGCAGCCTTCTCGCCAAAAAACCTCTCATCTAGAAAATTCCAAAATATTGCATCAAAAGCCCAGCTTTTCCTCGCTGCGTAACTTAGCCAAAAGCGGCCCATTTTCCAGCTCTCGCGCATATACTCTGAAAGCTTGAAAGGTATCACATCAGGGGCTTTTGCCTCTTCTGCTTCCATGCAGGAAATCCAAGTATCCAGGCGTTTCTCATACTGCTTCGCCCAGTCGTGTATACCGTTTGGCCACATCTCTGGCATCTCCAATAACAGCCACCATGGAGGGTCCAGGATGAATTGCGTCGGAGCCGCGTATGTAAATTCCCAGTCAATTACTGCAACAATACGATGTGACGCATCCACAAGAATGTTGGCTGGACGAAGGTCATCGCACCATAGACGGAAAGCGTCAGTGGCCGTTGGCGCGCGACAGAGAGGCGTGATTTTGCTTGCTTGTGCCGACCAATTGTCTTCTGCAAAGCCAAACGTGGATAGCTTCCCTTCTTTCGCTAACTTTCGGAATAAAAATCTTGATATATATTTATTTCGACAGTCCTCAGCTGACGTGACGAGGTCGTTGTGCTGGAAAGTCAACTGAGCAAAATGCATAGTCGCTAGCTCAAAATACCACTCGTCTGCCGTTTCATATGTTATGCCTGATGAGGGCAAAATTACACGGGGGATGTTTGCTAGCTGCACCATGTTGCTCATGTTTTGTGTGATTGGCCGTCCAAGGACCAAGATGTCACCATCCTGCTCTCTGAGAGAGCCGACTCGTTTGAAAGCGGGCCTCCATAACTGCAAGAGGCACCAAGCCAATTTGGAGTATGTATCTCTCAGCTTCTGTTCATCAATGTTCTCGTCGAGAATTGGAACCTCTTCACCATCTTTCCGTGGCTTCTCCAGTATGTCCGATACATCTCCATTATTTTCAACGTACTGTAGCATTTGAAATGGACCGAGTTCTGAATTCAACTCGTAGTGAAACAGCAAAGGAATCGGTAGTTGCGTGTCGCGACGTAAAATTAGGCCAGTAGCAGCTTCCTGGAGTGTTTTCTCCTTCGGGAATTGGGATAGCTTGGGACAGGGCACCCGGACGAGCACATCTTCGTGTATTCCGTCGACGTGTACCCTGTAGAGTATATTGTATCCGCCGAGCTGCAGCGGGGTTACTAGCTTTGCAGCTTTCCCAAATTGTTTGGTGACGACAGATACTGCTTTTGCACAGGATGGCTTGCTCGTGAGCTGCGTCACTGCTCTGTCTGACTCATCCTCATTGACATCCCAGGCAGCATTGTCATAGTCTTGACGCGCTGTGTACATTAGATCCTTGGTAGAAACGTGATATTGAATGTTTTATACTGTAGGAGAAGGAGGCATCGATTCTCTTGTTCAAAAGGGGTGTCTGTCATCGCCGGTAAAAATAGCATTCGCCATGTCTCAACTGTGCCCCACCACCCCGGCAGGTACTGATTGCTGGTGCTGAATTGGCACCTCCGATTTGCATCCAATATATGCGAGAGCGTGTGCCAGCTTAGATGGAAAATTGTAAGCAGTATCATAATTTAGGCTAGGCTAGTCTATCACAAATCTTAAGGGCGACCCATGGCCCTCTCGATCTCAACCAATGCAGCAAGCACCTTTTCATCATATTGCCTGCGGCCGATAATCTGCAAACTGACAGGTGCATCTATGTACTTCTCCGGGCTGTACATCTCATGCACAAATTTGTCCTGTTCATTCTTGGGCTGGTATGCTGTGTCTTTGGGATCCTTTTCCGGTGTCACGGTGGTGACCGGGAACACAACACCAGGGTAGTCAAGGAGGTTCCAGTGCGCCGTGTAACCCCAGTAGCGAGACTGGTCATGGGGAGTTGCAGCTCCGAAAGACGGAGGGCAGAGAATCACATCCACTTCTCGGCCGTCTTTTTCGCCCGTCTTGGTCCAGGCTCGGGCGTAAAACTCACGGTACGCGTCTCGCTCTCCACACGTCTGCAGTAATCGGTTAGCCTTCCCAGCTCTTTTCTTCTCTCCGATACGGTAACATACCTTCCAAAGATCTGCCATGTCCATCTTTCGTACAGTAGGCTGCTCTTGCATGATGAACTTGGTCAGCGGCAGAACAGGCTCACCGGTTTCCTCGAGGAGACCAAGGACCTGCTCGCCACCATCAGGCCAGTAAAGAGCAGAGACAATATCCCATGCCTTTTTATGGTCCAGGTCATCACAGTTCCAGTAGACAACCTCCATTCCGGCCTTGCGACAAGCATCCGCAACCTCTTTCAAGGCGCGCAGCATTGGTGGATGGGGCTTCACGACACCGTCTGACCACTGGACGGCAATCTTAAGCGGCCTAGTAAACTTGTACGGTGTCCACTCCTTGGCTGTCAGGTTCGGGTCAATGCGCCAAGGTTTCTTCGCCAACGCGGCCCTCATAAATATCTCAAGTGCCTCGCGGTCAACAGTCATGGGACCCGGTGTTGACGTGACAGTCTCCTTTCCAGCCATATGGCTGCGGACACCGGAGGCCGAAAGTCGTTTTGTGGTTGGCCTGCATGTCATTAGCTCTTAATCATCACTTGCTTCAGAGTAATGTTGCCTACTTGAAACCGTAAATGCCGACATGAGCAGCAGGGCAACGAACACTGCCGCCGATATCGCCGCCGACCCCCTGTATATAATTAGAATGTGTTGCTGTCTAGTAACATTGTCGCAATACTGACAAGAATACTTCCTCGCATGCCAATCAGTGCAGACTCACCACCGGTACTGCCTCCCGGTGTGAGGTTGCGGTTATATGGGTTAACGGTACGGCCGTACACGTTGCTGATAGTCTCCAAGTGCATAATGGTCTGAGGCTGAGTTGTCCTTGCATAAAATACACACCCCTCGTCGTATAGCGACTGGTACAGCACAGGCGGGCCATGGGGCTTATCGACCCACGCAGCGCATGAAGCGTTCGTGACAACGTCGGCGCCAACCATGCCGTGATGCTCCTTGGTTGAGATGGGAAGGCCGAAAAGCTCTCCCTTAGGCTCCGGCCAAGAGTCAAGCTCCTTGGCTCGGGCAACGGCGAAATCCCACATGAGCTCAGTAAGGCAGTTGGTCTGCAACCCATCTTAGTTGTGCGAACAAAAAAGCTGTGGTTTCGGAGACAACTTACTGCGGCCTGCGCTACGGCAGCTCGGCGGAGAAACGCCCTTGTAACTTCCTCCACGGAGAGTTCTCTGGCCTTTAGGACGCGCAAAAGCTCTGCAACGGAATAGCCTTCCGTAATCTTCACCTCACGCTCAGTTAGAACCGTGGCGGGGATGCCCCGCGTGTTCAGCGGCATCTCTGCTGGCAGGCCCTCAATCTTCGGCTCGACCTTGGCAAGTGATGCATCGCGTTTAGCCTGGGCCGCGGCAGCCCGTTCTTCCCAGATAGCCATGGCTAGAAATGGATAGTATTTTATGTGAATTTACAGGTCAGTCCCAAAGAAGCTTTAGCTTGGTGAAGCGCGTAGGGGCCAAGTTGTCCGGGAGAGCGGCCCGTAGCTGGTTATATACTGCCGGAGCCCCGCGGAGGTTGACCCCCGCACCCGGCCCGCTTTCCCCACGGCAGGCTTGGCCGCCCGCCGATATAGGCATATACGGTCGAGCTGAAACGTTTATTATGAAGGCTCAATTCCGAATCATAGAGTATACATAAAGTCATCGCTATATGTGCAACCACACGTGGTAAGTGGCGTTGGGCAGCCAGAATGCAAGCTTGCAGGTTGCAGCGGGACTGTAGCCAGCCATGCGTGGTGCATCACAAGGCCCCGGACACGCATAAGGCTGCGTCGCACTGCATTAGAGCTTCGTACTGCCACGCACTAATATCCTTTAACTCGGCATTGTCGTTATAAAGAAATCACACTTTGCAGGTTATTCTTGTCTCGACTTTTTAGACATTATACTTGGCAGTTAACGAGGAGTGCCTTCGGTCATGTATTGTATCACAAAAACACTACAGCTCTATATAATGGAAACTAAAGACGAAAGCTTTGTTTGCGCGGCAAGAAGCTCCAGATCTTCTATGCTGTACTTCTCTTTGTCAAACGCTGCGTCGTTATCGCCCTCGCCAGGAAAGTAATTGCCATCAATTTCGCATTGCACATCCGTATCCGGCAGAGCACCAGTAGACAGGTAGTCCCGGATATACTTTCCAGCACACACCGACGGCTTAGCGAGTGAGCAATGTCCATACCCCTTGACTTCGATAATACGAGAGCCGTTGAACGCGTCCCTCGCGCTTTGGGCGGACACAAGCGGGCAAACCGGGTCGTACGTAGTGGAAACGACGAGAAGTGGATGCGCCGTCACGACACCCCTTTTCGGTGTGTAGTTGTTCGTACTCGGGATATCCCACTGCTGCTTCATGTAATACAGCTCCTGTTCCGTCCTTGCAAAGAAATTCGCGTCGAAGAATGGTAGTAGCTTCTCCAGCAGGTCCAAACGGTCCTGTCGCCAGTGCTTCGACCAGTTGGGCAGTCGTTGAGGTGGATGAGCTGGTTGGATTCACCTTGAATCAAGGAGCTAAACGTATCGCCCTGTCCGTATGCAATGAATGCATCTGTTGCATTGCCGTCAAGAAGCTTTGCGAGGCGGTCAGCGAGCTGTGGCCAGTTTGGGCCTGTACAGCTCTCGGAAAATTCCATCGTACCACATTTCATAGTCATCCAAGACGCCATTGATAGTGGTGTTTACATAAACAGAGAGCGGCTTGCTGCGGAGGTTGTTGATAAATCTAGTCGTCTTTTCGGCGAGCTCAGGCGCAGTCTTTGCAAACTTGCTCAGCGGACAAGCATCGCCAGCCTTGACACATTCGTCAAAGAAGCCGTGGTAGACTTTATTAGTGTCGAAAAAGTCTTCATCCGAAATTAAATCATTGAACCATTGAAACTGATTGGCCACGCCATCAATTACAATCCTCTCTGATCTCTCCGGGTACATGGTAGCGTACACCTGGCCGAGGATTGTGCCGTAGCTGAAACCCCAGTACAGCATCTTTTCCTGTCCGAGTGCATCAAGTATGCTGTTCATATCCGCTGCTGTCTGCGCTGTGTTGATATACTGTAGGTATTCTCCCATGTTATCCTTGCAGGGCTGCAGGAAATTCGCGGTCCACGCATGTAGGTTCGGACTGTCCTTGATCAGATCCTTCAACGGGCCGTGACGAAGGCGTTTCCGAGTGTCGTTGTCCGGATAGCAAGATGCCAGCGGTCGCGATTCATTTACGCCGCGAGGATCAAAGCTGATGAGATGGAATTCCTCGCCGAGAATAGTGTTTAGAGGTTCACCGTCGCTGTATATAAGGTATGAGCCACTACCACCGGGGCCGCCTGGGTTAAGCATAAGATTCTTCGTGGCATTCTTCCCACGCATTCGGATAAGGGGAATGCTAAAATTCTTGCTCAGAGACTTGTCCTCGCTAAACTGGTCCATCGGGACATGAATGGTGCCACATTCGACGTCATGACCAGTGATGTTGCCGCATAGCTTCCACTTGACGTTTTCGCCCGAGTACTCACGCCACTCATCCTCACTTTGTACGTGGTTACACGTATGTCGATCAAGTCCCAAAAATCGCCATGATGCGTGAACCCAAAGCATTGAAATAGCAATCAGACCAAGCATGGTCAGCTTGCGCGATCGTTGTTGTGGAGCTGCCCATTTCGGCACAGTTGCGGGCACCGGCGCCGTGCCCTTTTCCGTGTTGCAATTGGCCATGAAGGGCTGGCTCCTCACGAAGTGCTGTGAAGGGGGTTTGTCGACAGCTATTGCAGCTGGGAGCGTCGCACGAGGGCAACCGTCATATATATATGATGAGAATACAAAGTCGGGCGCAATGCGTATCCTGGGGGCGTAGTGAAGAAGTTGAGTGGAGCTGCCGCGTCGCTGATGAAGCCTGGAGAGAGTGGAGGTTACGTCGAGCTGAACGTGCTGACGAGAGTACTAGTGGGAACTTTTGGTGACGCTTTTAGAGGGCCCCATGAACCTTTAGGCTATGCATGGCAAGCGGCGCGATATTGGTAGAAAATTAACAAAAAGTATATCAATTCGCTCCTGCGACTACATTGTAACGCCAGTCTATAGCATATACGTACGAGTAGGCATTCATGACAAGCTCTGCCGGATATACACCTTTTATGCGGCACAGCCACCATCAATCTCGAAGAGCTGAGGCACCAAGGACCCCAGGCATTGATGCAAACTCCGCCATTTAATACCCAAAGCGGTTTCCGTACCCGAAGCATCCACTCCGTAATGAGAATGACTTTCTCGTTTTCCAGGTTGCCCGAGCGGTATTATGGTGCTGTATTTTGGGCAAGTTTCTCGCGCAATATCTGCTAACTCCTGGTTGCAATAGACGCCATTCGCTAGCAGATATCGTCCTCCACTACACTCTGGTACCACTAAAGCCTTGACATGCGCCTCTGCAACGTCTCGAACATCGACCCAAACAGGACCCTTGGTTGGCGGCATGGGGTTCATCCGCCCTGCAGAAACCACGCCCCAGACCATTGCGTTGCTTGTATTTATGTGCCTTATCGAAGCTGGCTTCGCCTTCGACAGGAATGGTCCGAATACCATGGCGGGACAAAGACTGACAAGATCAAAGCCTGGCAGGTAGTCGTCCATAAACTGCCATGCCACTTTCTCAGCAACCGTCTTGCTTGCACGGTATGCTGTCGGTGCATTTGCAGCTTGCACACCGTCCTCATACGTAAGTGGACTCCAGTCAAGAGCGGTATAAGTCTTCTCTGGGCAGGCGCCAGCAGCCGCATCGTAAATACTGGCGAAACTGCTCGTGTAAACAACTCTCCGTACACTTTTCAGGGCCGCCGCGGCCTGGAGTACTGCAAGTGTGCCGGCCACTGCAGGAATAATGAGGTCTTCTTCATAGTTGGCGGTATTATAGTGGAATGCCGAAGCAAGATGAAATATGGCGGATGGTGCAAATGGGCTGAGGATTTGCTGAAGAGAGTGCGTATCTGTTATGTCGCTTATCGTAATTGTAGCGAGGCTGGTGTGGTTGCCATGTGTATGCTTAACAATTTCGCCTTTCTCATCAGACCGTACTGTACCAATGACTTTATATCCCTGGTCAAGAAGCGCCGCAACACAATGCTGGGCAATGAATCCGTTCGCGCCCGTCACCACGATGGTCGCCGGAGGGTCTATTGATGGAATTAATTCAGATGGCATGCTGGGGTTTCATAGAGCCAAAAAGAGAGATAGAATTTGTACAGTAGAATTTCTGTACGCTGGTCGGACCCCGTACTGTTTATCAATACAGAACATGTCAAGTCGATCTGGTCTAAGTGTAGGAAGCTATGCGTCGGCTTGCGGCGCTGGTCACTGCTCCACTGAGGCAGTCGCTACACCGACAACTGTGGCCGTCGCAAGGGCCGTCGCATTTTGGGATTAGCCTTTCTGTTGTTATACACCTTGGTCATTTCTAAAGAGCTAAATTTCCGAAATGTACAATGTCACAGGCTGCATTCAATTGGTGCACTAGTTGTAATCCTAGGGCGCCTTTTGCCGTGCACTGCATTGGACACCTTACCATGCTGCAGAAGAGAAAATAAGCACTCATATTTATTTACACCTGAAGTATACAGGGAGCTACCATGTAGGTTTGTATGTCGCAAGCCATATAAAAGTTTATAGGTAATGATGACAGATTGTTTCTAACGTCCAAGGAGGAGCAACAGAGGGCTGTTTGGCAACGCCCGTACTTAGAATGCGCGAGTCTTATAAGAGACCATACCCTGTCATGATTTACCTCTGCGAATGCAACGCAGCAAAAATAAACAATCCTTAAACCCCGCATAAATCGTAATTTTCCAATGCCTCAAATGCAACCCGCGGATCAATGTTGCGGAGCGCAGTGTTAGTCGCCGGCGCTTCGGGTCCGGCGCCGTCGCATATCGTCCGGGCGGGCAGCATTGTGGCGTCGACTGCGTGGACCGCGGCGTCGCAACTTAGTTTTGGCCGGGCTTTTTCTTCCACTTTATGGCAATCCTTCTTGGATATCAAATTTTATGCATGAAGATTACACCGAAACGCCATGTCATACTTTTGCGACGGCTGCGCCAAGCTCTCTGGGAAAATCCTCCTTGGAGGGTGTCCACTTGTCCGCTGACGGTTGTCTAAGGGCCAGTGCTAATACACATATCTGAACGCAGGATTCGTCATGTCCGTCAAGTCATCCTTTTCCTCGAGCGTCATCTCCCCGCGCGCTATAGCAGCCAGTTCAGCCTTCCTAGCGGCCGCCGTCTTTGCGTTCCTAACACCGTACAGAACGCGAAGCAAAATAGTCCCGACAATCGAGCCACCCGCGACGACAAAGACGACAATCTTGGCCGGCAGGAACTCCGGCGCATCCTTGGGTCGAAACGTCTGCGGGCCGATGATGTTGCCAAAGGAAACGCCGAGGGAGACCATGACCATGGTGACGACCTTTTTGGTGTAGCCGTGCGTGTTGGCGCCGGCAAGCGCATACAGCAGCGCCAGCGGCGCAACGTCAAAGTTTAGAAGATAGATGCCGGCCAGGGCAGCAGCTTTGGAGTCTGAGTAAAACGACATGAGGCCGGCGCCGACCATGGTCAGCACCAGCAGGGCGATGATGCTGAGCCAGCGCGGCAGGTCGTAGAGGATGGCATAGCTGCCTACGAGCGTGGCGAAGATGGACACAGCGCCGGAGGGCATGTTGAGCAGTGCAGCCTCCTTGGCCGTGTACTTGAAGCCTCGGATGAGGGTGGCGGAAAAGGTCGTGATGACGCCGGACGGGATCAGTGTCAGCATTGTGTCGAGAAAGAGCAACCACACCTGCAGGTCCAGAAACGCCTCTTTCACGCCGGACCATTGAAAGACTTTGGGTCCATTGCCTGCCTGGTCCCGACTAAGCGCAACCTGAACGCGCTTCTTCTCCGACTCGTCCAAGAAAGTGGCCGCCTGCACATCACGTGGAATCACAAGCATGACGCACAGCGCGACCAGGACATTAAACGCGCCAACAGCGACAAACATGATCTTCCAGCCGGGAAACACCGCCGCCTTGGACCCGTGCTGCGCCGCCCACGATATCAACCCACCGATAATCTGCCCGGCGCCCAGCCCGCAGTACCAGATGCCCATCCGCGGCGTCGCCTGCCGCTTGGTGTACCACTGCGTGGTAATCATGACGAGCGCCGGCGCAATCACCGACTCGAGCATACCGAGCAGCGTGCGCACGACCGTCGCGCCGACAAAGTCCTGCGCTGCGGCCGTGCAGCAGACCATCAGGCCCCATAGCAGCACGTTGACGCCTAGGACCATCTGCAGCGGGAACCGCTGGATCAGGTACCCCTGCGGAAACTCGGCGACCGTGTAGCCGATGAAGAGCGCCGTGGCCATCCACTGGAACTCGCCGGGCTTGAAGTGCAGGTCCTGCTGGAAGCCCATGATGTTTGCGTAGTTGACCAGCACCTTGTCGAGGAATTGCAGGAAGTAGCAGAGGAACATGAGCGGGAGGATGCGCCAGTCTATTTTGCGGTATATGCGCTGCAGCTCCGCATCGTGGACTTTGGTATTGCCCTCGTCGGCGGCCAGCGACGAGCGCGGTGAGGCTGGTTCACCCATTGTCACCGTTCCGAGTATTGGCCAGTTCAGTGAAGCGGAAATTGTAGAATAAAGATGCTGTTGACAAGTGTAGGCAGCGAAGCGCGTAGGTCTCACACAACAGTACGTGTAATCTTACTCCGTCGGTCCAAAACTACCACGGAAAATTCTGACAATCTAAGGCAATACGTACAAAAGGCACGTTGCAATATACTTACATTGCTATGGAACACAGCCTGATTGCTTCAATACGGGTCTTCATATCCTGACCCCTGCGCTAGGGTTGCATCGGTTGTTTTTATAGCCGCCCTTCAGGATCACGCTTCACCGCACTAGTCTTCGAAATGGGCCATAATGGTGGGATCAAGCCTTGTGATTTACATTCGTTTACTCGTTCAGCATAGGCTAGCACGGCAAAGATGCCGATTCTGTCCTAGATAGGCCTGCCCGTGGGCGCATCCCGGCGCTAGGGCGGATAGGGCAGACAAGAGTCCCAAGCACAACGGTGCAACCAACCAGCCCGCCGTCACCTATAATTGTCTAATGAACGTATCATGAGCGCTGCGCCACTACGAGAAGCATTGAAACAGGACAAAATGTTTTGTATATTGTTCAAAGGGAGCAGTGTTAAATGGCATAAAAATGCGCCGGCGGCGCAAGTGGCGTTGTGGGCCAGATCGACAGTACCCGTCACATCTGTAAGTTCGCCGCCACCGAGCTCGGTCCGCGGCCGCGGAACGTCGCATACGAAGAGGGCGTACATTGGGGAGCGAACCTTTGAAATTCGTGGGCATTTTAATCAGTACTTCCCTGCCTCCATAACGAATATTCCTCAATTCGCTCCAACACCGGTTCACCTCATGCCTTTTCTTGGAGAGGCTGTTTTAGCATTCAGCTACAACGCTGTACATGTTGGGAATTGATACTTATTTCACCGAGTCTTCATTAATATAAATGCCATATACAACGGATCAAAATCACGCCCGCGAATCGGATATGAAACATAGCAACAATATACCAAGACGGTCATGAGTCGCAGCCACCAACGCAATCACAATTTACATACGGCATTGTGTTAGGCAGCATCACGTTCACTTGCGCCCAATGAACATCTCCTCCTGCAGCAATGGGGCGCTGATATCTCTGCGACAAGACAAGCATCGAGTCTCAAGCGCCGCCGACCACCTCATCATTAATTACCGCAGGCTTATGCAACATAGCGTTAAAGAGTTTGTCGCGAGGATCGCCGTCGGTCTCTATCCTGCCAACACACAACGACGCGGCAGCTAGAAAACAACCAAGCCGTGCATCTCCTCATATCTAATCTTGGCCCAGTTGACATCCTCCCCCGTGCCGTCGGGGTGGTCTCGCCTGTCCCAGACGCGTTCGACCAAGAACCTCGCATTGAATACATAGCCGAAGCCACACGTGCGCTCCATGACAAGCAGGCGGTCCTGTATTATGAGGCGCTGCTCCATCGTGGAGCAAGCACCACCAGCCATGACGAGGGGGAACAGCACATTCGACTCGAGCGGGCTGCCATAGCGAATCTTTTGCACCGAGTCGAGTATGTTATTGACACTCTGCGTCACAATCGGCTCATCCAGGTCATAACCCTCGACAATTTGGTGCACACGGAGGCGAAGGGCATTCTCAAATGCAGCAGCTGCATAGATGACGTCGTCATCGAGCGGAGTCAACAGCCAAGCAGCATGGGACGAGCCGCCGCGTTCATATGACCACTCATCGATGCTTGCGTCTAATTCCGCAGCTTCCCTACGGAAAGCCAGCTCTGATGCACGATCTACACGTGTTTTTCGTTTGTCAGCAAGGGTGTTGACGCGGTCCAACAGGTGGAAAAGATCTTTCGGGATTCCATAGACGGCAGAATCTTCTTCGTCCAGCGAAACCGTCAGCCGGGTCAGGGTCTGGGCTTCGGCCTCCTCGTCACCAATCAACGGCGGTCGACAAGTAGACGTGGTGGCTGCCGAATCCAAGAACCGGGCCAAGCGCAGGAGAAATTTGTAGTGACCAGTCATGAATTTCCCTTGCTGCGTCATGAGCGCGTGAAGAAGGCGCCGAGCTCCCTTGAGATGCAGTTTCCATCTCTCACTCGCGCCGTCAAAGAGCTCAGTCATGCAGAGTAACAGACAGCTGACCAACGCAATGTCAGCACTGGTCCTGTCCACGTGGGACAGCATGGCGGCCAGTGCATTTGCGGCTTTGCCTTGGTGGTAGAGACCTCTGTCGCCAAGGTCGGGTTGCATCTTGCGCCAATGGTTGGCGGACAGGGCGAGGATGCAGTGGAGAACGAGATTGTTCGACTGGGCCATGGGGAGAAGATAGTGATTGTAAGGATTGTTGGGCGACGCTCGTCTTGATAGAATGGATGCGACAATAGTCGAGTAGTGGTTCAAGAGGGCCCGATCGAAAGGCGTCTCAAGTTGTGGCAGCAGTTGGGGTATGTATAGAGACAGTGTCGCGGCACCGGCCGGATCAAGCGAAGGACGCGCACTTCCATCGCTGACTGGGGTATATTGATCGTACCAGGCTTGGGGCGAGGTCGACATGTTCCATGAAGAAGGGTCAAACATGATGTCGGCCTCGGGTGGATGCATGGGGTAAACCGGAGCTGCCTCTACGGTTCCCGCCTGGTATATGGTTGGCCAGTGATTATCGGCGCTGTCTGCATTGGACGTATGCGATGTATTGGGCGGGTTGGAGTTTCCTGGCGAGCTCAGCTTTGGGCTCTGGCTGCTCCGTATGGCAATATCAATCGTATCGCCGTTTACAACAACGGTACTGTTGCTTATGGGCGAGGAGTGCGGCTCTTGCTTGGTCACGGCCGGAGCAGGCGTGGCCTTGCTGTCCTTGGCTCGTTCGGGCGGCCAAATACAATCGAGGCATAGACGCCTGCAATCACCGCACCGCGGCTTGACCTCGTCGCACTTCTTCTTGCGACGTTTGCACATGACGCAGCCAGTCTGCACTCTGCGGATGCGAGCCTTGGGCAGCTCCCCAAAGGATTCGCCATTGCCCGCGGCACCCGCGGCACCACTCGAGTCTCGCGGCCGACATGGCAGGCTCAGGCGAACGCAACGAGCACAGGGTAGATTGCCATCGCAGGCTTGTTTAATCTGCGCACAGCGGTAGCACACGGGCCTGTTGTCGGAGCCCATGGCTGCGGACGTATCGCCGTTGTCTTCGTCGTCGTTTCGGTCCTCTTGGCTGTCGTTGGGCTTCGTGTGGGGGTTTGGTCGCAGATCGGTTGTGCGGAATATGAGCAAGCAAAGAACCTCCGAACGATCCGTTTGCGAGTTGGCAGGCGTATTATTTACAGGGTTGCCTCTCTGCACCGCTCGGTAGAATTGTTCAAGAGGTGGGATGCAGCTTTCACGCTGCTCTGCGCTCGCCTATCGCCTCGGTCGCGGCATTTGCAGGTCGGTGCGAGGTCGAAAGCTGGGGGGTGCGGCGGGGGCGAAATTCTAGTGGGAGTCGAAGGATCTAGCGCCGGCCCGGCAGTGAGTCTAGGTGGGTAAGTAGCATGCTGATAGGCGCCCACCTCTGCTATTGCAGGGTCCTGCAGCGTTCTGCAGAGCCACAATGTGGGCATGCTTCGCCTGGCGCAGCCTGTTCCGACCTACCATGTACCAGGAGATTGTAATTAGGGACTAGGGCTGAGCTGGGCGAAATCCAGTAGCCCAGATGTATCGTCGTAGCTGTACACGGTTTCCATCCACAGGAAAAGAGACATGCGTAGCTGGAGAGATCGCGTCGTAGCCCACTGGTAGTGCTTATTCTGTCACACTCAGCTTGCGCGACTACTCGTACGCACTGCTGCATTATGCACCCTCCTCACACTGCAACCTTGAATTGTTCGATTGGTTGAAAATCGTAATATGTCGCCGACTAGCGGGGCAAAAGCGACATGGGGGCTCTTGAGCGGGATACGATCGACTGAAGACAATTCGGTCCATATGTACTACCATGTGACCCTTCCAATGCCTCACGATCATGATACTAATGAGTAGTCGATATTTCCGCTATCCGCGAGAAGTTTGAACATTTTTCTGGTCTTCAATAATATCCTACGGGACTTGTAACGCAACAAGTCTGAGGCCAACGCCGATGTAGTAATCTCGTGCCTCGGCCAGCATATCCACTTGCAATCAAAGACGCTGCGTTGCCTGCAGCAAGGCTGCGACTGCTGATCTTCGTCATTGGTAGGTCGAAATAGTAGTCTCGCTTTTAGTCCGTAGACTCCCATCTTCAGCCAAAGGAACTGCTAGTTGCAGCCTCGCCGGCTAAAGTAAAAACCGCTTTATGTCGTCTTTTGCTAATTACACTGAGGGAATGCATCTCACGGGTCCCAGTGTGCCAATCGAATATGGCGCACCATCTGCTCAATAAACTCCCTTCCTTGCCAGAGATCCTTATCCATGTGCATAAACGGGTGCGGCACGCCCGGAAACCTCCTCATCGTCACCACGTTGCCATTCTCGACGAGCTTCCGCCCATACAGCTCGCCCTCGTCCCGGAAGGGGTCGGCTCCAGCCGTAAACACGACCGTACTGGCCAGGTTGGTAAAGTCGGGCGCGTCGAATATGTTGGCAAACCAGCCAATCTTTTCGCGGGCCGCCTTGTGCGCTTCCGGCTCGCTCGGCAGGGACGCCCACTTGAGCTTCATGAACCACGATAGTCGTCCCCAGTTTAATGTCGGGGCAAACTGGTTCTCGCGAATCGATTCGTAGGGCGCCTCATCTGGAGACGCGAAGCGAGCGTGGTCATCAATCGTTGGTGTTCCCGCCGCGACGAGCCTGAGGGGGATTTTGGAATCTCTGGCCAGGTGAGCCAATATCAGGGCGATGCAAGCACCTGCCGATACGCCGCCGACGGAGATGCTATCCGGTCGAATCTGAAACTTGTCCGCACCATTTTCGTAAATATATTTGAGCGCCGCAAAACTATCCGTAATCCCCGCCGGGAAGGCGACGTCCGGCACAAGGCGGTAGCCAACATCGATCACCACGACATTGGCCCTTTTGCATATGTGCTTGCAGATGTGAGCCTCCGTCTCCAGATCTCCCAGCCCCCAGCCTCCGCCGTGATAGTCGATGTGGACAGGCCACGGTCCCTTGGTGTCGGGCTCGTAGACGCGTAGCGGGATGTCCTCACCGCTGCCAAGAGTGAATGTAGTGTCGTATACGCGACCGGCTTCGGGAGCCGGGGCTGTGCTATAGCTGTACATGGAGGAGTAGTTTAACCGCAACTTCTCCAGGTCAATAGGCTGGATGGGCACGTTGGCCATGTTGTCGTTGTACAGTTTTTCAAAGACGGGATCTAGCTTGCCCGCCATGGACGGGTGCAGAGGCTGGGGAGCTTCATGCTTCTCTCCCGGTGCCATGGCCAGCAAGTGAGTGCCTCTGGAGGAGGACTAAAGCGCAGGAAATTGATGAAAGATACTAGCAAGAATAAGTGACAGGGTGTGAAGCTCAGAGAATGAGAGTCTCGCGGTCGCGGTGGTCGTAGGTCTCCGCCTGTGAGGGGCTAGCGGGGACTGCCCAGAAGCTTGCCAGACTGCGCCGCATTGGTAGCCGGCACGTTCATTCTTCGAACGAGGACAGAGCCATATTATGCAATTTATAACAAGTTTGAGTGGTCTAGGTACATAAATTCCTATGCCACTATGTTACGCATATCAATAGTGATTTGTTGCATTGGTAGCCACCAAGCGGCAAGCTTGCCATGCGGAGACTCGAGCGATTGGAACAGATACGACGATCCTTGTTCAAGGGCACCAGAAGGGTACCTTATTCAACCAAGCATGAGCAATTTCTGTTGGTCCCGGTGGATCTATTCCCGAGACGTAATACTCTGTTCATTAGACACGTTGATCTGATACGGGTAGAGCCTCGCCAAGGGTGCTACGTCATGGCGCTGGACCCGCCAACAGGCGCATCAGGCCGCAGATCTGCACCATCGTGGCCTGGCCAAGGCTGTGCAAACGGTGGAGGCACCTGCGAGGCGCGCGAGGCTTCTGCAAAGACATATCTCCATGAAAATGGAAGAACCGCGGTGTCTTCTCCCTTCTTCATCCATACCATAATACGACTAATATTTGTCGCCTAGTCTGTCACTGGCTACCGCGATGCAGCCAGAGCTCACACCCCCAAAGCAACCCATCGGTATCCGCCCCGAACTCATTGTGGACAAACCAACGACTTTTCGGTTCCAGCAGCAAGGCAAAGCAAAATCAAGCGGCAAATTCATTGCCTTCCGCTCAGATGAAGCCGACACTCTCCCAACCGAGAAGAGCGGAGGCTCGTCAAAACAGACTGAGCGTCAAATGCTCCTGTCCGTGGTCGGCGACTACATGCCGCGAGACGGCAGACGCTCTTTTCGCGACGGTTCCGGCCTACCACTCTTTGACATTCGGCATGAGAAGTCGGGTGAAGCTTGGGCCATTGTACTGCCGGACGGCGACGGGGACAGCAAAGACGATGCGCCGATTGCGCGCATCAAACCACGCTCCAGCTCCCTCAAGGACAATCTCGAAGTCGAGGTGCAGAATGCCGCTGCCGACGGCGAGCAGGTTACGCTGCTGGTCTTGGGCCAGGATATCTGGAAGCAGCGCACAAACGTCTACCTCGGAGAAAAGGTCATCATGACTACGAAGCGAACCGAAAAGCTCTCTACCTACCTACCGGGCATGAAGGTCGAGTGGACGGTTGATCTGGCTGCGGGCGTGGACATGTCGCTAGCGGCGGTGATTTTAGTGGTTATGGCTGAGAATATGTATAAAACTGGCAATAAGCCCTCAAGCGCTTTTTGATTTTTTGAATTTTTTTTTCTTTCATCTCTAAAAGAAAACATATTATGCGTCCCCAAAGTAAACACACAATTAAGTCTGGTACGCCCAAGAGACATTTTGTGGCGGCAGCCTCGGCAGCACACGCATAAGCTTATACCTCATCACATCACCACTCAACCATCAATATATTAGGCAATAATGCTCATTAACACATCATCCCTCATGGTATAAAATGCATGGGATTTTTCGTCACTTATAGAGCATCTCCAAACGCAGCTCGGAACATTTACCAATGCCAAGCCGCCAGTATACCCATAATAGGCAGGTCGCGGCCCAACTTCAGCCCGTCAAAGCGAATGCTTACTTGAGAAGCTTAGAGCCGTAGGGCGAACCACGCGGATCGTCATCCGGGCAACAAAAGACCCCAGACTATCGTAGGGCACAGGCTACTATGTCAAGATCTTTATAGACTTGGTCAATTCGGCATCCGCATAACTTAAACCCACCCCTTCCAGCATCCCATTTCCTCCGCAGATGCACTTACAACCTCGAGGCTTATAGCTATCAAATAAACATGAAAGTAGCCTCCGCGATTGCCGCCTTCATGGCCATGGTTTCAGCTACCAAGAACCTCTTCCCTCCACCCGGCGGCATCTTCAAAGTAAAATGGGATTCCGAAGAGCTCATTGACCACGACCGCCCAGACCCATTCAACGCAACACACCCACGGCGCATGATGATATCCCGCTTCAAGCCCATCCTCTTTCCCTTTTGCCTGCAAACCTGCCGCGTACCCTACATGCCGCCCGACATTGCTGTCATCGAAGACGAAATCATTGCCGCCTATCTCGCCGAAACAAGCTGGACGTACGGCGCGCTGGCGAATCTCGAAATGGAGTTTTGCTGCCAGTCCGTCGACCTGCCCTTTGGCCTGCCCCGGTTCCCCAAGATCCTCTTCGGCACGGGCCACAACACCACGCGCCACTTTTACTCGGCGACGGCGCAGCACCTCGCGAGCCTGGGCTACGAGGTCGTCGTCATGGACCACCCCTACGAGACGGACGTGGTGCAGTTCCCCGACGGCGAGATTGTGTTTGGCGGCCGCGTGACGCGCGACCTCAACGACACGGCAGGCATCGAGTTTGGGCTGCGCGTGCGCTCCGACGACGCCACTTTTGTCATGGATCGGTTGGGTATAGACCGCACCGTCTTCATCGGGCAGTCGTTTGGCGGCGCGGCGGCCGCGGACGTGCTGGTCAGCGAGGCGGAGCGCATCGTGGGCGGCGTCAACCTCGACGGCCGCATGTTTGGGCCCGGCGTGCGGCAGGGCGTGAGCCGCCCGTTTATGATTTGGGGCTCTGAGGGTCACGACTCGAGCAACGAGACGAGCTATGTGGACTTTTTCAAGTCCATGGAGGAGAAACATCCGGATGTGTGGACGCGCGAGCTGAATACAAAGGAGTCGGCGCATGGCAGCTACTCGGACTTTTCCGTGATTGGCGACGTCACGGGCTTGCGGTCTGACAGGGAGCTAGAGGAGTTGTTTTTCGGTAAGCTCAAGGGTGCGCGGGCGATGGAGCTGATGAAGCGCTATCTTGGGGCGTTTATCGAGTTTACGCTGCATGGCAGGGATGAGGGCGTGCTCAAGGGCCCGACGGATCCCAAGTATCCGGAAATGATATTTGTGCAATGAAACGATAGTACTGCATCATAAATGACTGGAACACTAGGCCAATACTAACGAAAAAAGGAGGCGAATTGCAAGTTTGCTTTGGTGTTTGCTGGTACCTCTTGGTTCCATCTCTATTATTTATATGTATATGTATAAGCGGCCCTTGCCGCTAGCAAGTCTCAGCCATATCAATCTATCGTATCTACGGGCTTGTAGCCCATCTCCAGATGCTTTATATTCCGCCTGCGTCTGAGACAAGCGGAGGCTATGTATACGCAAATAGCGCTGCCTGCGACAATACTGGCAGCAGCAGGTGCTGGCGACGCGAGCGCAAACAGCCTCCCCAGCCAATGAGGTGGAACGAGGCTGTCGGAAGTGCCCAGCACGTGTCCATCTTTATCCAGCGCAGCAATCCTTACAGACTTGTAGTGGCCAAAGGATTCGCTAATCTTCGTCTCAAAGTCCAACCGGGGGACTTCAAGCGCGTTTGAGAATTGGTCACCGTCAAAGCTGCCTTCTACTCGCCATGAAGTAACTTCTGTAGCACCATTCCAGCTGACATATATTCTTCCTTTATATACGACTGCGCTTGGCGAGGTTTTCGGTTTTCCGACCCATGTGCTGCGGTATGCCCGATAGGAGCTAAGGGGCTGCAGCGGGAAAAAAGTGGCAGGCGCAAAACGAGCGTCGCACAGCATCTCGCCATCGTGTGCAAATTCGGTGAGAGCGGCGCAGTTTCCCCATCCAACCTGAACGTTGCCAGAGTCTTCCAGGACCTGCACATTGCCTTGCGAATAAGACATGCGCTCTTGCGGGTGCAGGAATGCCTGCTGGACGGACACAGTCTTTTCCGCTGCATCAAATTGTAGGCGGAGAGCCCGGCTTTCTTTATGGGGACCTCGGTTGTTAATGGCATTGTTGTCGAGGACAGTTATCGTGCTGTCGTTATGTAGGCGCGCGTCGTGCTGCCAGGTAAAAAGCCGCTCTGTGCCGTCTGGCAGATATTTGAACTGATTGAGGGGTCCGCCCATGTGCCAAAGTACCTCTCCGCTTTGGCCGTCGATATATGTCAAGGATGAAGTGTGTCTACCGGAAACGAGGTAGTTTCCTAACGGGTCCTTTTGCACACTGTTGATATGATAGTAGTCAAACGCTGCTTCGCGAGTATTTCCGCAGCCAGCAAACGCCTTGTGCGGGTCATCGCTACAGCCTTTAAAGTCCCTTCGGGATGCAGACGCAGGAATGTGCGCAGCAGCATTCCACTGAAACAGAATCTCGCCGGACTCGATATCGATTTCCTGGAACACGCCATCCAGAGCGTAACCGTCTTCTGGCCCGCCGATGGGAGAGAGATCCATTTGGATCGGGTTGTAAATGGTGAGCAACGCTGTGCCTTGGTCGGTCAGAAGAAACTCGTGCATATCGCCGTGCTTGAATCCGTGAGCGATTATTCTACGGCGAGCAGTATATGTGTCGTCCATCTGATAAAGTTAGCTATGGGTGGACGATTGCGAGGCCATTTCGAGAGAGCAAGGTGCCTTACCATGTACCATGATCCAATTTTGCCGCCTTGGCCTGGAGAGCCGGCCCAAAACGTGAGAAGCTTTTCGCCGCGATACTCTTGCACGCGAAAGTCGTGAACTTCTGGCGCCACCTGGGGCAGCATCCACTGCAGTTGGCCGGTGTGGTCGAGTATGAAGGCACCAGTCTCCGTAGTCGGGCCGCGGGTGGCGAGGAATATTTGCTCTTTGCTGCAGCGGGGATCGCGGCGAGAGAATCTGACGTCGATGGAAGAATGGTTGAAGGAGTGGTACCGTCGGGTGGGCGCCGTTCCCGGCCAGCCCATGTCATACCACGACCAGTCGAGGCGCCAATGCATGCGTCTAAGCGTGGGCCCAACGCGCCTCAGGCCAACGAAGAACAGGACGACTGAGATGACGGTGATGAACCATCGTCTGCGTGACCACGCCATGATGCCGAGTTGGTGGATGCGTCAAACGCGAGAGGGCGAGATTGTGTCATTCCAGGCGCCCCAAGGGTGAGAGTCGGCGCAGCGTCACCCCATGCGCTTGTAAATGGCGATGGAAGCCTTGCCGGCGGTGGGGGAAATGATGGCAGTGATGATGAAGACGGTAACAGACGCAACGGTTTGTGTTGTGACGCACTGCGGTTCAGATAGAAGGGAGGGAGGGAGCGCGGGCAAATAGGGTTCGGTGGTTTCGGTGCTTTACGGCAGTCGCACGGCCAGCTGAGGCCGCGGGTCTCGCAGCGCGCGCATCATTTCGCCCAGAAGAGTGTTTTGTGGAGAGCGGGATGTGCATCACCGCAGTAAGACGGAGGAGGTCTGGGCAGCCGTGGCGTTTGACTAATTGGCATTGGCCTGGGCAATGCCGATAGCGCAGTACTGATTCCAATATTTTGCGTCCTTTTTTTACAGTGTAGACACTGACAATTCCATAGTATTCAGTAGGTTTTGGTTCGGAGCTGTGTCTCGTAGTGCAGTAGCAGTGACATGCGAGATGTCGCAAATGGCGCTCGGTGGCAGGGGTTCATCGGCACTTGGGACCCACGGAATTGCGAGCAATCAGAGCAGCGCATTCGGCTTGGAACTCCGAACGGGTGCAGCCAGTACCACGAGGCTGGGTCCTTAGCACCCAACAATTCGGAGTATGGCTTGCGATTGGCATCGACATTTGACGGGCCACGAATTTTGTAAATACTCTTTCCGAGTCAAATTCCACATGAGGTACACTCCAGTAGCTTCTCTTAAAAAATTAAAATAGAAATAAAAATGGATTGGGTAGATTGGAGCAAACGGCGTCAACAGCATCGCCTGATGGCGCGGTACCTCCTCACGCAAGCCAGGCTGCGTGTGGAACCAAGTACCCTGCTATCGCCCGTGGTTTTGCGGATGGTCTTTACCTGCCTCACATTGCAGCACCATGCTGACTCCGATCCAACCATGCACGACATCAACAGCAGGCTGCACATGTTTCCCTGGTGTCTTCTACCCTCAACTCGCTCTCAGCCCGTACATACTGTCCAAGGAAATTTGTTTCTATTTTTTATTCGTCGTTTGTAAGCGTACACGTCGCAGACCGCCAGCCCACATGCTCTTCTGCGTTGCGCGGCGCCCAGTCGGATGTCACTCATCCCGAGGCAAACGGACCTCTCGTGTCCGGTCATATCCGTTTCACCAGCATTCAATGCCTCGCCTCTGACCAACCCGGCCTGTGCGCGGTGACCTTCTTCTCCATGAATAACAGCGGCTGTTATATGCGCGAAAAGAAAAAATAGAATATTCCACAGCAGTGATACCTGGCGGCGTGCTATAGGTCCCATACGCGCATGAGCCAATCGCATTGGCGCCCAACCGCCCGCCAATGTCGCCCTCTCTGCACAGCCCCAGTCTGCCAGCGCAGTGGGTGGTGGCACTGGCTTCTATTCTTGACCGCAGCGTTGCAACGCTCGCAGTTCACTACTTGGCCCTACCGCGCTTGTGGGTAATAATAGCAGCTTTTCCTGCACGCCGTTGGGCACGCATTCTCTGTTGTGCGTCCCATGTCTGGCGCGGCATGTCTGCGCTTGTGACATGTTGGCGGAGAGCTGGCTAACTCGGAATGAGTCCCCGCGAATGTGCCAGCCAGCTGAGCTTGATTCCACATACAAACCATGTGTTTTCACGGGCCTCCATTACGATTACGAGCACTAACTGTCACAACGTATACCTCGCAGCGTGAGCAGTGACGGACAAGTTGAAAGTTGCCAATGACTTCACCTCGCGGATTCTCCTGTCCTGCAGTAGCTTCCCATGTCTATCGAAAAGTTAAAATTTCCCAAACTCGTTTACTGCAAAATGCTTCCTCTTACAGCCCCTATGGTTCCCAAATCTCACCAGCCAGGAAATGCCCCGGCCCCAAAATCTCACCTTCAGCGAGGCTTCGGAAACATAGCAGCCAATGCCGTCTCGGTGGAACAGAGCCTGGCTGGTGTGCCCACCAAATTTCCCTGCGCTGTCACGGCCAATGACAGCCCGCCAGGCGCCTATTTCCAGCACAGCCTTGCTCTCCGCCCCGCCCGCCTGTACTCGTAGCATGGCTGGGGTGCACAGTCAGCCCCATGTAAACCGCATAATCCGAATAATGATCCCTTCGCCGGCATGGCATGGCTCCCGTTTACCATAGCAGGTACATCAATATTCATGCCACATGGTGCAAGGGTATGACAGGCTGGGCGAGGCTTTTGCACAGCTAATCTTGTTTCGTTTTAGCTCTCCTACCGGCGTCGCTGCCGATCCATCCCCGTCAGCCTGACGTCCTACAAACGCGGTGCAATTGTTTCCTAGACCGGTTCAACATCTATCCGCTGCCCGGCTCGGTAGGCAGTGCTGTCCGCTATAGCAGCGTTCATTATTAATTTTAATATCTTTCTGTGTAGTAGTGCAGCCTTGCCTCAGTTATATAAGACCGTCGATGGCCCACGATGCCCGACTTACAAGAGCTGCCTCAACTAATACCAAACCAACAACGAAAATCTCTTACTTGATACCCATAACCGCCGTTGATCATGATCTTCACTACTCTTACCTCCTCCATTCTCCTGGCTGGCGCCGCCATTGCCGCTCCAGCCGCCTCTGCTGGCAACCAACCTCGTGACATGGACATTGACGCCGTCATCCCCCAGAAAGTCCCCATCAACACCCGCGGCGGCGACCAAGAGCTCATCACCAAACTCATGACGGCCGCCACGCAAGTCGACCGTGCCAAGCTCCTCGACCAGCCGGGCGACTTTATCTTCGACTTCAAGGACGAGGATGCCCCCAACAGGTCCGAGTCCAAGGGCAAGGGTGGCTTCTCGCTTGCTGCCAACTCCAAGACCATGCCGAGCCTGATTGGCACCGGCTCGTCCATGACCGTCGCTTTCCTCGGCCCCTGCGGCATGAACACGGCCCACGTCCACAACCGCGCCACCGAGCTCAACATTGTCGTCAAGGGCCGCCTCGTCACCAACTTTGTTCTCGAGAACGGCGCCAAGCCCATTGAGAACACACTCGACGAATTCCAAATGGCTGCCTTCCCTCAAGGCGCTATTCACCAGGAGTTTAACCCTGACTGTGACGATGCTGTTTTTGTTGCCAGCTTCAACAACGAGGATCCTGGTGTCAACACGATTGCGCAAAACTTCTTTAGCCTTCGTCCCGATGTCGTCACCGCCACGCTGGGCGGTATCCAGACGCTGGAGGGCAAGGATATTGAGAGTTTCCAGGATTATATCCCTGAGAATATTGCTCTGGGCATTCATGCTTGCTTGAAGAAGTGCGGCATCACGAGGAGCAAGAAGCGTGATCTGAGTGAGCTGCTCAACTAGAGGGAATACAACTTGGCGTTGGTGTTTACGGCAACGGGTTTTCTAGAATATGGTATAAATGGGCGTTTTGGATGGATAAAATATAGACAGTAAATGAGGTTAGAATTTAGAATGCCGCGGCTATATCTATATAATTGTAAATATTACTTTCGAACAGTGCCTAGTTTCTTGTGTGACGTTGGCTTGCAAACATATATTAACAAGCAGTATTATCATCGCGATAGAGCGAAGGCAAGCAGTAAAAGCCTGGCAGTAGAAGTAGAGAAAGAGAATAGCTCGTTTAGAATGCATGGCCATCTCAAGAGTCCTGGTGTTCTAAAAATACCCTGCGCGTCCACCATAAACAAGGCCACTGTGGGGCGTATGACGGTACCTGGCCCAAGGTCCTCCCGGAGCTCCCCCAGGTTTCCCCTCGTTTGCACCAGCACGAATAACCTCGCAGGCGAGGATTGACGGGCGGGCTCATTCTCAGGCTTCCCATATTCTGGTACATCTAAATTACGTTTCAGTAACGCCCAGACACCATGTACTGCCACCCACAATGCCATTTATGTGCCATTCGCTGACTGAAGCAGGATTGACCCCTCCATCCGTCTCCGGCGCGCCATCCACGTCGGCGACGCCCTGCTCGTCGACCGAATCCTCAAATCCCATCCGAAGCTCCTACACAACCCCGATGCGTCGTCACTTGGCCTTTCAAACTCAAACATGCACCTCGCCGCATCACTCGGTCACAAGGACGTATGCGAAGTCCTCCTGCGCGCCGGCCACGAAGATCCGGCCCCTGCCCTCAATGAGAACCACCAAACAGCCTTGATGCTGGCTGCTGGCAGCGGTCATACCGAAGTCGTCCACCTCCTGTGCGAGCACGACGCAAAATGCATACTACGGCGGGACGTCCGCGGGCGCGACGCCATCATGGAGGCCAGCGCTGGCGGTCACGATACGATACTGCAGCTCCTCCTGACATTTGTCCCCGGTGGCGCGCGCGACGCGGTGCAAAGGGCAGACGTGGAAGGCAATACGGCGTTGCACTTTGCCAGCGGGAATGGCAATCTGCTGGGCTTGCGGACGCTGCTGGCAGCTGGTGCAGACGTGGACAGGCGCAATATCTGGAACTGGCCTCCAGCAGCGTACAGCGCGACGGTGCAGGCAGAAGTGTACCTCAAGGGATTGGTGTCAGAGGTTGGGAGGCAACAGCAGCGTAAAAAGGAGCTGCAGGCAACTAAAATGCCGAGTACCGTGCGAGTGGTCCCCGATCACAGTGATGACGATGAATGAAGCACTTGCCTCGACGATGGACCGATCCTCCAGGCAGAAGGGTTACTTCATATCACGACCAACGTCAGGGGCCTATCAGAAGGTCTACGGGTGGCTGCCGCATAATCACAGCCACAGAACGTGCCAGGCAGTTTGTCTGCAGTTTTCGCTATTTCACCGCTTCTTGGGGTAGGGCAGCTTCCCAACACGCTGCAGTGTGCCGTCGCGCAAACTGTCAAGTGCACTAGTTTGTGGTGATTCATGCCATGCTGCACAGCGTCCGAGCCGCCAATTTTGCTGAGCCACCCGCCTTTTACACCGCTGTCAGGCATTTGGTGTATCTGAATCACGCTGCATGGTGCATATACATAAATAAACAGCTGTGTAGCCGTCGATGCTACCACCTTTCCTGCATAATTACATGCTCCAACGGCATACATTGTGCTGCTACCACCTAGTTGTGCCGGCCATCTGTGCGACTTTTGCGCAGGAAGCCGCCTCTATGCCGCGGCAGCCTCGCGTTCGCCACAGAGACTTTCAAGTGGACGCAGACTTTTTGCCAAGCCCAGCTACAAAACTCGTCATTACTGAGTGCTTTGAAGAATTTCCGGGCACATCTTTCTGGGCGTGGCTCATTGTAGCTGCCTTTTTCGATTGCGACGGACGACCTATCTGGAGCACAGAAGTCTTTTACGCCCAGCTCGACACCGACACAGAATCGGACTCTGACGAGACCGTCCCACAGGGAAATTGGCCAAGTGGCGACCAAGATCAAGGTATGTATGCCTATCGCCATGTGCTCTCTCGCAGTCTCGGTACTGACATTGTGGTACAGCATACTACTCTGACACTGCCCACAACCTGCAGCATAGCCTGCACCAGTTTCCACCAACTGGCCAGTTTGCCTCGCACAACTTTTGTCCCACACCGTTTCCGCCTTACACATCGATTCAGCCTCCAAACTTCTGGGACCCAACACATCAAGGAGCAGTTCCCGGACACTGGCAAGCTTCATTTGAACCATCACTCCGCCGCTGGGTGCATACTTGGCAGCCTGACTTTTGACGACACCAACTCGTTCATTCCAGCGCCACAATATTATCTCCTCGAAGCTGCAACCTTTATCACACCAACGCGATATCATTAACTATGTCTGGAGGCTGGAACCCCGTAACAGGACGCGACGGAAATGGCGGCAGGCCAGCATTTGCTCCTTTCGGGGCACCGATGCCGAGCCAGGGACAGGCCTATATCCCGCACGCTGGCGGGCCGGGCTTCAATTTCGGTACAGTGCCACAATATACAGGCTGGCCCAACTTGACTTACGGGAGTTATCCCATAGGAGCATTCGGCTACGGGGGAGCGCCGCCCTCCCAGTACGTCAACGTACCGTCACCTGCCATGGGCGGCGTATTTGGCGGTGGCATACCGCAGCAAGGGCCCGCAGGCGGTTTCTATGCCCAGCACACCTTTGCGCAGCAACCCAACGGCACGGGCAACGTCTTCCCTCGACAGCCGCAGCCATTCCCAAACATTGACTCGACCATGCCGGCCGCACAAATGACCAACAGCTCCGGCGGCGTAGGCTGCGAGCCGGGCTACAACTATTTCTTCCCGGCAGAGCATACCAAGGCGCACATCTTCAAGACCAACGTGCCGCCGTGGCAGCTGCCGCATACGGCGCAGATCCCCTTCAAGGCCGTCCACATTCCATGCAACACAACCATGGCGGAGCTGCTCAAGGGCTTTGGGTGCTGTAACCCGGTACCGAAGAAGAACAAGTGTTTCGAGGTTGTCAGTGGCGGCAGCGGCCGTTGGTACAAGGGGCTTGAAGTCAATGGCTCGGACAAGGATATGATGAAGACGCATATCAAGGATGTTGGGTGGGATATGTCGAGGACGGGGAACCAGCATGAGAAGCCCGTTGTTTGCCTTTGGTTTTGCAAGGACTAGCTGGATGTGGCAACTAGGTGGGATTTATAATTACCCTTATGTGGCTTTCGTTGTTTTTTCTAGTATGAGCGTGTAATCTGCGGCAGCAGATGTAGATTAGGTTGGAACATGTCGTTGAAATTTCTAGCTTGGGAGGTATTAGTAAAGAATTTGCATACGATTAATTGCTCTTATATTATATCATAAACATCTTTGCCTTTAAACCGTGACATTTCCATGGCGCATTATCATATTTAATCTTGCTATTACGCCCTGTCGAGCTGTCGTTTTTGACAATGAGCCTGCCACACATGTGGCATAATTAGGCAGTTTCGACCGGTCCAAAGACTAAGAGCTCAGGAACTATAACAATAATCTCTCTGCACCTATTAGCAGCGCGTCTAAAAATATGGAGAGCCCTTCTGATTATCTCAATTGCCATGTAGCTAGCAGAGATGCGCTGATTCTAACTTTAGCGCATTCTGTTGGCTTAGCCACGCGACGGTTATCACCAAAGGCGGCTTCGGCTGGAGCCAGAAACATCGCCGACAGGCTTCAGTACTACAAATATAAAGAAATGATTGAACAAATATAATAAATATTAAATAAATACATGAAATATTCAAGTATAGAATAAACTGTCGGACAACCCCTTAAATGAAGGCGATAACTGCTGCCGCCGCGGCAAGGTAGCCGATGGTAACTTTACTACCAGCGCCAACAACAATTGGAGGAACAGGCTTGCCAGTTGGGTTCACCGGTGCAGCGGTGCCTGTTTTCTGGCTTGCGGGAGTAGTAGGAGCAGCAGGCTTTGTGTTCTTACCCGGGTTAGCATCGCAGTTGTCGCCCGAGGCATCGCAGATGCGAGCAGAGTTGCAGTCCCGACCACCGTCACACTTCTCCCAGCGGCACGTGTGCCCGTCGCAGATGAGGTTGTTGCTGCATTCGTCGCCAACGCACGTCTCTCGGATGCACTTGCCCTCGTAGCACACGATTTTCACGTTGCACGAGGACCCATCGCATTCCGCATATCGACAGTCGTCGCCGTCGCAGAGGACCAGCCGGTGCCAGTCTGGCGCGGTCCACGTCTCGGTGCGGCAGGCGTCGTCCTTGTCGCAAACCACCCGGACGTTGGCACACTCTGAACCGTGACACCCGGTTACCGGCGCGCAGTGGCTGCCACGGCAGACGACGTAGCCTGCCGTCGCGGTCGCGTCAGTGAGGTCGTCGCCAGGCGCACCACCCGCCGCGTTGCAGACGTCGTCGCTGCCTTCGCGGCGTTTATAGATAGTCATGTAGGTCCCTGCCGGCACCGCGCGTTTCCGAAGACCTAGACTGCCGCCGATCGTGCCACCACCAGAACCACTGGCTCCGCCGCCGGCCCCGCCGATTGTGCCACCACCGGAACCACTGGCACCGCCGCCGGCCTGGACACCAAGGCCACCCGAACCACCGGAACCGCTGGCTCCGCCGCCAGCATTGAGGCCGGCATTCACACCAAGGCCACCCGAACCACCGGAGCCGCTGGCACCGCCGCCGGCCCCTCCACTGGCACCTCCCCCAGCATTGAGGCCGGCATTCACACCAAGGCCACCCGAACCACCGGAGCCGCTGGCACCGCCGCCGGCCCCTCCGCTGGCACCTCCCCCAGCATTGAGGCCGGCATTCACACCAAGGCCACCGGAGCCACCGGAGCCGCTGGCACCTCCACTGGCACCGCCGCTGGCACCTCCGCCGGCCCCTCCACTGGCACCTCCCCCAGCATTGAGGCCGGCATTCACACCAAGGCCACCGGAGCCGCCGGAGCCGCTAGCACCTCCACTGGCACCTCCACTGGCACCTCCGCTGGCACCTCCGCTGGCACCTCCGCTGGCACCTCCGCTGGCACCTCCGCTGGCACCTCCGCTGGCACCTCCGCTGGCACCTCCCCCAGCATTGAGGCCGGCATTCACACCAAGACCACCAGAGCCGCCACTGGCACCTCCGTTGGCACCTCCGCTAGCACCTACCCCAGCATTGAGGCCGGCATTGGCACCTAAACCACCCGAACCAACGGCATTCACATCAGCATTAAGACCAAGGCCACCCGAGCCTCCAGCATTAACGCCGGCATCAACACCGGCTTTGACACCACCTGCATTGGCATCAACCCCAGCGGCGACACCCAAGCCGCCGTCACTCGGACTGCCTGGCGCTGTGCCGCCAGGGGCAGCATTATTGGGACTGCCGCTACCGCCGGAGCCCGCGCCTGGGCTAACCCCTCCGGAACCTCCATCTCCTGAGGGTGAGCCGGGGGAAGTACCACTGCCTGGGTCTCCGGATCCAGGGATTGGGCTTCCAACATTGTTTCCGCCGTCTGCGCCGCCAGTCCCTCCGCCGCCAGTCCCAGTACCGCCAGTCCCAGCGACGACAGTCCCAGCGCCAGCAGTCCCAGCACCGCCGCCACAGGACTGCGTTGCATCACCTGGGCACGCGGCACCACACTGATTACTTGCTGCTTCTGGGCTTGCGTCTTCATCGAATGTATCGGCACAGTAGCAGTCCCTTTTTTGGCCTTGTTAGCTCCAACTGGAGGCATGCAATCATTCTTGCGTAGTAATGTTACTCACTTATTGACGGTTCCAAAGTATTTGGAAGGACAGCTAGCTGCACATAGATTGAGCGTCATGCTGTCACTAGAAGCAGTGAGCTGGAACTCCGACAGGCTGCCACCACGACAGCCGACGGCTTCAAAATCACCAACACAGGCAGGAAAACCGACGGCTCCCTGAGCCATGGCCAATCTGGCCACGCCAAGTACCACCAAAACAGATGGTTGCATCTTCAGAAACTAGGTGGTGCTGGATTCTGATTATCCAGAATGTACAGCAAAATAGTAAAGGAGTGTTGCGTTTCTGATCAAGTCGACTGTCGATCACTTGTTGGGAGGTGCAGCAATTTTTATAACCGGAAGCCACTCCAAGAATAATGGGCATTGACGCGTTGCATACCTGGAAAGCCGTCAGAGCCGGTCCACGGCGAGGTCAAATTACCTTTGTTTTGTTCTAGAAGGACGTTCGTGACCCGTTTCCCGACGCATACAGGTAGTCAGGTTCATGTGCCGTGTTTAGTCCCAATGCCGGTATTGTGGATGCATACGAGCAGTGTGTCAGTCTGCCGTCCCAGATAGCCTTCTGGGTCTCCGCTCCCACGCTAGTTGAAGCGAGGTATGCCGGAGCCGCGCGGGGCGCCATAAATTCGCCCACAGCCTAAAGTAGTCGCCAATTTTGGATGAAAAGGGCAGCTGTACGGGCGACCATAGGCGTCAGTGTCCAAATTCAACTTTTTCCCACTAGGATCACCCTAGCGTATTCTCAATAAAGCAATAGAATATCTATCTATATATAATAAGTAACTAACAAGTTATTATAAAATATACTCCTCCTCTAAAAAAGAACTATTTATAAACTAATATCTATATAATTTATATTTAAAA
>PXYN01000175.1:0-168006 GCA_003056585.1 Lecanicillium sp. MT-2017a | reverse complement strand
AGAGGGTTGCACAGGCGGGGTGTGGATGCGGGGAGCGAAGAGGAGTGAGGAGGAGGGCGGGGGGCGAGGCGGGGGTGGCGAGGGGGGGGAGGGGGGAGGCGGAGAGGGGGGTGGTGGGGGGGTGGGGAGGGGGGGGTAGGGGGGGGGGGGGAGGGGGGGGGGGGGGAAGGGGCGGGGGGGGGGGGGGGGGGGGGGGTGGGGGGGGGGGGGGGGGGGGGGTGGAGGGGGGGGGGGGGGGGGGGGGGGGGGGGGGGTGTGTTGGTCATGCTTTGAAAGCACAAGATTCCCTGTTTTTTTTTTTCATTCTCGGGCATTAGGGGAGTTTGCTGTTGCTCGGACCTAAGCTCCTAAGCCACGCCGTAGTAGGGACGTTGATGAGTCGACGGTGTGACGGGGATGGGCGAGGAAGGCACGCTCGTGGATTTTGCTCGTGCGCCGCTATTGATACTATAAATTTGTCCAACAGGTATGCGTCTCAGACTCTGATCTACAACGACTTGTGGCAGCGAGCCCCTAACCCTGTGCTCGTACGAGTGACCACATGGCTGGATCAGGGCGTTTCCAGCCATCATACGAGACAGTCTCATATGCATGATCCGCAGCACCGACAGTAGAGATTTATAAGCCCAGGCTGTCCCTCGTATAAAGTTCGGTTGCACAGGCACGAGCGTGAGTTTTCGATGTGGAGGTCGTTTAGTTTCCATGCGTTGTGGGGAGAGCCGCGAGAACCTGCGTGCGGGGTCCTTTAGGATACTCGGGAGCGCAATGGCACAGACTCGGGCTCTCCGAGCCCTGAGCGTCAATAATATCCGATTATTGCCATTTAAAGTTTAAAGGCACAGTTTAATTTTAGATTCTATATAGTTTTCTTTGCTCGTGGAAAGTCGCTGTATTATAGTACACCTGCGTCTTTCCAACGAGTATATAACAGTATTGGTAGAGGGAACCGGGGTTCTAAGCCGTGTAAGTGACACTCCGGCGCCACGAGCGGGTTACCACTAACCCGCAACAGAGCTCGGCTTTGCCTCTTGTGGCTTCATTCCTAACGAGTGTTTTCTTCCTTATTGGCCATAAATTTTCAAGTAATGGCATTCAGATAATTGAACGTTAAATTACAGCTAAACGTGCGCAGTACGCAGTGATACCTTCAACGCCGTGCAACGGTGCGCCGGGGGATTACAATAGCGCCCCACATAGCCGAACTACGCTTGCCGAGGCTAACGTCGGACAACAACCCCACATAAAGGGTGACAGCTCGACGTCCTGGGTCGATAGCTTCAACAACACATCATCACACGATCAAGCTTTACATCCCGGAAAGAGGTGAACTAATTGCGTCATCTGTGCCATCGACCAAAGTAGACACACCCCTTCATCACACTACAGCTACCGGTTCAATATTGAGCACCACATCCCTTCGCTTGGACGCACTTCCCCGCCATGTCCGTTCCCGAGTCACATTATCTCAGCAACGTCTGGAAAGACGGCATCTTTAGTGAGTTGCTCCCCAGCTAGGCGCAGACAATTGAATGTAAACCTTGTTTTTGGGGTCCTGGGCTGACCAAGCGTTTTGTACGATTTCCGCAGACGGCAAGGTTGCGTTTGTCACGGGTGGCAATGGCACCATCTGCAGCATGCAAACGAGGGCGCTGGTCCGTCTAGGAGCCAATGCGTGCATCGTCGGGCGCAACGTAGAAAAGACGGACAAGGCGGCCAAGGACATTGCCTCGGTGCGCCCTGGTGCAAAGGTCATTGGCATCGGTGCCTGTGATGTGCGAAACGTGAGTCGGTCTCTATCCATCGACATCTAGCTTCAGGGTATCCTGACATTTTTATCACCATCACAGGCCAAGGATCTCCAAGCTGCAGCAGACCGCTGTGCTAAGGAGCTAGGAGCCATCGACTACGTCATGTAAGTCACCATTTCACCGTACCTCACCAAAAACAAACTACGTCGTTCAAGTCATGGTATTTTTACCCAACGCAAGCTCAACCGCTGACAAACACCCAAACAGCGCCGGCGCAGCAGGCAACTTTGTCTCGCCGCTCGAGGGCATGAGCTCCAACGCCTTCAAGGCCGTCATGGACATTGACGTTCTGGGCACCTTCAACACCCTCAAGGCCACGCTCCCGTACCTGGTCCAGAGCAAGGGCCGCATCATCTACGTCTCGGCCACGTTCCACTACACAGGCATGCCGCTGCAGGCGCACGTGGCGGCGGCCAAGTCCTCGGTGGACTCGCTGATGGCCTCGGTGGCCCTCGAGTACGGTCCCCGGGGCGTGATCAGCAACGTGATTGCGCCCGGCGCCATTGAGGGCACCGAAGGCATGGAGCGCCTGGGCGGCGGCGCGGGCGGGGCGGAGCACAGCAAGGAGTTTGCCAAGGAGATTCCGTCTGGCCGCATGGGCACGGTGCGCGACATTGCCGACGCGACCGTCTACCTGTTTAGCGACGCCGGGACGTACGTCAACGGACAGGCGCTGGCCGTGGATGGCGGCGCGTGGCGAAGGCAAGGCGCGTTTACCCTGGGCGGCGACAAGTCGATTACATATCCCGAGTTTCTGATTGGGGACGAAAAGCCCAAGCTGTAGGGTGAGAGCCGGCTATGGATAGAGGGCGCGGAGATGGGGGGAAAACGTTTGTGAGCCAGACTTTTTCTTTCATTCTTGTCTCTTCCCTCTGGTGCCCCCTGTTGCCAAGGAGAGGGATTCGCCGATGGAGCAATGCATGTATGCATGGAAGAGGAGTCGAAGAACCCATGTACCAAAAACGCCCGTTACGCCGCCGAGAAAACAACGTGGCTCGGTAGGGCAGAGGCCGAGACTGGGCAGCGGCAGGAGCCACGCGGTGGCGTCAATAGAGGACGGATTGGATGGAGGTGTGATGTGCAAGGGGACGGGGACGGGGACGAGACTTCCGCGAGCCCAGCCTACTCGCCACAAGGCTGGCCGAAAGGGCATCAACAAGGGCATCGTCGCGTATTTGGCCGACGTCTCTCGAGAGATTAAGGATATTGGTCATCTAGACGAGTCACGGCCGGGTCATGCAAGGTCATACCAGGTCATGCGCAATTGGCGAAGGAAACTATTGGACCAGGGGTGGAAGAGAGAGGGCATCTACATCGAGTCGTGTCTTGCGTTGTTATTTCCCGCATTCAGCGTTTTGTAAAATTGTATTATTGAAAAACTAGTAGTCTGGGCACAGCCAGCCAACCAGCGATCCAAGTGATGTGAAAGCCGATGGACCAACGGGGCGGCCGCCGTCGGCAAAAAGCCTCGCCACCTCCACACGAAGTTGTTGAGAAGTGGGAAAGAGTCGTTTCTTTGCAAAGTGAAAATGGGAGCAAAGAGTGTGCATCAGTATGATCAAGGGTCTGTCCTTTTTGGTCGCGTGGGCTGTGAAGTGGAAATCATGGGGATGGGGAGAGGGGAGAGGGGTCCCCATCATGCCGGTATCCGACGGTCTACTGATGTATTGACATGGCCAGCTGAGTAGTTTTGAGGCTGAGGATATGACATTGAACGCAGAGCTACCCTTCACGATGGAGCCCTGGTATCCGCATCCAACACCGGCTAGCGCCCGTTGAATCAGGCTGGAGAGTCGAGAACTACATCGCGTGGGTGCACTTGTTTCATGACTCTGGAAACGGCGCGGCAATAGGGCATCGGGCCGTGTTAGTGCGTACTGACGAGCTATCATGGGTGTCGCAATCCAGCTGGACACGGACGTGAATAGTGGCAATGGCGCGGGTCCATCAATCTAATCAGTCCAGCCAGGGTTTTGTCTGCTACTCATACATGCTTGAAGAAATGAGTCCACTATGAGTACTCGTATGAACATGGGGACCCAGGCCGCATCTATCCTAGCCTCAGACTAATACAATCAAGGTTCCCAGTTTTCAGCCTCACAAAGAGTCAGGAAAACCAGCTCATGCAAAGGAGATCAATTAACTCCCAGGCCACCACCCACAGAAGCACGGCCATGCCCATCCCATGCCCATCCCATCCCGTTCCTATCCATCAAGCTGGAAAACCCTCAAAGCCGAAACCGCGAGATTGAACGCCAAAAAATGCCATCTCGAAGTAAACAAGCGCAAACAGGCAAGCCACTAAAAAAAGGACAAACGCAGTAACCCTGGCTCGCCGCGTGGGATGGCTTTTTCGCGTAGTGTGCCAGGAGTGGTGTGGTTTTTTTGTCCCTTCTCGGTGTCTTCCGGAACCTAACGGGGAGGCCAACGGCTGCGACACCGGGGCCGGCGACCGCCGAAGTGCCCGTGTCGACACCCGCCTCCATGAGCTCTCTCCACCGTACCGGCCATGTTCGAAACCACCAACTCCCCCAATCCCAATCCACAAAGCGGCGGATGAGGATGGGGTCAAAGGGGGCCTCAATCGAATTTCTCCACAAGCTGGGCTCGCGGTGTAGTCTCATGGGGGTTTAGTTTGTCGGTCGTCTCCTAGCTTCGTTTCGCTTGTACGGGTGTTTCTGTACTACGCAGGACCTTCTGCGCCCTACGAGTAACTTTTGAAAGAATTAACGGGTGGTGGGGTAGCTTATTCCCCTGTTGTGGCGTTTCCTTTTTGACGCACCTCTCGCTATTCTTTTGGCGCCATCCCCGGTGTGTGGCGACAGACGAACTGCACTAGCCGCTACGCCAGCTTTTCTTCTTTGCCGATGACGAGACCATTAATGCAATGCAGTAGGGTATGAACACGGCAATGGAAGCATGGATGATCGCTAGTCTGTATCATGTAAGCGGCAAAACGGGAATTGAGAAAGAGACGACGCCAATCCTGCAGGCTGCTGCCGTCGCTTACGCCCATCGGAAAATGTTCTCGGCCGCGGAGATGTATCGCTTGGCTTTTGCACTCCAGTACCACGTTAGCAGATACGATGCCTTGGCCATCTCCAATCGTGTGTATCTGCGTAGTACAGTACCAATCTCTCCCGGGAAGATAATGGCCAAGCACATGGGGACGACGATGCCGACCACCCGGGTGTCCATCAGCGCTAGGCCCCGTCTCTCTCCGTTTTCAATGACACCTCCGATAGCAAGTCTGGTCATCTCCGTCGTCATATACGGAGTACACGGAACAAACAGTACCAGCACAGCGAGCAAGAAATACATACAGTAGCTACGAGTAAAAACCAGTCAATTGACCTCCCAAATCTCCATTGCCTCCTGCATCCGCGTCCCAGCCAATAATCAGATCGTAAGCCCGAGTAATTCGGCTCAATTACTCGCCGCCAAAAAGACCATCCATCCAAACGCAAATAGTCCCAGCCCAACCAAGCCAGCCACACCAGAAAAAAGGCCCAGCCGGCACAAAAAGCGCGCCCGCAGCGTTCCCTTGTCCCCGCAGCACACACCACTCGCCCACCCCATCCCATCCCCGCTGTGGGAACTCGCCGACAGGCGGTCTCTAACGTATGGTTGGATCCAGCATCTGGCTTTCCTGTCTCCCCCACTACCGGAGCACCGAAGCGGCCTTGCTTGCCTGCCTGCCAAACGCGCAAGGCTGGTGTGGTGGTCACTTATCGCCAATGGGTACCTTAGTGGTGGTGAGGGGTCGTCCCTCTCTCATACGCACCCGCACCCGGCTGCAGGCGGCGAGCGAGCCCCTCCACAGCTCACTAACTCTCCATGTCACCCCAGTTTTCCACGCTATCCCGAGAGGGCATGACTGAGCGAGACGAGTGGGAAAAAGGCTAAATATCGCCTGCTTCTTCCTACCCTCGTCTCTTGTTTCTTCTTTCTCTTCTGTTTTTTCTTCATTGCTGACTCTTCCCCAGTGTTCACTCCCCCTTCCTTCGTCTTCTTTCTTGTTCAATTCGTTGTGAATAAGAGGTTTCCCCCCTCTCTCTCTCCAACAACACCAAACTACAAACAACCCCTCACCACCACCCTCACCACCACCACCAAAAAAAAAAAAAAAGATGCACGCCAAGCTCGCCGCCGCCGCCGCTGCTGTCGCAGCCGTGGCCCCCCTCGCCGCCGCCGAGCAGGTCCTGGGCGTCTACGTCTTCCACCGCCACGGCGACCGCTCCGCCAAGGTCCTCCCCAAGGTGCACCTCACCCCTCTGGGCGCCGACCAGGTGCACTCGTCGGCCCAGTTCTACCGCGACCGCTACGTCCAGGGCAAGTCTGACCTGGCCGTCGCCACCCTCAACGCCGACAAGGTCGACACCTCGCAGCTGCAAATCACCGCCCCCAAGGACGGTCCCTTGCACATCTCGGCCGAGAGCTTCGCCCAGGGCCTCTACCCGCCTCTGGGCGACTCCGTCACCGTCAAGCTCGCCAACGGCTCCGAGATTGCCGGCCCCCTCAACAACTACCAGTACATCCCCGTCAATGCCATCTCCGAGGCCGCCACCGTCGACAAGGCCGAGAGCAAGACCTGGCTCCAGGGCGGCTCTGGCTGCTCCAACGCCGAGGTCAGCTCCAACGAGTATCTCAGCTCCCCGTCGTACCAGACCCAGCTCAAGGACACCGAGGACTTTTACCACAGCCTCCTGCCCACCATCAAGTCGAGCTTCTCTGAGGACAAGGCCAACTTTAAGAATGCCTATGCCAGTATGTGCTTTCCCAATGCTTACTCTTTAACTTGCTGCAAAGTTCCGAGATTGCTAACTTGTACCGTTTCACAGTCTTTGACTACATCAACGTAGGCAAAATCTACAACGACACCGACATCGTCGACGACGCCACCTACAACCGCCTCTTCACCCTCGCCTCGGACCTGGAATGGAACCTGGCCTACAACGAATCCGCGCCCGTCCGCGCCATTGCCGGCTCCGTCCTGGCCGGCCAGATCCTCTCCTCGCTGCAGTCCATCATTGACAAGCCCGCTGCCAGCCCGCGCTTCAACGCCCAGTTTGGCGCCTACGGCACCTTCATGTCCTTCTTCGGCCTCGCCCAGCTCCCCGCCGCCTCCAAGGACTTTTACGGCATCGTCGACTACGCCTCCTCCATGGCCTTTGAGCTCGTCACCAACTCCACCGAGGCCCAGCCCGCCGCCAAGGACGTCAGCGTCCGCTTCTTCTTCGCCAACGGCACCGCCACCGCCGACGCCTTCACCTCGTTCCCGCTCTTTGGCCAGGACAAGACCACCCTCTCCTGGGACGACTTCAAGTCCGGCATGGGCAAGTTCGCCATTGAGGACGACGACCACTGGTGCCAGCTCTGCGGCAACCACGACGGCAAGTGCGCTGCCGACGGCACCGCCTCCGACTCGGGCGCCAACACCAACAGCAACGGCTCCGGCAGCAGCTCTGGCGTCTCCAAGCCCGTCGCCGGTGTCATTGGTGCCCTCGTCACCCTCGTCGTCGTTCTCGGTGCCCTCGCTGCTGTCATGCTCGTCGGTGGTGTCCGCTTCGCCAAGAAGTCCACCATTGCTCAGGCCCATGCCAACCAGAACAACGCTGCCATCAAGGGTTAAGCAAGTCAGCTTCTCTTCCAACGGATGAACACCAAAAAAAAAAGAAACAAAAATAGGATTACCAACATAACGAACGGAAAGAAAGAAGAACAATGAATACCCACCCTGGATGGAACGGTCTCTCTACATGGAAAGCATGTTCAGGGAAAAGAAAAACTGTGGAAAGGCGAGAATATTTTTAATGACTTACATCTTATAACACGGCACATATCTCTCTGAATATAGCACTTCTTCCAATTACATCTACTCTCACAACGTGATGCAAACTTGTTTCTTTCATGTTTAGAACAACCCGTGTATTAGTTATATAGTACGCCGTAAAGCCTTGAGCAATGTACAAGGTGGGTTCCAAAAATCGGCCATTCGCACTTTCAAAAAGCAAGACGCAGAAATTGACTCCCCAAACACCGTCTTTGCATCGTCTGTTTCCTCCTTCATTCTCATCAATGTAATTGTACCGCAATTCCCAAAGAATAAATATGACGCAGATGCAAAGTACATGGTATCATCATAATCCTGTCCCCATTAATCCAATATAAAAAGGAACCTTCCCCTCCGCCACAAGCAGGTCCAGACCCCTTGTGGCCCATCTAGTCGTTTCACCACTTTCATCTGCGGCCTTTCATCGTGCCCCGCAAAAAAAACCGCTTAGCGGCGACCGCCAAAGAGCCCGCGGATCTTGTTGTCAAGCTCTTTCAAACGGCAAATGGCAATCAAGTCGTGTCGGTGGAAGAAGGCTCTGCAACGCTTACCGTAGATGTCTGCGGGATAGGTTAGCACATTCAATCATTGCAGCATCGCGCACAGGAGAAGTGTCACGTACACATTGGTACCGTCAGTAGGCAGATGCCAATCTGCACAATGGATATGATGGTCAGCACATGCGTGATGCCGCCCTCAATCAGCCACTCCAGAGCGTAGAATGTGACGAGGAAACTGAAGAAATTCTTGAAAATAATCGTCAATGTGAATCCTTCAATCGCAATATCACCTAGTGGCAGGCAGTGTCAGTACGTTGTTCTTCCAACAAAACGGGTCCTCGGTCACTTACGATACGCGTCAACAATGTAGAGAGAGCTGGCCACGGCGCCAATCACCATACCAGCCACCTCAAAGCCAAAGAAGACGAGCGGGACAATAAATGTGTACTTGTCGGCGGCAACCTCTTCGACAGTTAGTGCAAAGCCAAACATGCCGATACCTCCGGTGATGAGCATGGGAATAATCAGAAACATGCGCATCTCCGGCTCGTACACGCCACCATTGAGCTTGGTGAACCACTTGGCCGTCGTATCGGCCAGGACGCCGGACACGGCAAAACCGCCTAGCGCGCCAACAAACGCGCCAGTGTAAGCGTAGCCGCTAACAACCTCACCCAGCCAGTAAGGGGGGCCAATAAAGATGGCAGAGACCAGAGCACCTAGAAAAATGGTCCATGCAATCATGGTGCCTTGGATGAGGCATGCCCAGAGAAAGGCGGGGTTGGCCAGGAAGGGGAACGGACGGAGCAGCAGTGTCAGGTACGGGTCGTCCGTCTTGGTTCCGTCAAACAAAGACATGGATTCGACAAACGTCTTCTTGGGGGTGTTGGCGTTGCCCACATGCTGGCGTCGGTTCGTGGGCAGTAGGCGGAATCCACCACCCGACTCCTTCTCGTTAGTCTGGGACGAGTCAGAAGATGCTGGCTGCTGGTGGAGCACGTCCTCTTCCGTATAGACGTCCGTGTTGTACCGGTTCTCGCGGCGGAAGGCGGTTTCGGGGCAAAACATGATGACGAACGGGAGAGTGGCAGCAGAAAAGATGGCCACAAAGTTAAAAGTCCATCCAACACCGAGGGCCTGCGTAATCTTTCCTACAACAATAGGAGTGAAAAATGCGCTGCCAAAGACGGCAAGGTTGGTAAAGGCCATGCGGATACCACGCTGGTGGACAAAGTACATGTCACCAACGGCGGCGTTCAGCAGACTCTCGTACGGCGCAATGCCGATGCCCTGGACGGCGCGAGCCCAGGCCATGCTCTTGTATCTCGCGTTGAGCGTGGACGGGGATGGCGGCGGATAGTCGTTGGAATCGATGGCGCCAGCCCACGCGCTGCTGCCAATGACGATGCACAGTCCGAGGATGAAGAGATGGCGCTTGCCCCAGACACGGCCCGAGGGCACGAAGAAGATGACGGCAGCGCCAGCGCCAGCGAGGAGATATCCAGTGAGGACAATGGACATGTCGAGGGTCGGAGCAACGGCATTTTTGAGCCTGACGGTATTCGGTGCGAGTATAGGGCCAAGACTGGTCGCGAGGATGCCGGCCCAGCTGAGAATCGCGGTGACGAGATCGCGCTTCCACAGAGGCCAGTTGAGAGGGTCGTTGGGGTCATCGGATGGCTGAGGAGTCTACACACAACTCATGGTTAGTCCCCTGAAGTAGCTCTTATTTCAGGGAAAGAGGCGCGGCCAAACGAACCAGAATAATGGGCACTTTGCCGCTGTTGTCGACCTTGAGGCCAGCCTGGTCGCTCTCAGCTGTCGCGGCTTGTGGCCTTGAAGGATCATCATAGTACCTGGTGGTGCCTAGAGTCCAAATGTCAGTAGGCGCAATGCGAGGGAGACGTCAGGTCGCCAAGACGAGGGTCGCTGGGTTGCCATCACGTACCAGGCACCTTCTCCCGGTTCTTGGGCTCGAGGATTCCAAGCCCCATGTTATGAGACGTGACACTTCAAGCGATACTTGAGAGATGCGTCTAAAACAGGTGACGATTTTCGTAGAGGAAGCTGTCTGGAGGAAAGTCGTGAGGGCTTCCAGGCACCTTTTGGAATGTCCAAAATGCGAAAGATGGGCTCCCAGGTCGCGACGGCCGAAATATTGGGTAAGAGCGGTAAGTTCCGAGACGGCAAGGTCGACAAAGTTTTGCGCCACACCACAAGCTGCGAGGACGATGGGAAACGAACAGCCCGCCCTCGTTGGATAGACAGACGACTCTTGCGCGCGCGCGGTAGTCAAGACGGAGCGTCCAAGGCGAGTGAGGTGGAGTTGATAGGGAACAAAAAGAAGGGACTTTGAGAATGGGGTGAGGAAGAATGGGGTGATGAGGAATGGGTCCTCGTTCAGGGCAGGGGGCGGCAGAGGAGGAGAGTGAGAGCGTGAGAGTGAGTGGGCACGAAGAGCGGGCAAATGTGGTGCTCATCAAGCTTGGCCAAGACTCTGTCACACGGCCGAGTTGGGTGAGCACGATGGGCCTGTGGCGGTGTCACCGCTCCGAGGACGCTGCGAAATACTACTTGGATCGTTTTACAAGCGTGTTCGCCTTTAGTTAGGGCATTCTACCCGTACCGAGCAATTTCTACCAAACGTGATCCGATTCTCCCCAGATCAGGATCAACTCAATCCAGCAGCAGGGCACATGCTTGCTTCCCTGGCCCGGCTTGGCCCAAACTAGACATCAACTCCATGAACAGTGGAGAAGCGGATAGAGAAGCGGGCGAGAAAAGACCAAAGCATAAGCTAGCAAAGGATTCGGCCGTAATACTGGCGTTGCACGGCCGCCAAGTAGGACGACGCTACGGAGTACACAAGCGCCCGCTTCAAGTCCAGCGCCAGACCTCGGGCTACTGGACCATGTTCAATCCTGTCCTTTCATGATGGGCATTACATTGCTTTGCAGATCGGATATCCCGTTCCACCCAACCATATCCACAATCCCCAGCACACATGCCGCAACATCCCTGAAGGAAAAACATCCCTAAAGCATGGGGCGAATGCCGCTCGCTGTCCAGTGGATAGGCACGCCCAAAACCGCAAAAAGAATACAGCTGCACCAGCCCCTACAGCTACAGTGGACCATGCAGCCCTTCCAGTGGTTCCACAGAGCTCTATGATGCATACGAGTATCTACAGACAATCCATTGCTGTCATCGAGTTGTAGCTCTTGGTCGCCTTTCTCACCAACAGGCTCTTTTTTTTCCCTCCCTCGGTCAGCGACGTCGGTGGGCTGTCGTTTTCTTATTCAACCCATTTCCTATCTAGGAAAGGCTCGTATGCGCCTGCGTATTCGTATCTCAACAGCCGCAATGAGCCAAGAGGGTGCACCCGGCCGCGTGGATGTCACCTCCCGGCTGGGTGGCGCACCACCCAGAACCCCCAAAGAAGTTTGCGAGTGACATGAGCTGCCGCGCGACAGCCCACTGTCGACGCAGGTATCGCAGTAGCGCATCCAGCTTACCGCAGCTTGTTGCTGCCCCTGTGACGTGCCTGCGGTTTCCTCCCCCCCTCCAATCGAGTGCGACTCTGCTCTGAACACCACCTCGCTCCCCGCCCCGGCACCATTGCATCGGGGCTTGCATACTCACCTTGATTGGGTACCGCGGTGTCTCGGCTAATATCACTGGCTTGTTATGGGTGGCAGGGCAATAGTACCTATTCATAGCCATGACACGGCCAGAGCGATGATGCTTGCGAGTCAGAAATAAAGTCTAGCTCTCGTAAAAACGACAAAAATTAGCATGGCGGCAAGGTAAAAAAGCTTGAAATACCAAGGGGTCCCAGTATTTATGCCCTGTGAACTTGCTGCGTTCGGTGTTGACCAGCACCCCCGCCGTATCGGACCCGAGAAGCGGCTGGCTTTGGTGGGTGCCCTGAATGCGAATACGCCCGGCCCCCACGCCCACTCCCGCTACCAGGCCACGCACTGCCGTGGGCTCACCACCAAGACAATGAAGGCCGCTGAGACAGCTCCAGACAAACGTCTGTATTTCCTCGCGTGCATCTTGATCGCTGCTTGGGAGACTTTCTCAAGCCTAGTCCAATATGAAAAAATTATCTATAAATTTGTAAAAATTAAATGTCTCTATTAGCGTCACTAATGACAATGCAAGGCTGGCTGGCCAATTCTGTCTGTATTCTTGTTGCCCGGCTTCTTTCACCTGCATATGATATAATTGGCATCGCCTTAACTCAGGAATCGGGCGCCTTTCAAGGGTTCACGCCTCATGCACGATCTAAATCTGACATGCAAAGCACTTTCCACATCTACTTGCCTATTCTAGCAAAGTCCCAGCTCTTCCCGCGGCACTTCGCTCCAGCACCTCTTCCGCACCGGCACATCTCGCCCCGTGGGGCCCAAGAGACGCCATTGCGTCCTCGCTTGCCTCTGCTAAGTGCATAGTAGACACTATTACTAAATCATTTCCATTTTAAGTCGCTTTCAGCGCCACTACTGAACCCTTGCATTTAAGAATATTCCTCTTAGACGTTGTGAAATTTGACGCGATAAGATTAGAAATAAAAGATAGATTAACTAAACGTTATAGAGCAGATAGATCTATTTTATATAATAATAATACATTAAATAATACTAATAAAGATATTAATAAAAATATTTTTTAATTCTATAGGTTTTAAAATAAAGCTGACCATAATGTACAGTTGCCTCCTGTAGAGTTTCGCATCCAGATCGGCATAAGCGGCCGTTGGGAGACCGTAGCGTCAAATTTCACGACGTCTAAGAGGAATATTCTTAATCGTATATGAATAGGTACAGGCTCATACTATTGTCCGGCGAGCTGTCGCGAGGACATTTAAGCATCGGTGTTCATATCACCAGTACACGCTAGACTCACGCTGTCCCGCTTCCTTTCCCGGCCTTGTCGGCATCACCGTAATATTTAGGGCCTCCCCGTTGTCATTCCTCGAGCCAGTATCATCCATTTGACTGACCATTTCAAAACCAAGATGGCAGAAATCTTCAAACACGCCCGAGTTCTCCAGATGCTCTACCGTCCATCGCGCTCGCGAACCCATCTCCATATGGAGGTTTGACGCAAAGAGATCTGCTGTGATACTCGACTCAATGGATGCCTCAACCCATTGGTCGGGCTTTCCCTTCCCCTGCTGCCAAACCTTGGGCATTTCCCACGTCACCCGAACTGGAGCATTAGGCGTCGTTGGTTTTGCAGCGCCTTTCTTGTACAGCCTACGATGCAGAGCCACCTCCAAAATGTTTGTGTCGCTTTGGTAATGCCAAACATGTCGAGCTTTGATGGCTTTTACAACTGCGGCGCCTCTTGGTTGATCATCAAACTCCATTCGAAGTCTTCCTGAATTGTTTGTCCTTATGATGGTCAGAAAACAGAGAAACCGATAGTTTGTGTTGGAGACTTACGACACATTGACAGCGTTTAGCCAATGTTCCAGCCAATAACCGTGCTTCTGCGAAACATCCATCGAGTGCTGGCCACTGACTTTTATGTCCCACTTGGAGCTAGGGCAGTGTATGAATGTAGTAAACACCTCCGTCTGTGGGCTATGAGATGTCACGCCTGTGTCTGGGTCGACCTCCACAATGCAGCAATCTGTAGGGTCCGTCCCAAATTCGCAACTGAAGTCATAATATATTTTTGAGCTGATAGGATCCCACTGGGCAAACTTTGGAGTCTTGATTGCTGGTAAAGCAAAAATATCAGATTCGTGCGTAGAGAGCATTGGTGTAAACCCGATATCATTTCCAGCAAGGCCAGCGAGATGTTGTAGTGTCTTTTCTCTTGGGTAGTGCTGACTGTTTTCCAGCTCAACCAGATTTGATGAAAACTGTTTTAAATAAATTCTCCCAAAAGTCAACCGAAGAGAAATCTGCCCCGGTAAAACTTGCAGAACGGCAGCAAGGCTTTTGATCCGACGTTTCGTGTCCTGGAACATAGGAGATGACCCGTCGTGACGCCTCTTTGCTGGCAGAGTGACTCTCGCTGAACGTTTGGCTGGCTTGGCGGGAATCTTTGTTGGACTCTTAGCTGGGTTCCTGGTTGGGCTCTTTGTTGGGCTCTTTGTTGGGCTCTCGGCTAGCCATTCAATGTCAAGCAAAGATTCATATTTAGTCTCCAGGCAAAGGAGAGGTGGGACTGGCGGCAATGTCTCATGCAACAATAGCTGGCGGGAAGATGTTCCACTTAGAGAACTTCCCATCTCCTTAGCAGACACGATGTTGGTTTCTTCAAACGAAATTAGGTCCTCTTGGTCATCCATAGTCGTCCCGTTGGTTGACCTGTAACATAATGCCACAGGTTCCAGCATTTGGTTCTCGCCCCATTGTATATCTCCAAGGAGATTAACAACATTCGAAGGCGTTATGGACATCTCAGGTGCGTCTATTACGGAGCCCCCGGAGTCGCTGACTGCTTTGCAGACACCTACCCTCCAATTTTCAACTGGGTATGTGGCTGCAGATGGACTGCTTCCAAGCACGCAATTCGGGGAGCCTTTGATATGTTTCGATACGATTTTTGGATATTGGTAATTCCTCAACGCCGTGCATTCAATATCATGAGGTAGTTTCCCATAGGGAATGTTTGCGTGTTTGTCGTAGTCAGGCTTCCAGGTGCCATCTAGGGCGAGCAGCTTTGTTCGCACCGTTGCGGCGCCTAGGAGCACGGAGTACCCATCACTGTTTGCTGTACCGGCATCTAAATACGTCGTTCGATCCATACCGAGATGCGAAAGCCATTTATATGCAAATTGCGTCTCCGCAGTGGTGTTTGTAAGGATTGAGTGCGAGCATTTTCCGGCCGAGTTCTTGAAGCGACGAGCTTAGGAGATGCAGCAGCTCTGTTTGTGTATTAGACTTACCGATATCTCAACCAATATGTTAAGCTTGGCGACTACCGTTTTAAGGGCGCCTTCGCTTTCGTTTGAGCCAATATATGCCAAGCTATTAGACATATTGTACGACACTGGGCAATTGTCAATGGTATAGACGTCCGTAGATGATTCTGACATGACGTTGCCGAGAATTTCGCGGCACTTGGAAAGCAGCTTCTGAAGGCTCGTGCTTCGGTGGCAGGCTTCCAGACCTCTCCATAGTGTTTTGAACTTTACGGGCGATAGAGGTTCTGGAAAGACTGCTATATCCGCAAAGCCGAGCTTTGTCCAGTCTGATTTGTTGTGGGTTGCCCAGGACATGACCCTGGGGTTGTCAGTCACGATTGAGACATCGCAGCCGCTTGTATCTTGGCCGTCATCAATAATATCAGCATCGTCGTTGACAATGTCGGCAAGAACAGAGTCTATGTTGTCGCATATCGTCGCTTTGTGGCCAATCTTGCTAATGCACTTGAACCAAGGCACATCTGGCTCGTAGAGTATTTCCGTGAGTGTCTGTTATGCGTGTTAATCATCAGAAAAGAAAACATCAATGTCTTCTTACTTCACCACAGCTTGTCTTGGCTGCCTGGATGACCTCCTCTACTCCAGCAGAAACTAGAGGCGGGTTGCATGATATGTAATACTCAACATACTCGTCCATGTCGACGCGTGCTGGAGTATGTCCGACGCAGAAACGTGTTTGTGAGTCGCTTTCGGGCGAGAAAGGTTGCCAGGTGGCAAGCAGCTGGCAACCGGTGAACAATTGGCAGATGCCAGGCGGTGGCAGCTGGGAGCTCGGCTTGAACCTACAATATTCGCCGCGGTATAGGATAATGCTTGTGAGCATTCAAACATATATTGTCTGACGTCCTTGCACAATTTCACTACACTCGACATTAATTCGGTTTCGTTGTGACAATAACAAGCCAGGTTTGTAAAGTCTCTTTATTCTTGCTCGTGGCTCTGATTGGCTCTATTGTACCTCATCCATGCCCTTTTCCGCTCCAGGAATAGCCCTCCTCTTCCTCCCCCCATCTGCCCAACGCCAATGGAGGTGTAAACAGCGCAGTTCCAGTAATATTCTAGGCTGGAATGACATTACACCACATGCTAATTCAAGACCTCAACAAGAAAACAAAAAAAGACGGGGTCAACTATTCCAACGCCGGGGCTCGGTTTATTGAGCTGCAATCCTTGTCGCTCGTGCTGTGCTGACAACAGAAGAGAAACAAGACAAAATAACAAAAATAACAAAAGAGAGTAGACCAGCTGAAAAAAGGTTCTGTGCTGCGCAAGATGCAAGAATGGTCGTCTATCTGGTGAAGAATAGCCCCAAGATAAGAATAAAATGCTAAAGACGTGACATCAATCGTAAGGCGTGGCTGTGGACGCGACATGTAAATAAGGCATGCCATAGGGCGCTCGATAGGGCGCTCGATGGGGCGCTGTGCTCTGGAATAGACGAGGTTGTGCGGACGGCATCAGATTGCCTATTCGGCACCCTTGACATTCTTTTTGACGTTGAGAGCCCATTTCAATTTGTGCAGGGCGTCTCGCGCCTCCTCGAGCATCTTCTCTTGCTCAGTCTCCCGCCGTCGAGCGTTGGACTTTATGTTATGCAGGTCATCGTCCTGTGTCTTTTTGTACTCGGCGAAAAGTCGCGCAATCTCCTCCTTTTCTCGTCGTAGCTCCTTGATGTTGCTGTCCTGCTGCTCGCAGAGGTCCCGCAAGGTCTGGATCTTGTCGTCGTCGTCTTTGCGTTCCTGGACAATGGTGCTAATCTCGCCTCGCATGCGGGTCACGGCTCGCTTGACCTGGTCGCCTTGTTCTCGCCAGTGGGAGGAGATGGCATTGTAGCGGCCCTCCATGAGCTGTGCGTGGGTGTTTGCCTTTTCGACCTGTTGCTTTGTATCGGTGCGCATCTTTTCCATTTCGTCTCTCCAGGTCTTTTCCGAGTCAATAGCAGCCATGGCTTTCTTCTTCTCGGTATCGACCGTCGTCGTCAGCGTCTCGACTTGCCGTTCCTTTCGCGCCAGCAGCGTCTTGGTAACGTTTGCTTCGAGCAGTCTTCCTTCGTATTCGTTAATCATGCGATCCATCTTGTCCTCAACGAGCTTGGCAGCCTGCTTGGCCTCCTCGGCCCGCAGGCGTTCAATCTGAATCTCGCGTTTCAGGGCATCGTTGTCGCTGACAAGCTTGTTAATGACGCGACCCGTCTTCCCAAGACCAGCCTTGCCGATGGTCGAGTCCCACTGGCCGGATTCCGGGTCGGTGCCTTCTGATATTATGGGCGAGTCCTTTTCGGAGGGCGGCTCTATTACTCTGACGCCGCCTGTGTTCCATCGGCCTGTCGACTCGGAGGGAATCTTGGGGGGATGTGACGTCTTGGGATCGTTGTCAATGGTGAGCGACGCGGAGAGGCCGCTGGTGTTGCTATTGGAGGGGGAGAAGCCGTTTTGCTTCACTTCGGGGCTGGACTCGGAGCTTTCGAAGCTGGGGACGGAGCGAATCGTCGCAGCCCGGCCGATGGCGTGCTTTGCAGCCAGGTTTTTTGAGGCGGCCGGCATGCTGTTGATGGAGGCCGTTGAGGCGGGCGCTAGCGTCTTTGAGGATGTATCATCTAGCAATTGGACGTTGTTAACTCTGGTTGAGGCTGTTGGCAAGGGACAACGGCGTCAGCGGCAGTCGGGCGTATTTTTTTTTGGGCGGATCAAAGAGCGGAGGAAGATTGGGGAAGAAGGGGAAGTCCAACAAGCGACGTCTCCATCATCTCTCAGGTTCTTTGTTCTGGCACCAAAAACGGCAGGGCGGTCACTGGCTTTTTGGCTTGCTTGCGCACATGGGGCTGGCGGGACGGACGGTCTTTGCGCGTTCCCCATGTCCAGTGGCAGTGGGACGACTGGGCTGTGTGGTGTATGTTTGTACATAGTAGGTCACTCACCTTTGGTAGAGTCTTGATGGATGGCAAAGTTCTGCTTCTGGAGGCGCTTTCGAGGCATCTCCACGCCGTCTTGGTCAAGAGGTAAGCGGCGATGAGTAGTCCGTACGTGCTCTGAATCGATCAAGGACGGTTCGAAGTTTATTTTGTTTGTGCAGAGGCAGCGTGAGAAGGGGCCCTTGATCGTGGGACGCGTTGAATTGGCTGGCGCTCGTTGGCCGGGGCGTGCAGTGCATGCATGGGTGCGTCCGTACCTTAACGCCCGCGTTTCCAGCCTGTCACAGGCAAAGGCGATGCGGGAGCCCTGGGCCTAGTTGAGCATAAAGTGGGTGGGCCGGCGACCGGTTAACCCCTACGCGCCACTATCTCTCCTCTCCCCTTGGCCGGCACTGCGTGAAGCTCAAAAGGCTGGAGTGCAGGCTACGCCGCCAGGGGCATTAAATTGGCTCCACAAAACGGTGCTTTGGGCTAGCGACCGTGGCCAGCTCAGATGGGCGGCATTGACGCATTGCGAAGCCAATAATTATGCGACATGAGATGAACAGGGCAATTGGGCTACGCGAGGCTACGGAATGAATGCCCGATTCTCGCAAGAACGCGACGGAGAAACTAAAATACTGTATATCACACAAGAGGCCAAGGGAGATCCTCGACCTTGATCTTCTATGTCGTACTTTTCATGCTATTGGCGGTGTATAGGGACACTTCAAGCCAAAGTCAAGGGGCTCTCCTCCGACGCACTCCTCGTGTCACCCACGTCTTCCGTCCTCTGGATTTCGCAACCGCAATTGGCTTTCTTCTCTGAAAAATACGCGTTGTCTCTGTTTCACCAAATTCATTGGCGGAGGATGCCACCTTGCTCGTCTGTGGCGCTTCTTGAGGCGTCTTAGTGCCAAATGAACATGCAGGCGCATTGACGCGAAACTCCTGCCAAATCTTGCCTTTAAATACACGCAGCAGAAAACCAGACACCCAAAGCCACCGCTTATTCAATTTCTGAGCATCTACCATCCTAACCATTGCCACATACATGATGTAGCGTCTCGTTTCCTGTGCTTCCCGCCCGGCGGCTGCGGCACGGCAATCTCGCTCCGGCCGATGATGTCACCCGTGCCGAGTTTCCGAGCAAGCGGGCCGACCATACTCGTCGAGCAGGTCGCTTGTTAGGATTCGAGTTCCAAAGAGGTGCTTATAGATACGGCTTTTTCAATCATGTCTTTGTAGAGAGTCTCGAAAATCAACTTGTTGACGACAATTGCAGTGTAAAAGACGTCCTCAGTCAACCTGTCTGGCAACCGCCACTTACACGCTGGAGCCGGATGCACCCCAACTCTCAACGCCTGTGCAGAGATTAGACTCATCACAGGTTGACTGGGGACTTTTACATAATGCAGAGTCTTTTTCGGGAGAAGTATTGTTATCCCAGCCTACGTAGGCTCGGGGCGGCCTTTTGAACCCAACCACTCCATACTCGCCTCTCCCATTCGAAACCAATCCCCAGGCGCACCATGACCACCACTACTTTTAGCGAAGATCTCGGCCAGCACTGGCCGCAATTCTGCCAGCTACTTCTCGCCGTCGGCCTCTCGGCAGCAATTGGCATCGAGCGCCAGCTGCGTCACAAGAGCGCCGGCCTGCGCACCAACACCCTCGTCGGCCTCGGCTCCGCCCTCTTCATGCTCGTCTCCAAGTACGGCTTCACCGACGTCCTCTCGCGCTCGCAGGTCGTCGTGGACCCCTCGCGCATCGCCGCGCAGATCGTCTCGGGCATAGGCTTCATCGGCGGCGGCATCATCCTCAAGCAGCAGAGCGACGTCCGCGGCCTCACCACCGCCGCCGCCGTGTGGCTGACCTCGGCCGTCGGCTCAGCGTGCGGCGCCGGCCTGCCTGTACTGGCGGCGCTTTCGACCGCGTTATACTTTTGCACAGTCACTGTGCTACCTCTTGCATGGATTGCTGTCGAGAGGCTGCGCGCCAGAAACAAGGCCGCAGAGGTGGCGCTGAGTATCCGCTACGCCAGCCAAAACACGGGCCTGGAACCTATACTAGATGAACTTCTGAAGAGCGGTGCGACCTTGCTGGTGCTCAACAGGGTCGAAGAGGTAATGCTCTCAGCACTTCACAGCCCTGCCTTGGGCCGCCAACCTACCAGGCAGGGTGACACGAACTCGCCCCTGCCGCCGCCTATGCTACCCCAAGGATATCGTCGTATATTCGATGTGAAGCTTACTCTGAAATGCTCTGCCTCCATCAATGACCTGGTTTGCTCTCTATCCCAGCTTGAGTCTGTCATTAGTGTATCAATGGATGATGATGACAGTGACGAGGTTTGAACGGCTGGCTTTTTCTAAGTAGATTAGTAAACGGCGGGTTTCAGGTGAGAATATAGTACCATAATGCTGTCTTTTTATTTCTTTATTAGTGTCGGCTATGGCTCTTGTGGTCTCAGCCTGTCCGCACACAGGGTATCTACTACAAAGTAGTCCTCTCTCAACGTTCCCAAAACGCCTGACTATGCCTGTGACCCGCCCATATAGTATATACAATAAACTGTCTTGTCATCCGCTGATATTTCTGAGTTTCGTCCTCCATGTGCCAATTAAATTGCTTGCCCGCTCCAATAAATTTACGTAGCGATGGCCGTTGACGGTGTGCCTGCAGCCGAATCGCTTCCGCCCCCATTCGTCGCCGCTTCCAGAAAAGCCGGGCGATACTTCGTCAGGTACTTGGCGGCCATCGGTCGGGCGTCCTCATCTAGAGACAAAATAATTAGCAAATGTTTGGGAAAGGACTCTTTTTCAGCCCGACTTACATTCTGTCCAGATGCCCTGCACTGTATCTAGCGCCATCTCTTTCACTGGCGGGCGCATTATGACCAAGTACAGCAAGCTTGTCAATGCCAACTGCACCACGCTTGGATCACGGCACATCTGCTTGATGCGCGCCAGCATCCCTTCGTTCAGCTCAGGCAGCTCACTCAGAAATCGTGTCAAGACTTTGTCTTGCGGGTGCACGTAAGGTAGGAATCCGTCTAGGAGCCGTAGCGTGCACTCTTCATAGTGCTTCGGGTAGTCTCTGCCCGACTTGGCGTGCAATCGGTCGTTGTACCATTCCTCAGTCAACCATGATACCGCCACATCAATATGTTTGCGGAAATCCTCCATTATATAGTTGTAGAGGACTTCGCGGATGTTGTTGGACAGCGTCTGCGACGAAGCGTTTCCATCGTCTTCGCCCTTGACCGATATCTCGTCCAGACCCGCGCCGGACCGGGTGGCCAGTCGCGTCAATATCGTCATCCACGCGTCGCGCGTGCCGGAGCTTGCAGCAAGGCGGCTGAAGCCAGCCTTGTTCTTCTTTGTCGAGGGCTCTTCCAGCGACCTCATCATCTCGACAACTTTGGCGACAGTTCCACTGCCGGCATTAAGAGCCATCTGAGGCGTGAGCTGCTGCGGCTGCGCAAGACTGAAGGACTTCAGCGCAAGGTTGTCGCCCAAGTTCAGTGGCTCTACTGCACCAGACTCGCTATCCAGCTTGTTCAAGATCTGTTCCGTATCCTCCGCTGGGTAAAAGTCGGGCTCATAGTCGTCATCGTCATCGTCCACACCTAGTGGCGCGGTGTTCGGGTTGAGTTCTTGGGTTGGCGCATTGGCGACGGTCTGCAGTCGCTCACGGACGCCGTCCACTGCCTTGGCTAACAGCTGCGGATCAAGCCTTGACAGTGTAGTCACTGCGACTTTAGCAACCATTGGCGCCGGCACTTGCGAGATGTCAAATGACCTTAGGCCGTCGCTGCCAACAAGAGTGAAGATGTCCGCCACCGAATGCGGACCAGGGCCAAGTGGTGAGATTTGTATTTGTGCGGGGTTGAGTCGTTGCCGTCTTGCATCGTGGCCGTCGTCTTGCTGTGGTTCCAGAGGGCGTTTCTTTCCGGTGCCATCAAAGGCTTCGGCGACCATGCGCATCATGCGCTCAACATGTTGCTGTATTCTCGGGACCAAAGGATTGTGCGGGTCTCTACGGCTCAAGTGTATCAACAATAGCCGCGAAGTCTTCTCCATGGACTTAACCATAACCTTGGTCCTCGCAGACATCCCCGATTCGGCTAGTTTAAGAGGGTTGAAAGCGAATACAGCATTTAGAATTCTGGTGGACGTTTCGGGGCGGGTTCGGATGAGGATAGATAGGCAGTTCAATGTCGCATCGATCACGAGGGCATCGGTGCTCTCCTGAAGAATTGAAAGCATGCGGTCCAAAAGGCCCATCGCTTCTGCTTCCAGATTGCGAGCGTCGAGTGACTGGTGGTTTTGAGGCACTTTGTCAAGAGAAATATCGAGGCTCGCGGCATATCTGTGCTCTGCTCCAGACGAGGCTGTCTGCGCAAGCACAACTCGCTGTGCAAACTTGACGCAGCAAATCTTCACCGATGGCGCCGCCGTATCCCATATTTGCAGAATTCTCTGCTTGATTCCAACCATTTTCTCCCACGTAATCGTATCATAGCCGTTGTTGATAATCCACCTCAACGCCAGTGGGTAGATACTAGCGGCAGTTTGTATCACACTCCTTAGCACATATGGATCTTCGTTGTCGTTTTGCGCGAGCGATTCGAGAGTCGCTAGGACATAAGGTTGCATCGTCTCCTTCTCGCTGTTCGGCAGAGCAGGCGTCGCAAACGCTTCAGCCAAAAAATCGGCTCCCCATCGTCGAAGCTCTACCGGCGCCGTAGGTCCAATGATTGGCAAAAGACCCCTGACCACGTTCGGATAGTACTTGACATCTTCGAGGACGAGTTTGCGGGCATCGTTTAGTTGTCGAATCTGGTCCGGGAGGGACAGTGTGGCAGTTGCCATGATCGCAATGTGGTACAGCCAGTGGCTGGAACTTCACAAGTGTCGGCTATCGTGATCGACGTAGTGAATATGCTCAAGGGAGATGTATGGCGGTCAGATGGCCTCTGGCGAAGCTGTTGGGGTTTGGACCAGTGCGTCGCGTATGGGCTAGGCTGCCGAAACAAAGCTCTCTATCGAATCTTCATGCTCCGCACAGCAAGTCAATTCGGAAATGCAATTATCGCACTGCTGTCGCTAAATGTCTCTCATGCACAACACCGCAACTTACGATGTTGCTGGCTTTAATGATGCACCGTAATTCGAATCGATGTCGTGCATGCGAAAAGGTTTGGCTGAAGCTTGGGCGTGACGCGGGTCCACTGCTGGTTGGAGCGCAGGTAGGTGCTGGAGCAGAAGCGCCCGTGGCACCACTGCCTACGTCAAATGCGTGTTTAACCGGCGATGAGCCGCCCGCAAGATCAACTCTTTGCAGCACTTCGCGATTGCAACCCTTCCGTCGCATTTCCTTGCAACGCCTTGCATCCGCCCGACGCATTCCCAATCCGATAGCGGCACCTTTCTCTACGGGAATAAGCTACCTTTGTTCCTCCAAAATGCCTGAGTTCGTCAACGCCCATGTCAATTGCTTGTGCTGCAAAGTCTAACAGTCATTAGCCCACACTCGACATACTACGATCGCCGCCTGCGACAAGGCCCGGCACTTATTCGCGCCCGCAGGCCATATCTGTTTAAGAATGCTGTGACTGGCCTTGGATTGCTGGGCCTTGTCGGTGGAATATGTACGCTTGGCAACCATAGCTAATCTCCATCTCCTTCCGAAAATGCTAACCCCCGGAAACTAGACTACTACACACTGCGAGCCGTCGGACAGGACGATTTCGAGGACGTCAAGGTGCCCGAGGTTCCCAGGAAGCCGACCGAGTCCAAGTAATATTATACCTCTACTCTACTGTGGTTTTGGCAAGTCTTCTACAGGAAATGTATACAAAATGAAAAGAATATGCATGGGGTCATGGTGTTACATTTGTTTGATCAAAGTTTGGTTTTATTGACGGAACCGTTCTCAATAGCCGGTTCTGGGGAGCGTTTGTGCAAGATATGAAAATAGAAAACCATCCCATCCGATTTATAGGGGAATTAACAATGCTGCTGTGTACATGCTGCCAGAAAACAAAACACCTTGTAACAATCACCAACGCCGCCGACTCTGCTCAAAAGACATCTTTCCGAAAAGTGTAGCATCAACCCATCAATCCTATATTCATGGTTTCCAGACCCAAAATAAGTACGCAACACCAAAATGCATGCCCTTCACGTATCCAGCCAATGCCCTGTGGGTATCACAAAAATTCCAACGCCAGTTCGCAACCGAGTCCTTACCTGGAAAGGAAACAGTCATATGAAATACCGGCTCGTGCCGTGTTCAAACCGCCGCGGTTTTTGAGCCACGGTTGACGGTCGGCACGCTCCCTACGCGCTTCATCTGATTTGCGCCGGAATTCAATATCGATCTTGACAGCTCTGGGGACTCGGATAGACGGGTAGACACTGCAGGTGACCTCTTAGAGACGCCCCCGGCATCGATCGCAGCCTTTCCGTCTAGCTGTGCTGGCGGGTCTTGTGCAGTAGCTGATTGCACCATCTTATGCGCAGAGTGGTTGGGGTTCGCCCAAGGTGTATCCTTGAGGAATTGTTCCCCCGCAGGCCCTAACTGGTGGATGTTGGTTGTGTGGTAATCGTCGCGTGCATGAAAGCCAGACTTTTGGCGGCCACGTTTTGATCGCTTCAGATAACAGTCAGCAACGATGCTTGGATAGTCGATCACATACGAGTGAGTACTTACGTCCATCGCGTTCAAGTCTGATTTGAGCTCGCTCGTCGACGCGCCTTTCATCTCTGGTCCGGTGGGGAAGCCATCGTACTTGGCCACTCCAGCTAACGCAGAGACTTCGCTGTTATAGGCAATCGCATTTCTAACTCGCTGTGAGGGGTCCTTGGGGAATAGCAGGCCATAATCCGTCAAGCTGTGAGCACTGCGTCTGGCCGTTTGGACACTGTACCACTGCTTGTTGAGACTTTCCAGTGTTTGCTCGCGCTTTTCGCGAATAGCTTGGAAGAACTGGCTCCATATTTGCGCTCGCTGGGCCACAGCCCATTGCTCGTGAGCCTTCAGCTGGAACTCAAACTCAGTCTTGACTTCCTGGGATTTTTGTCCAAGCCGGTCGTCGAGGCACTGCTTCATATTCAGATATTCTCGGTGGGTCGGTACGTCGGCGAGCAGCGATTGCTCCTCTTCTTCCAGTCGTTCTAGACGGTCTTTGTACAGGCTAATGAAGAATGTTAGCTTCATTGCAGGGTTTGGTTGAGGGCTGTTGGGCACTAACCGGTCTCTGAATATACCAAACATCTCCTCAATATGTGTCCAATCTCGAAATGCGTTTTGCTTGCGTTCCACTGCATATTTGTTAGTCCCGTTGTGTGTTGTCGGTCGCCGCCTCAACTTACTCTCTTCAATATTTCTAGCAGCGGCGTCCGCTTCCTCCTCTGCATCAGCTTCCAGCTCCTCATCCTCCTGCTGTTCATTGACAGCTTCGCCAGCTTCATCTGGTATGTCTGTCCCCGTGTCCTCGGCGTCTGCAACCTCGCTATGTTTTAGATTGCTGCGGGTAGCTTTCTTTGTCGATCGCGTCGTGCGCTCTGAGCCTTCGCCTTCTGTGCCAGTGTCGCGGTCGTTTGACGTGGCTTCGTCCTCCTCGGCGCCTGATTGTACGGCACTGTCGAGGTTGACATTTGTCTTATCTTCGTCATTTGCCGTAGCTTCGTCCTCCATGTCGACAGATGCTGCACCGACAGAACCAGTCCGCTTTCTAAGGGGCTGGTCTGATTCAGATTGATCCGCGACAGGCGAGCGTTTCCGCTTGCGATCTTGCGATTCTCTCTTGGATTCGTCACTGCCACGAAGCGTGCGGTTATTTGAAGGTTTCGAGGGCGACTCGTCCGCATCAGCTACGCTAGAAGCGACGGAGGCTGCGTCGTCGCCAGAAGCTGAGACGTCGTCGGGGTGAGTCAGGCTGTCGCTGAGAGTAGCAGCCCTGCGAAGTTTGCTCGGGGTATGCTCAAAAACTTGGCCGCGATTATATTGGTCCACTACGACGTCTTTCTGGCGCTGGTGTCGCGGCGTGTCATAAAGTCGCTCCGTCTCGGCCTCGGTGTCGTTGGCTTCTGAGTTCGCCTCTGATCGAGCGTCGGAGAGGATGCTCTCAGAGTCGGACCCGTCATTCGCAGCGGGATTCTCGTCGCCGCTCATGCTGGAATTGTCGCCTTCATCGCGCTGTATCTGCATGCGCTCAATGTCTTCGTCGTTTTCGTCCTTGTCGTCCACTTCGCTGAGCGGGCTGGAGACGTTGCTGTCCTCGAGGTCGCCGTCGACAGCTGGCTGGGACAAAGTGGCGGAAGCAGATGCGGTCGCGGCCATTGTCAATTAGGAGCGGCGAAATGGACGCAGAATCGGTTCGGTCGGTCAAGCGTGGTGATGGGCTGCCGCGGGCAGCAGGACGGCGTGAGTAGGTGTGGCCTGTGGAGGGTCAGTTAGCGAGGGCGGCAAGCGACCGGCAGTAGGCGACCCGTGAGCGGCGGTCGCGACAGTGAGCACAAACCTCAACGCCTTCGTATATGGGCCTTTGCCAGCCTCGGTGCAGTGTCTGGGGGAGTTCTATGCGTCGTCAAAGCTGCAGTCGAGTCGCTGGTGGGAGAGGTGAAGCATGGGGGGAGGCGAGAGTTGGAGAGGACGGGCTCGGCGCAGTAGTGCTTTGCTACCCGCACCAAAGCAGCGGCACAGAGCAAAACCCGAGAACGGGCTGGGGAGCGACGGGGCAATGGCGGTGAAGCTCGGCAGAAACGCGATCATGGGGGGGTCGCTCTAGCGGCAGCCGCGGCCACAAGACCAATGACGCATTGTTCCGGGCGAGGCTGTGGAGGGTCTTCCAAAATTTTTGGAGAACCGCAAACCGACTTTTGCTACGGACCTGCATTAAACGGTGCTCCAGAGCAGATTCGCGGTGCAAATTCGAGGCTTTGTACCTGTCGCAACGCTCACAAGCAAGTTTAAAATGCCCAAAAAGTACGTACAAGACAGTCGGTTTCCTATATCAAATTTTCGGCGCTAATTGTCATTCAGAAGCACTTTGGCAGCCTCTTCAAAGGCCTTTGATCCCCACCTGGAGGCTCTCTTTGCGAGCAGTGTGAGTAGACCTTTTTTTTCTATTTATTTATTTTTATATATGTTTCTCGTTTGAGCTAACCACTTTATAGGCTGGTCCGGTTCAAGCACCGCCGAAGTCTAGGTATTCGGAATTGAAAAAGAACAAGCCTGAGGCTGCAGAATCAGGCGATGATGAAGAGCTCTCGGAAGCAAGCCAAGAACTAGACTACGAAGATGACAAAGACGATTCGGATGACAGCGACGGTTGTTCGTCAGAAAGCGATGCCGAAGAATCGTCAGATGAGGAGACTAGTTACAGCAATGCGAAGGAAGACGAGTCCGAGGCAGAAGTCGAAAACGATGAACCCCGCCGAGACCGAAAGCGCAAGAGGAAAAATGACAACGAGGACCTCGAAGAGAAGTACCTTTCTAATCTAACCAAGGAGGATTCCGCTGAGCCGGAAGGAAAGCGCCTGAAGGCCAAAGATGACGACAAGGCTTCGGAAGAGGACTCCGATGAAGAGGATGTGGAAATGCCCGTGCATGAATCACTTGACAAGACCGCGAAGGCTGAAGAGGCAGACAAGGCAGCCCGCACAGTCTTCCTCGCCAACGTCTCGACCGAAGCGATTTCAAACAAGGCGTCCAAGAAGATTCTTGTGAAGCACCTGTCATCCGCCCTTGACACCGAAGACTACCCCATTCAGAAGCTTGAATCGATCCGATTCCGATCCACAGCCTTCTCTAGCGGCTCCATGCCCAAGAGAGCAGCGTATATCACAAAGGCTATCATGGACTCCACCTCACACTCAACCAATGCCTACGCCGTCTTCTCTACCACGGCTGCCGCCCGACGAGTCTGCGCCCAGCTCAACGGCACCGAGATCCTGGGCCGCCACCTCAGAGTCGACAACGTTGCGCATCCCAGCCCTACTGACCACCGCCGATGCGTGTTTGTTGGCAACCTCGGCTTCGTCGATGACGAGACTGTCCTGAACACCAACGAAGACGGCGAGAAGGAGGCGAAGAAGCGCAACAGGGTGCCCGCCGATGTGGAGGAGGGCCTGTGGCGCACATTCTCCAAGCACGGCAAGGTCGAGAACGTCCGTGTCCCCCGCGACCCAAAGACCAGAGTCGGCAAGGGCTTCGCCTACGTCCAGTTCTACGACGCCAACGACGTCGAGGCAGCCTTGCACCTCAACGACAAGAAGTTCCCTCCCATGCTCCCGCGCAAGCTCCGCGTCACGCGCGCCAAGGACCCCCGCAAGACAGCCCAAGCCATCGAGCGCAGCAATGCAAAGGCCGGCGGCGACGCACCGGGCAAGCGCACCTCGAAAAACTCCACCTACAACCCCAAGATGACTCCCGACCAGCAAGCCGCCGCTGGGCGTGCAGGCAAGCTTTTCGGTAGGAAGCAAGGCGGCGGCGTGCCGAATGGCTTCAAGGCGCCAGAGAAGATTGTCTTCGAGGGCCGCAGAGCCACTACCAAAGATGCGCTGCCTAAAGATCTCAAGGCAAAGAAGAAGAACAAGGGCAAGAAAGGCCGGCCGACGAACAGAGGTGCTCGCCGCGCAGCGGCGTGGCAGAAGAAGGGCTCTGCTTAAATCGAGCTTTTGAAAGTCGATTTTGCTGTATGTGCATTGCATATTATATCATTTGGACCACTAGGCGTTTGGGGCTATTAGACCGAAAAGTTTATGTCGTTTTTTTCTGTTGGAAGCATTGCGGATGGAAATAATGGCTCAGTTGTACACACGTATGCATACTGCTTAAATGCAATATACCATATTAAAGTCGAGACGATTTCAGTCACAGTGACAGTTTTTGTAGTAACGGCTGAAAAGGGGATATCAACATCAATTTTTGCCTGCCTGCATCTCGAAGTGACATTTGTCGAAACATAGAAAAAGAGAAAAAGGATAAAAAGAGGTGGCTATAATAGTCTTTATCTATTAGACGCGGGTCACCAACAAACGACCAGCTCCATCCATAACCTCTGCAAATAACACTGGTCTTCCACCAACCATCAACTACACGTATACGACTGAAGAAAAGCAGGAAGATGCCATCAGGCAAAGTCTACTTGTCAGCGTATATACTACACTCACCGCTGGTCTCCATGTAACGCCGCGTTTGGGAATCGAAGGGGGTAGGACAGGTGCTTTCGCGCAGTTTGTGGGCGGCTTAGTACTCAAGCTCCTCCTCGGGCTCAAAGGAGTCGGCGGCAACCTCCTCGTAGTCCTTCTCCAGGGCAGCGAGATCTTCACGAGCCTCGGTGAACTCGCCTTCCTCCATACCCTCACCAACGTACCAGTGGACGAAAGCGCGCTTGCTGTGCATGAGGTCGAACTTGAGGTCAAGGCGAGACCAGGCCTCGGCGATGGCGGTGGTGTTGGACAGCATGGAGACGGAGCGGTCGACAGCGGCAAGACCACCGTCCTCGGCGGGAGCAGGGACAGCCATGGGCTTCTGGTAGTTGACACCGAGCTTGAAGCCGGTAGGGCACCACTCAACGAGGTTGAAGGAAGCCTTGGCCTTGACGGCAGCGACGGCGGCGGTGCAGTCACGGGTGACAACATCACCACGGTACAGAAGGGCGACAGCCATGTATTTTCCGTTTCGGGGGTCGCAAACGACCATCTGGTTGTTAGGCTCAAAGCCTGTACAGGTACACATGTCAGAAAGCGTTCAATTCAGTGGTGAAACAGACTTATTACTTACACTGGAAAGTAAGGTCATGGACCTTGAAGCTCTCGTGAGCGCTCTTGGCAGCAGAAACGACCGGGGCGTAGCTGATGAGAGGGTAGTGGATACGGGGGTAAGGGACCAGGTTGGTCTGGAATTCGTTGAGATCGACGTTCAGGGCACCATCGAAGCGCAGAGAGGTGGTGATGGAGCTGACAACCTGGGCAATCAGGCGGTTCAGGTGATCGTACGAAGGACGGGGAACGCCGAGGTTGCGGCGGCAGATATCGTAAACGGCCTCATTGTCGACGAGGAAAGTGCAGTCGGAGTTCTCAATGGTGCTGTGAGTGGAGAGAACAGCGTTGTAAGGCTCAACGACGGCGGTGGCGACGGAGGGAGCAGGGTAGACGGCGAATTCCAGCTTCGTCTTCTTGCCGTACTCGGTAGCAAGGCGCTCCAGGAGCAGGGCACCGAAACCAGAGCCAGTACCACCACCAAAGGAGTGGAAGACGAGGAAACCCTGGAGAGAGTTGCAGTTGTCTACGGGACCCACAAGTTAGCTCTCAAGCACCACCCGGCATATACGGGCAACATCAACTCACCGGCGACGCGGCGGACGCGCTCCATGACGCTGTCAATCATCTCCTTGCCAATGGTGTAGTGACCACGGGCATAGTTGTTGGCAGCATCCTCCTTGCCGCTCATCAACAGCTCGGGGTGGAAGAGCTGACGGTAGCCACCAGTGCGGATCTCGTCAATAGGAGAGGGGTCGAGGTCGACAAACAGAGCTCTGGGAACGTGCTTTCCATTGCTGGTCTCGGTGAAGAAGGTTTCAAAGGAGCCGCCCTCGTCGACATCCTTGGCGTTGGGGTCGGGACGGCCATCGAAACCAAGGCCGTGCTCGAGGCAGTAGCTGCGATGCCGGAGTTAGCACGGTAACGAAGGGTACAGCGTTCGGGATATCTCGGTTCGAATTCGTCGAGATGGGGGCAAACTAACAGCTCCCAAGCAGAGTTACCCAGCTGGGTACCAGCCTGGCCGAGATGAAGGTGAAGAATCTGGCAACGCAGAGGTTAGCGCCGTACAATGTGAAGGTCCGTCATGGCTTCACCAGCAAGCCAGCGCCAAATCAGGGGGGAAGCGGGGCTCGACGCGAACAATGGCCGTGGCACCAGAGTCGGCGGGAGCAGCTCATTCCGACAAGAAAAATACATACTTCGCCCTTCATTTTGTATACTTATTGAGAGAAGCGGTTCGGTAGAAAAGGTTGGTCTGGGGAAGTTGAGTAGCGGCGGAGACGGCGGGTAGATGCGCGCAGCGCTGATGGGAGGAGGAACAGGTCGGTCGGTCGTGGTGTTGAATTTCCAATGGCCCTCACTGTTTGGAAGTTCTGTGTGGGCTACCTTGAATTGGCGGGGTCGATCAACAAATCACCCTCGGCGGCCAGGGGAACCAGCAGGAGCATCAGGTGTAGCGGGTACCTGGCTGGGCCCTGGACTTAGCCGCCATCTGTTGTGACAGCTACCTTTCACCGCTAAATTGCGCTGCCTGCTAGGCACCTGTGCCGGGACATTACGCTGGAGCTGGAGCGTTGCTTGGGCGGTCGTGGCGGCGTGATTGATGCAGGGCCGCGCTGGGTCCCCACGCAGTGCTACCGTACTAAAGCAGTTCTCGCGTCGTCGTCCCCAAGGCCCGCCAATGAGAGACACTGTCTAGAAGCTACGGCAGCCTTGACTGGTTGGTGGTGTGGCTTTCGAGACACCAACTGCGCATTTCCCGCTGCAGCTAAAAGCAGCCTTAAATCGTTTTTTTACGACCTCTTCGCCGTCTACCCGTAGAAACATTCACACCCAGCTTCGCATCACCACAGCTTCAGACGCGTCGCGCCTCCCGCCCAGCTTCTGTTTGTTTAGTGGGTTCGATGAGGAGGCGTTTTACTCCCTTTGGTTGGCCCGCCAAGGTGGATCGAGCCTCTACACCACTTTGCTCTTAGCGCGTATTCGGCTCCATCGCCGCCGCTGTGTAGAGAAATTGGGTGACAATGCGGCTTTGCTTGGGAGCATACTCGTAATAGGCAATACCATCTATGGGCCTGCTTGAGAGCTCCGATAAGATTCGCAATCACGGAAATGCTTTGAACATTACTGTTGAATCTGGCGGCAGGCCGTGAAAAGTCTCTGCAGATTCAACCACACTTCGAGCGAGAATCACTTCATCAACGAGAGACCCAGCAACTCCACATCAAGCTTGGAAATTCGGAGCTTATCCAATCTCGTGTCATCCCGTATTGTTGCTCAACTAGGCAGCTTTATCTTTTACTACATAGTATCTGAACGGCACTGATTGTCTACTGTATCGATAAAGTATGCTAATCCGGGCTGCGCTGGGTGCGCCAGCAACGATATACTGGCCCTATCAAGGCAACCTATAATAGCTAGCAATAGCAAAACACCTCATGGAAATTTCACGTCTTCCAGCTAAATATCAAATGCTCTCTTTCCGCTATCATTTTTACAGCAAATTCTCGCAGCCATGAGATCCATCTACAAGGACTGCCCAATCTGGATAATCTTGAGACCCTCGTCCCTGCCATTGGCTCTGCAGCGCAAGGTCTCCACCTAGAATTTGGATGGTCGGCCAATTATTATGCCGATGCCGTGGCTCGCTTCGACAAGTGGTCAGGGCCGTCCCTCACCCAAAAAAACGGGCGCCTCTCACACACAAAGTATTAGGTCACCTGACACGAGGGGCGAAGGGCACGAAAACCCTACTGGCGAAAATTAGAGGACGCTACCCATCAACCCTCGCCAACAGCGCATTCAACCTGAGTCCCCAGTCCACGGTTCAATCATATTCGCTCGTCGATTAGTCCATCGATAGGCGAAGTCAAGACTCATCAACACCGCAAACATGGCTGACGAATACGTACGTGTTTAATTCGCTACACGAGCAAAAGAGAGAGAAAGAGAGAATCGAGTTTCGCACCGTCGAGCCTTTCAGAACTTTGTATCCCGCCGACCATCGTCATCGTCGCCCAGCAAAGCCCTTTGGATTATTTTTTCTTTTGTGCCCTCGGGCGTTACGAATAGGAACATCGTTTCAGAAGACGATACGTGCTCTCGACTTTCTCTCTCTGTCTCGACTTTTGCTCCCGATAGCACCGGCCCAAACCGAGTACTGAGGTGCTGACAAAATTCTGCTTTAGAACGCCGAGGAGGCCGCTGAGATCAAGAAGCGCCGCACCTTCCGCAAGTTTTCCTACCGAGGAATCGATCTCGACAAGTACGTGTTTTCTGCTACTCTTTCCGGGCACTCGTGACGGTTCCCGACGGACGAAATCTTGAAATTCTTCGCACTGCGGAACCTAAACTAGCATGCCCCCGGACGGAGGAAAAGCATACTGCAGGGACAAGGAATAGCCTTTGCTAACATGGAATCTCTTTTCACAGCCTTCTGGACCTCACCTCCGACCAGCTCCGCGATGTCGTCCACGCCCGTGCCCGCCGCAGGATCAACCGTGGCCTGAAGCGCCGCCCCATGGGTCTCATCAAGAAGCTCCGCAAGGCCAAGCAGGAGGCCAAGCCCAACGAGAAGCCCGACGTCGTCAAGACTCACCTCCGTGACATGATTGTCGTCCCCGAGATGATTGGCAGCGTCATTGGTATCTACTCCGGCAAGGAGTTCAACCAGGTTGAGATCAAGCCCGAGATGGTCGGCCACTACCTGGCTGAGTTCTCCATCTCATACAGACCCGTCAAGCACGGCCGTCCCGGTATCGGTGCCACAAACTCTTCTCGTTTCATCCCCCTCAAGTAAAGAGGTTGTGTGGTCTTTGGGTGGTTTCTGCATGCACGGACATTTATGGGCGAAAAGGATTGGTTTCGATAGTAGGATGGAATAATACCTTCATCGAAGTCGCTGATGACATTGGCGTACGTGATAGTGAAATAAAACTAGCATTGTTCGCTCCCAAATTGCTCTACTCCCATCTACGCCCTATGGTAAACGTGTGTTGTATGACATGCTTGCGCTTGTTGGGCCGCTTCTTTTTAACTGTCCCTAGTTTGTTGAAATATGTCCAAGCTCGAAGTACCTCTCCCACGTATTTTACGGCATGGATGCTGATCTGACAGTAACTCGCGGCAGCTTCGGCACCTCCACGTCGTCATCCTTAGGTACTGGGGATAGCGAGGGTAGCCTGGAAGCGCAGGAAACCAAAGTGGCGTCGGATGCAGTCCTGTGTCGTCCGCTGTCGGTTCCGTTTCGTCTGTTCTTCAATGCCGTAATCTTGCACAGACGCCTGATAAGTGCCTTTAGCCGGCTCAGCAGCGAAGTTTCGGGACAGAGTGGGCATGTCAGCTCCACGTCGGCCTTGTTGTAGTAGATGAATATCTCCTCCCCCGATTGAACGGGCCGAACTAGCGTGACATGTATCGCATTGGGACTCTTAAAATCCGTCCAGTGCTCTGCATTTGCACAAGATCTACAGGCATGGTTGATGTGTGAGGCAAGGTTGTAAATGTACGCCTTGTCACCCTGCGGCGGCCGAAAGGCATACTCGTCGATGAAAGACTCGAGGCGCTTCCGGTCGAACTTTGTCAGGTGGTCATTTCCACCCGTTGCCACCTTTCTCAATTTCCGGAAACACTTGCGAAGCTCTTCTTTTTGACCAATCTTAAGTAACTCCCACTCTTGGGCCACATTCCGCGTGCCGTACCGCTGCCTCCAATGAATGCAGGACAACGCTGGGGTTTCCATGATGATCTTGTGCCCGTTTGGCCAGTCACGATAGGCAAACACGCCCAGTTTCCGGGAAGTCCCTGTGTCACGAATGTACACGGCTTCGTAGTTTCGCGGGGGTGTGAGGCTATAGCGACTAGCCCTTGAAGTACTTCGGTAGCGTCTGGTGTTAGGTTGCTCTATGGCACCTGTACCAGTGTCGTCGCGCAGTCTCCTTCTAGCCGGTCCATCTAAGATAACAGAATAAAATTAGCCAACTTTCACCTCTATTTTTGCGCTCTCTAGCCCAACTAAACGTTGTACGTCGAGTCTATGGTCGTGCCCTACCGCTCTGTTCTGCAGCCTCGCGGCTAGCTGTTTCAAGTTTGGCTGCTGCTGCCTCAGATTCACAGTTTTGGAAATAGCTGTTGTGTACCGCACGCCTCAGAATCTCGTTACCCATTTTCACGGCTCTCTAGTTGACTGTCGCTCGTCTAGCTTCACCAGTTCACGGCACGGTGGGTAGATAAGTGATACAAACGAACGAGATTATAATAGCGAATGAAGGGAATGAATGTGAATGGCCGACCCAAATTATTACGGCTTTCGCGTTATCATATTCGCATTTTGCTTCTGGTAGGCTGAGAATCAGGTGGCGGTAAACGCGGTGCATCTCTTGGCGGCCAAGTCAGAGCAAGTGCTACCGGCGTACACTTGCAAGCTGAGCCACCATCTCTGCGTCCGCCGCAAAACTTGAGTCAGCTTTTGGTAGTACAGACTATCTCACCACACAGCTACTACGTCCAAAGCTTGAACAAGTGGTAAACAAATGGAAAAGTCGTCTTTATTGACAGACAGTGCGCGAAAACATCTACATTCGCTATATTTGTACACATGCTTCTTCCCCTTACTCCTCCTTGCGCTCCGCCAGCTTCTTAGCTTTCCTCTCCTCGTCCTTCAGGTGTTGTTGCTTGTAGTGCTCCACGACGTGATCCAGGTTGATAAGCTGGCCAGCTTGAACGTTTCGAGGTGCGTGGGATTGGAACGCTCTGTGGTTGTACACATCGTTAGCTGCGGGACAAAAAAATGGTGGGGGTGAATAGCGGCATTTGGACCACGTACTCGGGATATGTCACATCAACAAATCTCTGCTTGGAAGAGCCATTCTCAAAGAGATTTCGGTCGTAACCGGCTTGCTCCATGGCCTTGGTGTGCAGCGTGTTGATCTCCTCCCAGTCCTCTGATCGCGAGCGGTACTTGTTGATCATGTTGCCAATGGAGGATTCGCCCTCCTTGGGAACAATGCTGAACACGGTGACGGCGCCGAGGAACGCAGTCACAGCAGCGATGGATCCTTTCTATAGGGACTAGTTAGCATCGGTTCGGTCGCTCAATTGAGCATCTGCAAAGGGCGTAGCAGTCGCGGGGATTGGGTCCGTCGTACTCCGAAAGATTCATTCACGGCGGCGGGCTTGTGGTGGGCGTCGGATGCATAGGTGCGCGCCGTCCGCTGCAGCTGGCGCGCAGCGCAGCTCACCCTTTGTCGTGCAGCGAACATTGTGGCAGGACTGTGGTCGTCAATTGAAGAGGAGTTGGGCCGTTTGTCGTCGGACTTGGTTGTGGTGATGAGGTCGTTGCCAGAGTTAGTGTGGTTATGTAAGCACCGTTCAGCCAATCACGACCAACCCGTTTCCGATTCATGTCCGCCCCAACTTCAGCGCCGCTAGGTGCCTAATACCGTCCTACCCTGTTGCCTACTGACACAACATCACTGCTAAAAACATGTTGCAATTCCGAAAAGAGCAAGTGGTTTGTGGAAACAATGAGTTTGTCACACATAGAGCACATTCCTTGCTCTGAATATGAGACCACAATATTATTGTTGGGGATGGCAAGCCTCACCGAGGTTACACAAGTGCGCCGCCCGTGGCCATAGGCAATGTAGTGTTCCTGCTTGCTGGGTGCTCATTCTCAGGTAAACAGTTAATGACGAATCCTTGATTGCGACAGCCTATTCTTTGGTCTTGTTGATTTCTTCGAGCCCTCCTCACCGAGCTCTGAGTTCGAGACATTGGAGCCATCCGGTCCGCTGCACATCGCAAGCATAGACGGAGCTCTTCCGTAACGTGAGAAACGAAGCTGCGCAAATTCTCTCGTCGGGGCTCATCTTCTGTAAAGCACATCACAGACTCTGTATAGCCAATCTTCCGTAAGGACACCAGGAAGGCACTGGTCTGTGATGTCGACGCTTTATTCACAGCAGATCCGTGATTGGGACACGACACTGCATTTGGGTATTGTACATGCCCAGTGTAATACTTCATCATGCTGTTGGACAAACGTTTCCGCGGTAGGACCAGCCTGTTTGTATAAGTATCGCTGCCGCCCACCCTTTGGTCTGGCACAAAGGACCTGTACCAGCCAACTATATATAACTGCCACAGACTCTATACCACCCACCCATACTGCGGAAGTTGTTAATACATATGCATTTACTTTACCCCAGCCAAAGGCAAAATGGTCCACGTATTCTCCGAAGTCGTGCGGCAATCCAATAAGATGGAAGACGATATAGCCAACTTATGGGAGTTCCGCATCTTGAACAACTCTCTTCCCGTGGGCTACATGCCACTGGACTATATCAAGACTCTAGATTGGACTGGCACGGCTTTTGAACTGAGTGTGGAGGAGAAGGTCATTCGCCTAAACCCTTCAATTGGTCCAGGACAAAAGGTCGACGAGATCTGCACCAAAAACTTCGTGCGAGTCTGTCAAAACAATAAGGACTATTTGTGGGGCTCTTTGCGCCGCTGGCTTGGGAGAACACCAGACTACCATGCCATACGTTGGCTGGATCCAGAACTCAGAGGCCTGAAAATCCCGACTCCGTTGCGAGGAATCTTTGGCGTCGTGACTGCCGGTGTGCACTTGAACGTATACACCATTGCTGATGAGGGCGGGGATGAAGAAAAGAAGCTGCTGTGGGTCTCGAAGCGCTCTGAACATGTTACCTTCCCGGGAATGTTTGACCAAATCGTAGCAGGTGCTATGGATCCGGAAGATGGTGATGATCCCTTTCTTACGCTGCAGAGAGAAGCGTGGGAAGAAGCTCGCCTTACACTCAACATTGAGACCAAGACAATGTACAGAGACGGTGCTGAGGTTGGTCAAGTTACTGGTCCGCATCGCATTACTTTCTACGACTTCAAGGATGTCTTTGCTGGAACGGAAGAAGGCCACTTGGAGCCCGGCGTACGGTTCATCTTTGACTTGCAGGTCAATTCGGATTTTACACCAGCAGCAAATAGCGAAGAGGAAATCGAACACTTCGCTAAAAAATCCGTTGAGGATGTCGAGGGAGATTTGATCGCTGGGCGGTGGAAACCGAGCTCTGCGTTGGCCACTCTGAGTTTCCTTTCGAGAACGGGCTTTGTGGCGGCAAAGTTGGCTCCAGAGTCTCTTGAGGAGATTGAGCGGCAGTTACAGAGAGAACTTCCCTTGCGATGCAAGTGAGTCGGCGAAGGAGGCTACTACTTTTTGAACGGTGGCATGTCTAGCCAACTGTAGCAGAGGCGTGTTTGAATAGCGTTTTCGATCTTATTTACCAATCCAATTAAATCCAAGTTACCTTTATGCCTTTATACGTCAATGTCGGTCAGGCTTGTTTACCACAGTGAGACTTCTGAGTCTTGGTATATGTACGGCCGTGTGTGCAACTGTCCAGTGTGGCGCTGCAGAAACCGGCAGATGACTACTGAACTGGTCAAGCACTGGTATTAGTGCATGGAAACTCCCGAGGAGATGCGGATGTACTACGTATTTTGGCCAGTATTTGATGCTCAATTTAGGCGCGTGCGTTTTCAGCTCACCATATCTACAAGCAATTCAAGCCCCGTAAGACGCCACGCACTGGTGGCTTACAGAAGCCACGCCGTTGTCTCTACCAGTGACCACCATTATTTACGACATACTTAAATGGGGCCTGTAAATGAGGCTAAAAAGCGGCTTTAGCACAGGCCAGCTGCCAGCCGGACTATTCTTGACCGGTGTGATAGTGTGTCGTGAGGCTGCTCGGCAGTGCTGTCAGTGCAAGGCAGATTGGGCTTGTGCGGCTGAAGGAGAGATTCCGCATCGCAACGAAGGTTTTCTAGCAACTGATTTCCACCTCTGAGCAAATTGAACATTTCACCTCTCGGCACCTCGTTGAACTTGGTACTTGTTTTATATTATCAAGCGTATGAGATCTCTATACTAACGAGCTCTTCCGCATTTGGTTCCCACATAAGACTGATTCAACTAACACGAGTGAACCAAACCAGGGCAGCATCTGGTGGTTAGGCATCTCAAGCCCGTACCTAACGGTTGGGGGAAAGATATCATGTATATTTCAGTAGGGATACTCGCGGCCATTTTTGGCCCATTGGCGGTACTGGCGTCCAAACGACCTACTCACCCAGCAGAAGAAACACACGACGCTGCAAAGTACGAGCGCAACCTCGCAGAAGGATGGACGCCACGCCCAACTGACGGCCCAAAGGCTATCTTTGGTCGAATGGAACTCCGACCCCGGCTTGACGGATATACAATGGGTCCTGCGACCTGCGGGTTTATTCCTCACCCTAAGAATAACAGTACGCCTGGATCCCTCGAACGTCTTGTCATACCTGAGTCTGCCGCTGACAAAACTCTCTTTAGACGTCATTGCTTGCCAATCCGCAGGAGACGTTTGCCAATATGAATCAAGCTACGCAGGATGCTGCGAGCCGAATAAGTCTTGCAGTGCCATCAAGAAAAAATGTTACGACTACTCGGAATCTCTGGCAGGGTCCTGCAGTGACCTGAAGGACTTCCACACGATATGCTGCCGATCACGCGCCACAGGTCAATGTTTTACCTGGCGCATTACGCTGACGGGAGGCAATGGGCAGCCAAGCGGCAGATTTACCCTTCTGGACTGCTCCTCGACCAGCGGCTCGGGGACACTGCTCAACTATGACCCTCTCTGGGCGCAGACTTATACCGGCGAGCCGACGCCAACGCCAACGCCAACGCCAACACCAACACCAACACCAATTAGCGATCCTACCACGCCGCCTACACCGACGGTCACCGAAACCGATGGTAGCAAGACGAATGTTGGCGCCATTGCTGGGGGCACCGTGGGCGGCGTCGCTGCCCTTGCCCTTGTAGGCACGGCAGTGTTCCTCCTCTTGCGTCGAAGGAAGGACGACGGCAAGACAGCGGCGGCAAACGCGTCTCCTCCGACCCCAATGTCGCAGCAGCCGTATAGCCCTGTCCCTCAAAGCCAGCATTCAGGCTCACACGGATCCCAACAGCCATATTCACCGCAGCCGTATGATCCTCATATGAGCGCTTACAGCCAGCAGGGATATGCCGCACAGCAGGACTACCAGCAGCCATATAATACACAATACCCACAGCAACAATGGTCATCATATGGCCATAGTCCTTCGTTCTCGGCAACGGATCCAAGTCCTGGCCCGTATGCTACTCCAAGTCCTGGTGTCCAGTCGATGGGAGTGGCTGGCGGTGAGCAGCGACATGTCAGCGAGCTTCAGGCTGTAAATCCTGTTGGCATGGAGAGTAACCGAGCAGAGTTGCACTAGGTGTGGCTTTTTAGGATATATCAAGTTGTAATTGGTATTCATAATTGCAGCCTCAATTCATTCTAGCATTGCTACCTTCCCATTACCATTCCGCAGAATACAAGATGAATCATATTACCCATTAAATGACCTTTACATTCTGTTTCCAATTCCCCCGGCCCTTCGCTAAACAATTTGTCTCGCAATATATTAGGATGATCAAAACTAGGCATCAGTAACCTTGGAGACGTTGGCATCCCACCACGTTTGCCAGTCAAGAATCTTGTTGTCCCGGCGAGCCTCCTCCGCAGCAAACACCATAGCATGACTGCGAAGAGCCTCGTCCAACGTACATCCAATAAATTCGTTTTGAGCCTTATCGGCCTCCCATCCCTTATTTTTGACGTGGTCACACGCCGCAACGAACTGGCCCGTGAGGCCCTGATCACCACCACCATGTCCAGCAGTCGCAGCAGGAGGGGTGAAAACTTTGGTCTCACCGGTGGCAAAGTTCTCAAAGGTAATGGTGTTTGAGTCGGTATGGATTTCTCCTTCTTCTCCGTAGTAGGTTGAAACACGCTGGCAGACCTTTTTGGTGTTGGCCACCATGTGGAAAGTCACATGCTTTGCGGGCTTGATGGACTTGGGGAAGCTGATGGTGACAAACTGATCATCGCAGACGTTGTTGTCTGTCTCAAAGACGCAGCGACCATACCAATTGCGCGAGCTCACTTCGGACGCAGGGGTCGACTCGTCCCAGTCCTCTTCGAGCGCCTTTGACATGGCTGCCTTCTTCTCGTCCATTGTTCCGTAGTCTTCAATGTCATTGACTACGATGTCAACGGGCCAGCTCTTGTTGCCGGCTCCGAGACTGATCTTGTGGCCATCAAGGTACAGGTTCTTGGCAGAGAATTTGCAGCCCGAGTCACCGAGAGGGCACTTCATGCAGTTGGTAGCATCGCCCGCGGCTTTCGGTTTGCGGCTCTTCTTGTAGAAATGGATACCGCCGGTGGACGAGACGGTGGTGGGGAGATGCGGCTCGCCCTGGCCAGCCTTTTCGGGCGAGCACAGCATCCAAAGGAGGAAATCAATGTCGTGGCAGCTCTTGGTCAAGAGAGAAGGTCCTGACGTTTGATCGTTGCGCCAGTTGCCGCGGACAAACGAATGGGCAAAGTGCCACCAACCGACAGGCTCGGTATGGACAACGCTATTGAGGTCACCAAGGATCTTGTCCTCGACAATGAGCTTCCTCAGAAGGAGATTGTGCGGGGTGTAACGAAGCACATGCCCAATAGAAAAGACATTGGTAGAGGCGTTTGCCTTGAGGGCTTTGTGCATAGCCAGGCACGATTGCAGGTTGGTGGAGAGCGGTTTCTCGCACATGATGTGCAGACCGAGCGGCGCAAGGGCCTCGACCACTTCACGATGCATCTCGTCCTGAACGCAGACAAAGGCGCCGTCGACGCCAGGCGGGACATTCTCCTCGCCATCTTCAACACGCTTGCGGCGGGCATTTTCGTATTCGATAAATTCGGTCCAATCGTTAAAGGACTGGCCCTCCTTGGGCTCCTCGGAAGCCCAGATATACTTTTGGCCTACAGATTCGCGGTTGAACTTGCGAGGCTCAGCAACGGCCGCCACAACGCCATTGGTGAGGCCATGGATGGCGTCGGCGTATGCGTAGCCACGAGAGCCAGCGCCGATGATGACGAATCGCGGCGAGGTTTCGGACTTTTCGTTCTCAACCGGCTTGGTACCGTTTACGCCATTGGCCTGGGCCGTGCCATTGGCATCGCTGTTGGCCTTGTCGGCCTTGATCGGCGTCACCAAGGACGGAGGCGTCTTCATCATCGAGTTCCTCTTGGTGAGGCGAGAAAAAGCATCTTTGATAGCCATGTTGACGTCTTTGGTGCCGGTCGGCAGCTGCGGATTGCAAGTGAATGACAGCTGATGAGGGGATCGCGGGGGAAGGGGGGCGTAGGGAATAAATTTATATACCAAATGCTCTGTGATGTGGTTCGGGGTCCGGGGCCGGGACGATGGCTGGCAAGGGATGCTGGAGCTCCAGTTCGTGCAACGCTAGGAATACTTTATGGTAACAAGAGGCGTCTCTCGCACAGCTAACTGCCACATCTGGCGAGAGTTGAGGCCCCGGCAGCCAATGAGAGCACTGCCATTGGGAATAGAAACGTTGCGTCGCCCACCTTACAGTGGGTTCGGGTGCTTGCGGGGGCAAGTAAGCTCGGGACTAAGGGCATGGCCTGCACCAAAGTGTGGGGGTTCTTCCGGGGGATACTCTGGCGGCTTCCGGGGCAAAAGTCGCTGTAAGCTGGGCGCCACAGACGACGCATCAGTGGAGCTTCCAGTGCTCCATCTCACCGCCCAGCGCTGAAGGCGGGCCCCGCTGGCCGGAACAGACAGAGCCTGATGCGGCGGCGGCTTGGTGTCGCGCGCTTGTGGTGCAGCTTTTCTTGACACATAAAAACGCCAGCCACCGGTCTGGAGAGTGACAGGCCGAAATCGCAGATCCAAACAGGGGTTTTTGCTGGTCCTTTTTGTCTTGGATACTTGGTACGGAGTACCTTTTCATTGTATTACGAGGTATGCAATTGCTCAACGTGGTCTAGCCCGGTACCGTACCCGATGCTATGTTGCAGCCGGACACGATTACCTACTCGTAGCCGTCGTCTAGCTTCGTCACTGCGCGGCTGTGCTAACTACCCAAATAGGATAGTGACATACAAGCAAGCCGCCTGCCATGCCTTCTGACTCCAAGTCAAAGGGCAACCCTCGTGGTGGTGTTACCGACGATCCGCTGGTATGGATAGACTGTGAGGTGAGTGACGATTGCTAGTTTGCTTGATATCGAGACACGCGCGCCTAACCAGGCAAACCTTGCAGATGACTGGGCTGGACCCAGATGCCGAAGTGATCCTGGAGATTTACTGCATCCTCACCACGGGCAACATGGAACTCATAGACGAAGAGGGTTACCACGCCATCATTCACTGCCCAGCCGAACGTCTGGAGCAGATGGACGACTGGTGCACCAAGACACATGCCGGTTCTGGCCTGACGGCGGCAGTGCTTGCCTCGACCACGACGCCTAGTGATGCTGCAGACGGGCTGTACAACTACATTACAAAGTTCATTCCGGAGAGGAAAAAGGCGCTGCTGGCGGGCAACAGCGTCTATGCGGACCGGGGGTTCCTTCGACAGGAGCCTTACACCAAGGTCATGAAGCATCTGCACCACCGGATCCTCGATGTTAGCGCCATCAAGGAAGCTGCCCGCCGCTGGTGCAGCGCCGAGATTCTGGCTGGGGTGCCGGTCAAGAAGGCTCATCACAAGGCCCGGGATGATATATTGGAGAGCATTGAGGAGGCCAAGTACTACCGTGACGCTATATTCAAACAAAGCAGCTAGTCAGAATCTTTCCGCTAGCTGCAATAAAGCCAATTGGCTCCAGTCATTGTATTTTCTTGGATGCTCTAGATTCCATTCGTCCATCATGTCGGTGAACGCACAGCTTTGTCGGCACAGGTGACACAGCTTAATAGTATTGCGTCTACTCCGTAGTTGGCACAGCATGGACCAGAGTATATCTACCTCACAGGGGTTACCGAGCTTACGCTGCAACACCACACCTGTCACCGTACCATTCAGCACGGCGTGGCGCTAATTTCTTTACCAGGGCTGTTGGGACAGGCGCAAGGATTGTTGAAGCGTGGTGAGATCACATCGCCAGTAGCTTGCGCACGTGTGCCATTCTCACACTGTACAAAAGTATGCAGATACCGTATCTGCATACAGTGCGTTATATCCGACAAGTCGCACAGTCTGCCCCTCTTCTGCTGATGACCCCACCATGAAAGCAAGCTCCCAGAGCTTGATTGCCTGACCTCTGCCTCTCCTCATCTCATCTTTTAAATTCAAGCCCAAAACTGCAGCTCAAGCTCCAGCGCCCAAACAAGCCTCCAGATTTACCAATTCAATTTTGCCCACCAGCTGCCTAGCGACCGTTTTACGCCACGATGGACGTCAAGACCGTCGAGTTCCAGCCATTCCAGGACCAGAAGCCGGGAACGTACGTCACTGGCAGGAGCTCAATTAGCTTTTTCGCCCCGTTGCCCGAGCTTTGTCGTGCTAATTGCCTCGCAGGTCCGGTCTTCGCAAGAAGGTCACCGTCTTCCAGCAGCCTCATTACAGCGAGGCTTTTGTTGCCAGCATTCTGCTTTCCATTCCCGAGGGTGTTGAGGGTATGAGGTCATCCGCTCCGCCGGCGGGCTTGTAGCCGCTAACTTGCATCTTTCCAGGCTCGTTCCTCGTCATTGGTGGCGATGGCCGCTTTTGGAACCCCGAAGTCATCCAGCTGATTGCCAAGATTAGCGCTGCTTACGGCGTCAAGAAGCTCCTTATCGGCCAGGACGGTATCCTGTCAACCCCTGCTGCCAGTCATGTCATCCGCCTCCGCAAGGCAACTGGCGGTATCCTGCTCACCGCCAGCCACAACCCTGGCGGTTCGTACATACGTACCCTTTCCTGCGTATAATGGCTACTGACAATACAGTATAGGTCCCAAGAACGATTTCGGCATCAAGTACAACCTGGCCAACGGCGGCCCCGCTCCCGAGTCGGTCACGAACAAGATTTACGATACCTCCAAGACGTTGACTTCCTACAAGCTTGCTTCGATCCCCGATGTCGACATCTCGACTATCGGAACAAAGGTGTATGGATCTCTCGAGGTTGAGGTCATTGACAGCACTGCCGACTATGTCACCATGCTCAAGGACATTTTCGACTTTGACACTATCAAGAAGTTCTTTGCGTCCCACCCGGACTTCAAGGTCCTCTTTGACGGTCTGTCCGGCGTCACTGGTCCTTACGGAAAGGCCATCTTTGAGCAGGAGCTTGGTCTTACTGGTGCTACTCAAAACTGCGAGCCTAGCCCGGACTTCAACGGTGGTCACCCTGATCCCAACCTGACCTACGCCCACTCCCTCGTCGAGGTCGTCGACAAGAACAATATTCCTTTCGGAGCCGCCTCCGATGGTGACGGTGATCGCAACATGATTTACGGCGCTAATGCGTTCGTCTCGCCCGGTGACTCTCTCGCCATCATCGCCCACTACTCCCACCTCATTCCCTACTTCCAGAAGCACGGCGTCAACGGCCTTGCCCGCTCAATGCCTACCTCTGGCGCTGTTGACCTCGTTGCCAAGGCCCAGAAGCTTGACTGCTACGAGGTCCCCACCGGCTGGAAGTTCTTCTGCGCTCTCTTTGATGCAAAGAAGCTGTCCATCTGTGGTGAGGAGAGCTTCGGTACTGGTAGCGACCACATTCGCGAAAAGGATGGTCTCTGGGCCATTGTTGCCTGGTTGAACATTATTGCAGGCCTCGGCGTCCAGAACCCTGGCGTTACTCCGTCCATTAAGCAGATCCAAAAGGACTTTTGGACTCAGTATGGCCGCACGTTCTTCACCCGCTACGACTATGAAGATGTCGACTCGGCTGGCGCCAGCAAGGTCGTTGGCGAGCTGCAGTCGCTTGTGGCTGACTCCAACTTTGTTGGTAGCAAGATCGGCGGTGAGTTTGTATTCTGAGGACCTCACAAGGCGCACACTAACCTTCTCTAGACCGAACCGTCACCAAAGCCGGCAACTTTTCATACACTGACCTCGACGGCTCCGTCTCCTCAAACCAGGGCCTGTACGCCTGCTTCTCGTCTGGCAGCCGCATTGTTGTCCGTCTGTCCGGAACAGGATCTTCTGGAGCTACTATTCGCCTCTACATTGAGCAGCACAGCAGCGACCCGTCGACCTATGACATGGATGCCCAGGACTTCCTCAAGGCCGAGGTCAAGTTTGCCACGGAACTGCTCAAGTTCAAGGAGCACGTTGGCCGTGACGAGCCGGATGTGCGCACTTAAATGTCCCAGTCTAGCGGCTTGCGCTGCATGAAGTAGCGAGATCTCAAATGCATTTTACGGATGGTGAGCTGCAGTAGCTTTATCATGAGAGCGAGGCGCGTAGTATATTTATGAATGAAAATTATCCGTTGGTATCAAATCCCATATTGCGCCATTGTTTATCCATTATCCCTGGTCCTTTCCTTCCAGGTCTTATTTATAGTATTGTACAGTATATTAAAGCTCAAGTTGTAAAATCATCGCTAGAACCATCGCAAGAACGACACGCAATCTGAACAATGGTTAGCCTCCCACCTAACACTCAGCAGTGCCATTGGTCATTGTACGTACCATTGCTTCCGTAAAATATTATGTCAAATCTGGGTCTTTTATTTAGGTGTGGGCGGTACTCTTGTCCGAAAATGTACAAAATGGCGTCGAGCGCTACCACCTTATTGGAGGCTGTCCTCAGAACACGGCCCTGGGATCCGGCGACGTGGTTTGTTACTATTTGAACACTCCACGTTAGCTGTCACATTTTTAAACCAATGCTAGTTGGAAGTAGTAGACGAACAGAATATTGTCCATGCCGGACAGCGCGCTAGTTGACCGTCGGCAGGTACGGCGTGTAGGCGTCTGGCGCCCGTCAACTTGTCTTCGTATAGTGATAGCTTGTGCTTGAAGCCATTATCTAGAATATATCTACAAAAATAAAGCAGATTAGCACCTGCATAGAATGGTTGGGTGCAGCGGTGGGAAACGGAGATAGAAACTTACGCTTTCCATAGTCGCACTTCGCCGGTAAAGAGCAGCTCATCCGCTGTGGGCGCTATTGGGGTATTTGCGCGAAACTTGAGAGACAGTATGGTACAGTATAATACAATGAGTTCTACAACATTTCAACCAACGTGATTAGCTCATAAGCAACGTTAAATGAGTGCTTGGTTTTCTCGCCCGACATACCTTCGTAGGTGCCCAAGTGCACCACCGCCCAGTACTTGTACCCCCTTTGCGAGACACTCCAACGGGAGAGATGTAGCGTCGTGCCAGAGCCGCCGGAGCGCGTGACGTGCAGGTCCTGGACGGATCGGCAGGAAAAGTAGGGGCGGCCCTTGTAGTTGCAGCGGAGGAGGAGATGGAAGCGCTGGTCGTACGGGTTTAGGAAGAGGGAGAGGGACATTTCGTCCTTTTTGATGGTTCTGAGAATTTTTGTCGTTTAGTTTTCTGTTTAATACTCTCTTGTGGATTTGGGAATAAGGTGGGATAAAAATTACGCACTTTCGAAATAGGAGCTGGGAGTAGGATTCGATGTTGAGGTCGTCCCAGGCTTGGAAGGGGCCGTAAGATTCGGATCTAATCGCGTGTGTAAGTGAGCTTTGGGCTTCTATGCTGGGGCTTGAGTGCATCGTACCGTCCTTCCATCTCGAATAATGTGCTTGATGGCATTGGAGAGGCTAGGATGTCTTCTGACCAGTGTAGATACTGCATTGGCTTTGTTAGAGCTGCCAATGGCGGTGGGGTTGCGGCGGGTCGACTTACACGGCTCGGTGGCAGTGATGGATTTGGGTCCTCGAAGGGATAGAAGGTCGTGGTGGGATTTTTTGGGAGCTCTATGTCGTTCCAGTATTAGTTTCTTGTCCGATTTGTATACCATATAAAGCCATGTCATACTTATGCGTCTCGCCTTTCTTAGATCCATAATCTCCAAGCGCAGTGTCTCGGCCTTGAACTTGTCAAACACAGGCGACCTATACGCGGAACTCGTCAATTCAACAGCCAACACGTCAACTGAAGTAAAGAAAAAAACATACCCGCACAGAGCCAACTCGAGGCACTCAAAAAACCTCGCATAGATCCTGAACCTCTTTTCCAGCGTCATCCTCCCCTTGCCCTCCACCAGCATAGCCCTGGCCATCATGCGCCACCTCTCCTCGCGCGAGAGCGAGAGGTCAGTGCACCAGCCGTGCAGGTCGCGCAGGGTGCGGCCGAGGCACTTCAGCGCGGCGTCGACGTGGTTGAGGATGCGAAACACCTGCGCCGCGTGCAGCGGGAACGAGTCGGCGAGTGCCAGCAGCGCCGAGCGGCAGACACCGACGCGCTCCCGCGTGAGGAGCAGCTCGTCGCACTGGCTGGGGGCGAGCGAGCGGCGCAGGCGGGCCAGGTCGTCCATTGCGCGCGCGCACTGCTCTGCCTCGTAGACGAGGCTCTCGAGGAGGTGCGTGTCCATGCCGCCTATGCGTGGGAGCCGGGCCATCTTGGCGGGCGGCAGCGCCGATGGTGAGGAGGACGATGCTGGGGTTGGTGATGGGCTTGACGGCGCGGCCGGCGGTGCAGGTGGTGTTGGTGGTGTAGGAGGCTTTGCTGCACCCAGGGCGGCGGAGTTGAGGATGTGCATTTATAGATTGGTATTTTGTTTGGGGTGGTTTTTGCTCTGGATTGATTCCGGCCTTGAGACGGAAAGGATTTGGTGGTGTAGATGTGTATATCGTTTGTCGACTGTGTCGAGCAAGCGGTGTGCCACGACTTACACACCAGCCGACGCGGCAAACGGCCCTGAACGAGGACCAAGCGGCTCGCTTCCAGAGTCAGTGAAGGAAGTAAAAGAGGAACGAGTCCAGAAATGGACTCGGTAAGCGGTATAATTAATCAAAAAAATGAGAAAGTTAAAAGAACCAGTGACACGTCTCGAGCGCGCTGGGGGACGAAAAAAGCAAGGACCTGCAAAGACAACTCATACACGCCGACGCCACGAAAAAAAAATTCCGTTTTCCGAGCTTGGGGTGTGGCGGCAGGGCTGAAGGTACGCCGTATAAGAGTGAGAGAGAGATCTTATCAGGCTCGCTTTTTGGTAGTAGCTGAACAGGTACCAAAGACGCAAAAGAAGAGAGAATGATGGCGAAGAAGAAGCAGAAGCAAAAAGAAGAAGGGCACACTCACCGCTATTAAAATCAGTTATAGGCTCCAGAGGCAAACAGCGAAAAAAAAAAAAAAAAGCAGCCACGAAACAGCCCAATAAGCTGTCGCTGGTGTCGTAGTACAAAGGCGTGTAAGTCGCTGCGAACCAACGAAAACGGGGATTAAACGTGGCTGCGGATTGCCCCCCATCCCACCACAGATTGGCGCGGTGCTTTTCCAAAGGGGACCTTTTTTAGCAAAAACAGGACTTGGGCGGCAACTGTAACAGGTATATATGCAGGTCGAACGGCGGGTCACGGCCTGGCGCCCCGGGTTTTAAACGCCACGGTTGAGTGGATGGCGGGACCTTTTCGTCACGTCACGATTCTGTATTCCCGGCTGTGTAGTTTTTTATAAATCTACTTTTTACTTACCAAGGGAGGGCCTCCTACTAACAAGCTTGCGCAAAGTAGAGAGTCTCTCACCAGCCTCTGCAAGGCTCTCTCAAAGTACGCCACGGGCGCAGCAGCTCTTAGCTTCAACCCGTGGTCAGACAATAGCTGCACCGCCACAGCCTGTTTTCGCTGGCGAGCGATCGTTGTCGCCAGAAGAGGTATCCTCCGAGGGGTTGGAGGAGGAGGAGTACTCCGTAGACAAGACGGGAATGAAAGTTTGCCGTTATGAGCAACCAGGAATTGGCCTCCTTCAGCCACTTTTGCTCCAAGCGCTGCATGTTCCTGGCCCCATTAGAAGCGGCCGACCAAACATCTCCATCACTCTTTACTAGTGCCTGCCAAGTAACGCTCCGAGTCTAAGAGGGGATAGCAGACCAGGAGGCGCTTATTGCTCCCGGCGTGGACAAAAATAGCCCATTTAGCTTCACAAGCGCCGCTTGCCCCCGAAATCCTGCCAGTTTGTAGAGGATAGCGGTCCCCGAACGGTTCAGCATTGAAGCTCAACATCGTCATCGATCACCAGGTACAATACACTCGGTGGCTCCCTCCCATGCCCAGTGTAAGCCGCCTCTGTGGCTATGATTGTGGCTCAGCCACGCTGGCGGGCTCTACACTACCTTCATAGCTGATTCGGCCTAACAGAGTATATAGCGATGCCGTCATGCTGACAAGAGGCAGCCAAAAGAATTCCAATACTCTCCGGAAAGAAAAAGAAAAGGCACGAGTGAACTGCATGCTAACCGCCCGACAAACTCCCAAAAATGGCTTCCCCTTTTCTTCGTCAAACAAACTTCCTTTCCCATTCCTAACCGCCGGCCACCAGCTGCGGCCCACCATCCATTACCAAACTCTCGGGTCGGCGCGAGCTCTTTTTCTTGCGCGGGAGAGGCTGCACGTAGTGGTTCATCAGGGCGTGTGGGAATGCATGCCACCCCCGTATAAATGGGTATAGGCGCCCGGCCGGATAAAGCACCGTGGCCGCACTACTAATCTCCACGAGGTCGCATATCTCGGAGGCCTAGCGGCACTCGCTTGGGATCCAGTCAGGTACGAAAATGCCACTCCCGAGGAGCAGATGCGGCTTTGACGAGAAGAGGGGGGGTGTAGTGAGATGCCGCTAGATTCGGATAATGGGATGGATGGGTGTAGTGCTGGTATCGTGAGCCGTTTCGCGAGGGTTTAGGCTGCGCAACAATGGTGTCAAGCATCGGCAGGCGTTCATTCACATATTCACTAAAGAAAGGACAAAAAGTAATCGTACAAGCTTCGCATTCGTCGTCTCATAGTGCTATAAAGTGACCAGCATACGAGTGTACCGTGCCGGCAGGCAAGCAGGCTCACCATTAATACCAATACCAGATCATCGTCATAACTCAAGCTAAGAGACCCTTAACCGTTTGATTTCCGGTACCTTATAAAAGCAAATAATAAAAAAATACAGTCCGTCCCGTTGCAGTCATACAACACCACCCTTCCCAGGTACAAAGGAAAATTTAACTGGCCGACGAGGCGTGGCTAGAGATTACAGGCTTTAATTGCTTAAGAGGACTGTGGCACGGCTGGTTAGCTTGCGGTCTGGCAGCACAGATCATCAACTTGGAAAAACTCACGTTGTAGGCAGCCTTCTCGTCCTCGTAGCGCTTCTTGTCAGCGGCAGCCTTGGCCTCATACGGGGCACGCTGCTTGTCGCTGAGAGCCTTCCAGCGCTCACCGAGGCGCTTGCCGACCTCACCAAAGGTGGCGTCGGGGTTCTCCTCACGGACGTTCTCACGCTGCTCGTTGGCGAAGAACATGTAGGCAGAGAGACCACGCTTGGGGGCGTTGGGGTCTAGATGGGTCAGCATGGATGATGGTGAAGCTAGGCTGCGGATGGAGACTTACCCTTCTTGCTGCGCTTCTTCTCGACCTTGGCGCCGCGCTTGGGAGCTGCTGTCTTGGGCATTTTGATTGACTGAAAATCGTCGTTAGACATGGGCCAAGAAGAAAAATGCGGTGCGAAATGAATTCGGAGGACGATGTAATGTGGTAGAGAGTGTGAGGAGCGATGGGGAATTTCTGCGCCCGCAGAAGTGAGAGGGTAGGTGTTGTGTTGTGTTTGTCTTTGCGACTGTGAAGTGCGCTCTTTGCGCGACCGTGACCAAGCACAGAGACGCGTGGCAAATTGGGGCAGAGAGGTGGTGGAAAGTGAAGTGAATTCAGGCCAGCGCCGTCGGCGACGTCTCTCGTGTAAGTGAGAACGCGCGACGGTGAGCTGGTGGTGAGGGCAGTCGCGCGCCCATTGCGGCGTCGCGCGAGGTGAAACGAGAGGATGAAGCTCGAAAATCGAGCAAGGACAGTGAGAGCTTACCTTGGCGGGGTTTTCCGGAAGAGGGAAAAATGTGGTTGTTGAGATGAAATTTAGCACTGCAAAGGACGGCGTGTTAGTGAGTGAAGCTGGTGAAGCAAACGCGGCAGCGCGCTAGCTAGGCTTGATGCCCGTGTAAGAGGCGACCAAGGTGAAGCGCAAGAGTGCCCAAGGACGCGACGCGGACACGACGATTCTGCACGATGCGTCACTTTCCTCATGAGAAGGAAAGCGATTCGCAGGGCAAAAAAATCGGGTTGCGCGCGGCCGACGGGCGCAATTGCGAGGAAGCCGTTGCGCGGGCGTGACGCTGGAGCTGGTCCTGGTCGCGGGCGGTGATGCCGCTGGGGGAGAGCCAAGGTACTCACCAAAGGCAGAGCGTGCGGTTGTGTTGTGTGTGTTGCGAAGTTACGCGGGGAGCAGATTTGTATGGGGGATTTGTATGGGAGAAAGAGAGGAAGTGGGAGAGAGGGCTGCGCCGCCTTTTTACTATGGGCGAGTGATTGAGTGGGCGCGAGGCGAGGAACGCGGGCGAGCTGGCCTGCCCATGCCCATGCCCAAGCCCACGCCCACGCCCACGCCCAGCTGCCACCCACCCGCCCGCGGCACCACACACCACACACACCACACACACACGCATCCGCACACAGAGAGGCCGACGGGGCGGTACTCGTACCTCTACATAGGAGCTCCTCAGACCGGCCCATGTACACATACATGCCCGCAGAGCAACCACGCCTGCTGCGCGCCCGCCCACCATGTACATAGTATGAGGACGAGTAGCCCACTGCCTACTCCGTACCGTACCTCTCTCTCTTTGCGCACCACTCACGCACGCAACCCAACTCAACACACGCGCAAGGCGCACCCCCCCTCTGGTCTGGTCTGCGCGAGTGAGTGCCGTGGAAGCGGCGCCCCTCCTCGCTCTTGCCCCCTTCACCTCGTTCCTAGCCAATGTTCCCTCTTTGTTTGCTGCTGCTCTTTCCTTCCCTGTGGTCCTCGGTGTTATTACCACCACATTGCTCCGTCCTCGTCACCGTGGTACTAGGTAGGCAGCTGGACTGGAAGGCGGCGGCCATACAAAGTACTACGGTACAAGCATCACCTACACCAGAACTTGTACATGCCCATAGACACACCAACTTTGGCTGTAGGTAGGTACCTCACAGTAATTTTTAATTTTTTTCATCTTCCTCCTCAAAACACGTCAGCGAGGAATCTGCTCGCATCGCTGTGTATTTCCGTTTTTTTGCGCTGTCAATGGCGGTTTTGTCAAGCTAGCAAGATCAAGTTGCTTCCTCTATCAAACGGCGCTGCTGGGTGGGTGACGGCCTGCGCAGTACATGGCAGCCGAGAGCTCCATCATGTCACCGATGGGCAAGGAACGAAAACGATTGATTGCCATTGCGGCCACACCCCTCGTTACCCGGCGGCATTGCTCTTTCCCTTTTCCATCGTTCGCGCTTGCCCTTTCTTCTCTGCTCCGTAGAAACGGAGAGAAACGAGCAATGAAATGAGAGCACAAGGGGGCGTGTTAGACTGTGTGTCCATCCATGCTGGGCCCGGCTTCGCTTCACGCCGCCCAGGCGGACGCTCACACACACACACACCACACACCACTTGCATGACGGAGCTGCAAGGTACAGTACACACTCTCGGGGCTCCGTTGCTCCCCTCTGGCCGTCCCGCAGCGAGACAAAGGCCAGCCAAACAGAGCAGCAGAGGCCGCTGGTGCGCTGGTGCCAAAGGCGCAATAGCAAGCCCCCGGGGAATAGGCTAGGGTACCTGCCGCTCCCAGCAAAAGTGGCGCAAGGCCAGAGGTACATTTTTACTGGCTCGCGCCGCCCGCGCTTGGACTGAGGAACGCTCCCAAGCTCACGCGCCCCGTTGTTTATGTGTGGTACTGTATAGGTACATTCGTCGCGCTGACCTCTCCGGCCAAGTACTGTACAAAGGCGTTGTACCGATGCATCATCCACGCAGCTCGCACTGTATACTTTGCTCGTCGGCGCAGGACCATCCGCCTGGCCTCCCAAATCACACAGTCAAAGGCCCTCCCACTCTCTGGTGCTCTCGCTCGTCCCCCGCCCACTGCGCTTTCTTTCCTGCGGTTTTGCTTCCAGCCGGTCTGCCACTCGCGGGCGTCACCACCACAGCTGCTGCCACCGCCGCGCCCCTCTGCCTACCTACGAGTACCTATCGCGCCAGCTACTGCAAGCCTCCGTCTCACAAGTATTTTGCTTGCACCGTAAAAAGGAAGCTGCGCCTGGTGTGCTATATCTTGGCCGCGCCGGGCAGTGGACTTTGATTCACATGTTTTCCAGGCACCCTCTACGAAATACTGTGTGTACTGGTTCCTGGCCGCCAATATTGCAGCACTCTCCTCAGTCACCGCGGTGGCTGGACGACCGCCTCAGTCACTTGCTCGTATTGCTCCCTTGACTTACACGAATGAACCCCTAAATCCCATACATACCAGACAACCAAAATAGCAACCGGCACCCGTTGCCCCGTAAAGGGCCTCGCCTGAAGCATTGCAATGGTTTGTCGTACCGTGCTGCTAACATAGTACGAGTATAGTGTGTATCACTTGTATGGCATTGAAACATCTAGACCTCCCGCCTGTCGGTTTCACAGTCGCCTCTTTACGCGCTTCCTCGGTTGACTTACACGGCTCTCCACCCGCCAACCGCGATACCAACTGCTCATCTCTGGCTCCCAGCCCATTCGCCACATATCTATGTATACGCAGGTTGGCAGTGATGTCTGGAGATCAAGGCAGAACTGTGGTCACTCTAGGCAATTGACAGTCTCGCAGACTTGCGCGCTCTGCATCGCACTTTGCGGCGAGCAGTGGCGGGACCACCACCAGCTTCAGGTGGATGGATGGTCAGCCTACGCGTTACTCGTGCTCGTCCCTGTTACTGTACCAGTCGCACAAGCAGACAAGGTAGTCTATTACGACGCAAGCCACTTTTCCAACCGCACTACGAGTAAACCAAGGCACTCACAGAGTTCACCATTGCACCGGACCCAATAGTTTGCTGCGTTATTGACGCCCTGATCTGCGAAATGCGCCGACCCTCGCCGCAACAAAGACGGGTCAGATCCCGCTATCCAGCTACCGTACACGAGCAAGCCGTGGCTTGGAGGGCCGAAAGGCGGATTTTGGCGAAGCTAAAGCACACTTAAGCGGGGTACATGTCTGCTTGCATAGGTCAATGTATCATCGCACTAAGTTTGCCAAGTACTGGTACATCGCCGGTGGTACCTTTCCCTTTCCGTCGCCCATTGCACGCCACCTGCGCAGACTCCCTCTAATTACTCGCGCGCTGGTGCTGGAGTTTCCCAGATCACTCCCTCGCCTTTTTTGGGGGTACTATCGGCGTACCCACCTCACCGCGCTCGTACGGCGCGTCAGGTTGTGCCATATTCCTGTCCTCCGTCGATATCGATGTCCGCTTTCTCAATCTATCTGACAGTATCCAATGGCTAATATACTGGCACAGCTTTGGCATCAATGCAGTTTGCCAAACCCACGTCCTTCAACAGTTAGCAGCAAGCAAGAATACACCGGGACTCGCGCCGTCTGGGAGCTCATAGCACGATTGGGTCGACACTCCAAGCCTTAGACAGAGATGGGCGCTTCGCACCACCAAGTTGCCTTGCCCTGCCCAAGCCTAGCGTCAGAAGGAGGGAGCGGGCGCCGCAGCAAGTGCTTGCATGACCCAACTTGAAAACGCGCCATTCCTCAAAGGCCCAGCCAAAACAACACCCTCTCTCCCCGTCTGGTGTGGGTATGGTATGGGAGGAGACAAGGGCCTACGAGTACGGAGCACGGAGGAGACTAGTCGAGGTACCACGCAGAGACTTTGGGCGGGTACGGACACACCAACATTTTGGTGGTCAGGTAAACTCTCCCGTTGCTGATACTGTGCAGTACATTGAACCATCTTCGCGGGCGACGCTCCGAAAACTGGGGGCGGTGCTCCCCCAGTACCCATGGAAGCGCCTGGTGTCCCAGCCTGTACCCGCAGCCACGGACAACAGACAAGCCCATTTTGTCTGGAGCGGCCTAGCCCTCCCTCCGTAGCCCGGTCTGCAACAGCACCACCTGTTTTTGGTGTGTTTGTGGTGCGGTGCATCCTGGTCGTGTCCAAAACGCGCTGGCTCCCGCAAAAACAAGGGCAGCCTGCCACCCCCCGGCGGTCGTCCCATTTTCGATTTTTTTCATTGGGCAGCTGGGCTGGCCTGGTTACTGTCCTCTGTGTCCCAAGGACCAAAGTCTGCCCAGACTCTATGTAGCCAATTGCTGGCGACTGATACGACTAGACACGGCGCCATCATGGAAGCCCTCCGCCGCACCCTGTCCTGCGGGTGCGCTCTTCTGCACGGCATTGCCGGCATGATTTTTTGCAGCTGAAGATGCCGGCAGATTTCCAGTCTCTCTTTGCGCATTGTCTTCTTCGGCCAAGTTGCAACGATGCGGACGCTGATTGTGATAGAGTGTACCTCGAGACAGACGGAGTATACTTGAACTCCACAGCCGTACTTCTCACGCGTAAAGCTGTACTCGGCTCTGTTAGATATGAAGTGTCCGATCAATATCACGCGTAGATGGATAGCTTCTCTCGAGCGGCGTGGTCAAGACGTCATAGTGTAGCTTGTAACATGGACGCGTCCGCCGCGCGCTGAGAGACTGTATAGCCACCAAGCGCATCTGCAGTTGTATATATCATTGTGGTCTCTTCGCGCAGCTCGCTTGCTATTTACGAGTAGCGTCTTTGTTCCCTCTCTTCCGCCTCATGGCGAAACGCCCGATATGCGTGCCAGTATCAATCAACCTGGCAAGCTTCGAGAACGCTTCACGCGTCCCAGTGGAGCGAGCCACTTTGTTAGGCAGGGTGCTACCCTGTAGGTATTTTATAACCATGAATAGGTCGTTGTCACGGCAGGTGTTTGTAGTTTTAATTAATCTGGTATCTTCATACTGTATTTATACTATTTTACAATATGTAAGGTTTACTGTCGATCATATTACTGACTGGTGGTGAAATATTGCCTTATATACCGCTGAGGTCACCTAACCATATTGCAAACATGCACGAATGATATGTACATACTCATACAACTTTTACTACAATGATGTCAAAATATATGCAACATGGGTATCATTTATTTCACAACTACAAAATCTCAGCATACAGACACATGACTGCATCAATCCTCATTTTCAGGATCAAGCACAATACCGCGCAGCGTCTCATCATCCGCCCAGTCAACACCACTCCCAGCGACAATGCCGCTCGCCACGCCCTTCATCACCCGCCAACCGCGCCGGCTGGCCCGCATCTCCGCCTCGCGGTCCTGCATTTTTTGACGCGCAGCCGGCGCGCTCAGGTCCACGGCCTTTCGCTCCTTGAGCTCGCCCGCGAGGTCAAAGAGCTCCGTCGTGAGGTCAATGTTGCGCCGGCACGCGCGAATCGTCTCCGCCTGGACGTCGGTGAGCTCGCGCCGCACCTTTGACACGTCGGATGCGCTGCGCGCGACGTCTACGGCTGCGTCGTCTCGGCGCCGTACGAGTGGTAGTAGGTCCCTGTAACACGGGTTGTCAGTTTCTCTCGGGCATACACCTCGCCCCGTCGCGCGCCCGCGTAGAGGCGCTGCGTTTGGCGACGTACCGGTCTATCGGGGATGCGTTTGTCCCGCCGTGAACTGCCTTCAGGATGGGATCCGCCGTCATGACGAGCTCAACGGCATCGTTGCGGAGCTTATATCGCGCTCGCGCATCCAGCAACGCGTCCTGCGCTGATGCTAGACCCTCGGGTGAGTCGTCCACGGTTGCTGTAGACCGCGTCAGTGAATCGCCCGCGCGGAAAAAAAGGTCGGCAATGACATACATAGCTGTATTGATGACTGTGCCTTCATGATGGCAATCTCTAGCTGTAATTGCTGGTATCTGTCGTAGAGCTCGAGGACTCGCCGCTCATCCGCGGAGAGAGGCAGCGTCTGGACCTTTTCCTCAACCTCCCCCATCTGCTCATCTTGCGGCTCGTCCATTATGCGCGTCTCCCGATCATAGAGGGATCGCGGGAGGAAATACAGGCTGGAAATAAATTCTTGCGCAACAGTAGGACGTCAATATGCTGTCCCAGCGTATTCGGCACCTTGCGACGCGACACGACTAGGTAACGCCACAGCAAACGGCTAGCTCTAGAAACACAGCCACACAGAGCTGTGGCTTCAGGCGCATTCTGCTTGTGGCCGTCTTCAGCGCGGCGGTGTTCTCGCTGTGGGGAGATGCAGTCACAAGGCTACCGTCACGTTGGAGAGAGCCTATCCACAGTGCCGAGCCCCAGGCCACTCACAGAGCCGCCCGGGTGACCCAAGGCTACCATTGTCCACTCACCAAGGGTGCCTGACCGGATCTAGCGTCACCGCTGACTGCACCTCCAAATCGTCACCACCAAAGCTACATCTGCGCGACCTGATTTCCGGCGATTTCCTTTCTGCTGCATCTTACATTTGCATACAGCGGTCGATTTTCTGTCCCTTCGCTCCCATATCGGTGGACTGTCGTGCCGTACAGGTCCTTCATGGGAGATGTATCGGGATGGCTACACAGGTGTTGATTGCCCATACGGGCCAACGCCTGGACGTTGACACCTCGCAGTTTTCCACGTACGAAACGAGCTTCTCCCCGGACAAACAACGGCGGCGCTGACTCTCTTACTATACAGACTCGATGATCTCAAGGCATGGGTGGCCAAAAACAGCTCCGTGCCGCTGCAGCACATGGTAGCGTTGACGCCCCAAGGACGAAGCGTCAAGTTTGCTAGCATGCATGCCGAGGTGTGTATTATCCGGCCAACCCCACGACAAGCGCACACACCTGACAACTTACCCAAAATATACAGAAGGAAATATACGTATACGATATACGAGTCAGCCAAAAATCGTCATCCTCGTCATCACCGCCCATCGGCGTCGAGACCGACAAGCGCCGTCGCTATTCCATACCGAGCGCGCCGAACGCCATAGACAACGTACAGGACATATCGTCATGGCAAGAACTGTACAAGGAGCGCCGAACCTGGGCCTTGCGCCTGGCCGAAGACTGCGGTCGCCTGGATGCCGCCGCCCGCGCGCGCTATGGCGAGATTGATGTCATGATCAAGTGCCTGGATGCTGCTGTGGCCAACCTCGAAATCAGCGTAAAGCAGATCGAACCCAAGTATACTGACTTGAAGAAATGGGTTGAGCCCGCACTGCTCGAGCACGACAAGCTCGCTACATCATGGGAGCAGTATCTCAACCTGGCAAGAAACACGCCAATCTCGGCTGACCTCATGAAGTTCATGACCCGTCGCGAGACTTCGCGCAGCGACCCGACGCTTGAGGATCTCATCGAGTTGGAAACCGCAAGAAAAGCAGGAAAGCTTGCGCCAACTGCCAAACGACGATTTAGTGACAAAGCAACAGAGCTGGACAAGTCTGCGAACCAAATGTACCGCGGCCTGGACCATCTCATCGCAGAGTTTGAGAAGCTTATGAATCAGTCGGCTCTCGGCCACAGCGAAGACACATCCCAGCTCCTGCAGGATATCGAGGCCGTGGTCAAGCAGATTGATTCCGACTACCGTGCAGCGCTGTCATTTAGCAATACCCAGCGAGATTTGGCGCAAGCATCCAAGGTTGCCTCTAACCACACCGAGAGGCTGGTGCCAAACCTCAAGAAACGAGCCAAGGAAATGGACGAGATGCTGCAGTACGCTACTGAAGCAAGAAACTCGATTGCGAATGAGTCGGTCACCCATATGAAAGCGATTACAGACGTCACATCCCTGCACAGCAACGTACGGAGCCAGATTAACGTCTTGAACCAATCAGAGGATGATATGACGACATTTGACTACCTGCGACTTATCTACCAGCTGCCCTATATGTATGCATCTTTTGCGGTCGAGACGATCCGACGCCGAGAGTGGATTGACAAGGTCAAGCTTGACTCGTCAACGCTTGCCAACGAGATGGCCCTGTTTCAGGATGAAGAGTCAAAGAGACGACGACGGTGGCAGAAGATGGTAGGCAGCATGTATGGGCCTGGCTTGGATACCAATGTTATGGGCCTGGAAGTCAACTTGCTAGGCGAGGATGAAGCTTGGCCATCGTTTACGAAAGATGACCTCGACGACTTTGTTCAAGCCCTCCAGGCTCAAGAAACAGACCAAACTCTTTTGGATGATATCGTGAAGCTTGTTGATGAGCTGAACAGTCCCACCAAGCAGCAATCTAAGCGACTCAAGGCGTTCAAGAATGGCAGTATTCATGAGGCAGCTTTGGGTAGAAGTGGCCTCATGATCCGGGGAGATGATGATCTGCTCCGCTCACTACAAGGCGACAAGTCCAAGCTGGAAAACAAGCTCAAAACCGCAGAAAGCAGGGTTCGTCGCCTCGAAGACTTGCTTCACAGGCAGAGCCAAGCCTCCAGGCCTGGCAACTTGTTTCAGACTCCGTTTGCTCAACCGCAAGAACGTCCAGGCTCCAGCGCCTCCATCAGGTCGAACCGTGTTGAGGACCGTAGGAGGTCTTCCGACGGGGCTGACCCTCTGTTGCGACGAATTGCCCAGCTGGAGAATGAGCTACGCGAGGAGAAGCAGCGGTCCACCAAGGCTCAAAAGGATCTTCAAGCAAAGACTACAGAGCATGGAGAGATCCAGTCTCAGATGCAGGAGGCGAATTCGACGAAGAAGGACCTTCTCGAGAACATGGAGGCTCTGAAGCGCGAGTTTATGGACGAGCGTAAGTCGCTTGAAGATGAGATTAAAGGTCTCAAATCTCGCATTGAGGATACAGAAGATGAAATGGAGCACTTTGGCGAGTCCAGGGAGAACGAAAAGGCGACCTATGATGAGCATGTCCAGAACCTGGAGGCAGAAGTTGAGCGGCTCACCAGGGAGCGCAACGACGAGACTCTCAAAGCTCAAGGACAGGTCGAGTTTCTGCGTAAAGAGGCGCAGATACAGCGCGAGAAACTGGAAGCTACCGACCGCGAAATGCAGACAACCAAGGAGGAGCATAAATCAGTCTCACATAAATTGCAGACGGCCGAAGAGGCGTCTGCTAAACAAGTGCAGTTGCTTCAGAGACTGCATGCAGATGTCGCTCCAGAGAAGCCTATGCCAGACGACCCGGCCGAGCTGACTGAGGCTATTGTCGGCCATGCAGGTGATCTAATGGCCAAGGTGCAAGAGACAGAGAGCGAGATGACTGTCGTCCAGTCCAACCTTGAGCAAGCTCAGAATAGCAGCAAGGAACTCCGCGCTGAGATTGCACAGACAAAGGAGGCACTTGCAAAGGAAGAAATGTCTGCCATGCACTTCCGCGAGAACTTGTCGGAGGAGAAGGCCAAGGTCGCTGCCTTGGAAGGAGAGCTGAACCAAGGCAGAGAGCAGCTCAGTAGTCTTCGTGCTCAAATTTCTGCTGGAGAAACTGGCTCCGAAACCCTGCAAAAGAAACTCGAAGCGGCAGAGAAGAAGACTTCAGAACTCACTGAAGAGCTTGCTTCGCGGCAGTCGCGAGTGGGTAGCCTGGAAGAAGAAGTTCACATGTACCAGGGCAAGCTGGAGTTGCTGCAGGACAAGGTATCTACATCTACAACGCATCATGAAGCTCGAGATGAGCGTACAAAGGACTTGACGCAGCGACTCTATTCACAAACGGAGCGGCTTACCCGGCTGCTGGAGAGAGTGGGATACTCTGTTACTCGAAACGGCGGCGAGATGAGCGTTGCCAAGGTTCCTCGTTCCGAACGGCAGCCACCGAATCCGAATGACTCTTCCGACCCTGGATCGTCAATTAAGAGATCTGCTCATCTTAGCAGAACGATGAATGACAGCTCCGACCTGGAACTTCTTTACTGGATTCATAATAACGATGCGCCAGCCGAAGCCGCCAAGTACGAAGCGTTCCTCGAGAACCTTGGATCTTTCAACATGGACTTGTTCGCAGAGACCATGTATCATAGAATCAAGGAAGCAGAGCACAAGGCGCGCAAGTGGCAGCGCGAGGCCAAGACGTACCGAGACAGAGCCCACACTCAGCAAAAGGATGCGCATGAAAAGATTGCCTTTAGGCACTTCAAGGAAGGCGACCTTGCGCTCTTTTTGCCGACGCGGAACCAGCAAGCTGGAGCATGGGCGGCATTCAATGTCGGATTTCCTCACTTTTTCTTGCGTGAGCAGGATTCGCACCGTCTTCGACACCGAGAATGGCTTGTGGCACGCATTACACGCATCCAAGAACGGGTTGTTGACTTGTCAAAGAGTCTAACGACAGGCAATGAGGCGGATTCCATCAATGACGAAGAAAATGAAAATCCGTTCCAGTTGTCCGATGGTTTGCGGTGGTACCTGATTGATGCGCAAGAGGATAAGCCAGGAGCACCGACGACACCGGGTATGGGAAAGTCGACTGTGGCGGCGAATACCGTGGCTGCGACGGCAAACATCCAATCGCAGCCAATTGGGGTCAAGGGTAAGAATAGGGATAGCATCACCAGCATTGAAGGTATCAACAAAACGCTCTCGAAGAGCCTGGAGAGCCGACGAAGCAGCTCCACCTCTAAGAAGGCCATGCCCTTCTCGATTGCTGGCGGAACAGCCTTGCTCAAGAGCAGTGCGATGGCAAGCGAAACAGACTCTCTCCGCGCCGCAGCGCCCGAGACACCACTCGCCAGCAGTCCCCTGCAGAATGCAATCCCGTTTGCAGCGGAAGTTGGCCCGTCTAGTTTAGGGGACGACAAGAATCCTGAGGCACAAGCTGAATCCTCGACTAGCAAAGCAGCCGAGGTACGCAACGTCGACACTCTTTTTGGACCTTGACTTGTTACTGACTGGGAGTCTGGCGGTCCACAGCCTCGAATCAATGTCCAGCGCGAGGAGTCTACTGAAAGCGGCGGCAAGAAGTCAATGGTTTGGGACCCGTTGTGGAGCGTGGACTATAGCTATGAGAGTCCAAGCAAGAAGTGATTGACGATGCGAGAGGAGGTGTGGTGAGCATGGTGGTTGATGGCGCTTATTGCTGCGCCTTGTTCGTTTTTTCCTTTCATTTTTATTTCTTCATAAAGCGTCATGGATGGAGTTGGAGTTTATGCTTATTTTGGTGTATACCATAGTTCAGATGTCAGACGTTTGGAGGCGGGAGCCGTTCATATCATCGCTGCCATTTACATTATTAGATTTGTGTGGTTGGATAGCGGGGTTTGTTGCAGCAGGAGGTGCTACGGCATCAAAGTAGACTGTACAGATATACCAAGTAGACTATTGATACCTTTCCTTGTGCACACAGATACCAATAGGCTCGAGACTTTCTCACTCTGGCGATTAGTTTAGTCGGATGTTGCCATCGGTGGCGATCTCGCCTGTAAACGTGGGGAGACCCACACCACCGGCAGATGGCTATTTATAACGGTTCTTGACGAGATGCCCGGAGCTTTCTCCTTCAACTACATACGAACCAGCTACATCGTACAGCGACATATCGCATTACAATCCAAAGCGAACGACTAAGTGACCAGGCAGCACTACGTCTACAGACAACAATGTAACCACACATCTCACGATGGAGACGTCATGCCGCGGAGCGGACGAAGCGGCGCCCGCCTCGGCTGAGCGGAGCGACAAGATGAAGCTCCCAATCGAGATTCTACTACAAATCATTCACTGCATCGCGCCGCCTCACCGCCGCGCCCTGATACCGCTGCACCACTCGTCCACGCAGACGCTCCTGTCGCTGGCGCGCGTGTGCAAGGCGACCCACGGCGAGGCAACCAAGCTCTTCCGCCAGCACTGCGTGTTCCTCAACACGAGCCGGCGGCTGGCGGACCTGCTGCTCTGCATCGAATGGCAGAGACAGCAGCAGCAGCAGGACCAGGCGCCCAAGAGGGCGCACGCGCTGGGCAGCTCGCTGCGGTGCCTGACGTCGCTGTACCTCGCGCCCTTTCAGCGCTCGCTCGACGACCTCCCCATTGCCATATGGGCGTGCGAGATGCTCTTCGAGGTGGCGCCGACGCTGCGCAGGCTGGTGGTCAAGATGCCGTTTGCGTCGCTGCCGCCGCAGGAGGATCATCTGGGGGTGCACAGGCGGCTGTATGAGGGGCTGGCGTCGCTGAGGAGGCTGGAGGAGTTTGTGTGCCTGGACGGCTACCCTGTTGGCAGCCAGTCGGAGGCTGGCGTGTATCAGTACGTGGACGCCGGGGAGAGGCCTGGGATTGGAGATGTGTGGAAGAATTGGCCGCGGCTGAGGCGGCTGGCGCTGTTTGGGGTGTCGCTGGATGAGGGATCGCTGTGGCGGGCGCTGGGTGGGCTTGCGGTGCTGGACGAGGTGGTTTTGGCGCGGGCAGCGCATATTGATGTGGTGAATGTCAAGGAGGAGTATTTTAGTGCGAAGACTGCGATGGAGGCGGAGGGAAGAGAGGGCGAGGCCGGGGAGGAAGGAGAAGAAGAGGAGGAGTACGAGGAGGACGGTGGGGGTAAGAAGAGCGACGGCGGCATTCGCTTCATGCTCATGGATGTCATGTATGACGTGCGCGACGTGAGGACGGCAGGGTGGGCGAGGATTGATGCCGGGAACAGGATGAGGGTGGAGGTGTACGAGGTGCCGACGTCGTTTTACGGCGATGAGTCGGCCGAGGAGGCGGTGGCGGCGTGGCTCAAGATGGGGGCTTTGGATGGGAGGTTGTGGGATTGGAGGGGAGGTGTGGTTGGGTGATTCGATGTATATAAATGTGGTATATATAGATGCATTATAGTTTTGTACGTGAGTGGTGTACAGGCATTAACGCCGAATCTTGCATACATGCGGCTCCTGTGAGTACGATGTGTCGTCGCATGTGCATGTGCAGCGAGATTGTAAGACGGTGGTGCAAGAGGGAGGGAAGTACAGATTATGCAGAGCATGGAGTACATGAAGAGCACATACACTATCCATCACGGGGGTTTTACAAGAGACTTGGTACGCTGCTTAGGCCAAGATGGGGCCAAGATCGACAGGGCAAGACGGCCGATTGATTGATATGATCAATGTCTTGCGTGCGAGATGCGGTTACAGCGGGTGGGTGCGCCACGGAGCTTGTCTGGGAGCCACATGGCTGCGTAAGTGGCGGTGGTCATTGGTTTCACGGCACCGGAGGCGGCCGCCCATAATTTAACCTGGTCCAGGCAGCAGAATTAAATGTAGCTCGCTGACAGGCCTCCCTGCCACCGAAGGATCCGAAGAAGCACCGCATCGGGGGCTGCGCGACGGACGGCGGGGGGTGGGATCATTGCGGTGAGGGAACGCTTGCGTACATGTAAGACGGGACGCGCAAGATGGGGGGTTGCGAGGGGATTCTGCGACGACATGTGTACCGGTTGTACGCGGGAAGCGTGGGCGAGGCGACTGGTACTCTCGTACTAAGAGCCCAGCCAACAAGTGAATAAGCGCAATTTCAAATCGATTCAGGTAAACTCAACGTACGAGTACGAGTACAGCGCGGGGGAGGGCCCCTAAAAGCTGGGGAAGTAATCCTAAATTGCTGCTCGGGCCAGTAGGACCGTAGCGCAAGTGTCGCTTTGCAGTGAGCCCGGCTCCCTCTCCACCCCACTCCTCCTCTGGCCGCCACCAACCGCACCCGCCAAAGGTACCTCCGCCCTGAGCCTTGCATTGCCCGTTCCGTCTGTACTGTACGTGTGTTCGTACACTCTCGGTATTCCCGCAAAGCCGGCCGTCCGCAGCACTCACCCGCCGCACCCACACCTGCACCCGCACCGCCGCCGCCCATCCTGCCAAACCAAAACGCCTCTTTGGACACCAAACCGCCCAAAAAAACTTGTGCGCCAACAAAGACACCGCGGAACACCAGAACTCGAGAGAGCATAGTACGTCTGCGCTGGTACCAGATCCAGGAGAACGAGCCCTGAGATGCTTGCGCTTTTCATCCTGCCAGCGACCGACATTCTCCATCCATAGCTCCTCTAGCTCGCCTCTCTCTTTCCGGCTATCCACTCCTCTCTTCCCTCTCTCTCGTTCCCTCCATTCGAGACATGTTGCCGCGCCGAGGCTAATATCGCCAACAACGGTCTTCTGTCGTCGTCTCCTCTCGTCCTATCGACGCAGCCCGACCTTCCATCCTCGATCCACGTCTCCCTTTTTCGCCTCGACGACTCCGAGCCGACTTTCCCGCGGCGCCAACTGCCCTGCGCAATTTACCACACCAAACCGCCGTTGACCCGAAAGCAGCCTCGAATCGTCCCGCGCCGAACCGCCGAACCATGCCCGACAAGCCCACGGTGGTCTCGTACGCCGCCGGGGCTTCCCTCGCCGCCGCCGCGCTGATATACGTTTTTGGCCCGACCTTCACCCTCGACAACGAGGCGACCAACACGCGCAAAAAGACCATTGTCGGCCTCCGCAACCAGGCCAATGACTGCTTCATCAACTCGGTCCTCCAGGCCCTCGCCGGCCTCGGTGAGCTCCGCGTCTACCTCATCCGCGAGACGCACCGCCGCCGCATCGAGGACCCCGCCGTCTACGCCAACCTCGTCCAGCCCGACGGCGAGGAGCTGCCCATGTGGAAGATCCAGGGCATGCAGGACGGCCTCGTCACCCAGGGCCTCAAGGAGATGCTCGACCGCCTCAACGAGCGCCCCATTTCCAAAAAGGCCATCTCCCCTTTCCCCTTTGTCCGCGTCCTCGAGGTCGCTTTTAAGCAGCGCATAAGCAGGCAGCAGCAGGATGCCCAGGAGTTCCTGCAGATTGTCGCCGAGAGGCTCAAGGACGAGTACCACGCCGGCCAGCGCGCGAGGCTGCGCGCCAGGCGCTACGGCACCTCCTCCAGCAGCAGCGGCGCCAGCAGCGGCGACAACACCGATAGCGACGAAAAGACAAAGGACCAGAGCGAGGAGCCGGCGCAGTCGCAGTCACAGCCGGCACAGGACACCGCGCATGAGAACGGTGTCGACGCTGAGGTGGTTGACGAGAAACAGGCCCAGAACACCACCGCCACCACCAACGGCACCAACGGCACAAATGGCACATCACCCGCCGGCTTAAATAGAATAGAGACGGCGTCATCGGCCAACGGCCGCCTATTGCCGCTTGAACTCGAAGATGGCTTCCCCATGGAGGGCAAGTACGAATCCCAGCTCGAATGCCAGACGTGCGGCTACAAGACCAAGCCGCGCGAGGAAAACTTTTGCACAATCACCCTCGCCGTGCCACAGCAGTCGTCGACGACGCTCAACGCCTGCTTCGACGGCATCTTCAAGACCGAGTACATTGACGACTTCAAGTGCGAAAAGTGCCGCCTCGTCCACACCGTCGCCAACCTGGAGCACGAAATGAGCCGCTCCACCTCGGACGCCTTTAAGCGCAACGCCCAGCAGAGCATCGACAAGCTCAACGCCGCCATCGAGCTGGACCCGGAGCAGCCCCCCGAGGACGTCGACCTCGGCGACATCCGCTACGCCCCCAAGCGCAAGATTGCCAAGACGACTCGCCTGACCATCTTCCCCAAGATCCTCGCCATCCACCTCTCCCGCTCCATCTACGGCGTCGGCCAGATGACGCAAAAGAACTCGGCCAAGGTCGCCTTTCCCGAGCAGCTGCCCCTCGGCGGCCTGCTCGACCAGCACAAGTACAAACTGTTTGGCTGCGTCACCCACCGCGGCGGCCACAACAGCGGCCACTACGAGGCCTTCCGCCGCCAGCACCTGCCGCCTCACTTTCCCAACGCCAACACGTTCCAGGCGTCCGAAGTCTATAGCAAGACGCCTACCCCCATGTCGACGCCCGAGATCCGCGCCAAGTCTTCCGACACACCATCCATTTCCACGCCCGACCTCCTCTCGCCATCACCTGCTTCCACATCGTCGACGCCGTCTTTGGAGTCCATGGCCGTGCCCCGTAGCGTACCCGCCGACCTGAAGAAGAGCAACCGCGACCAGGACAGGGACAACGGCACTGACACCAGCAGCATCCGCTCTGTGGCTGCCTCTACCAAATCGGCAATGTCCAAGATCGCCTCGGTCAAGCTGGGACAAGACGGCGTCATGGGGTCACCTAAGCTGAATCCCTTGGCCAGCAAGCGCGGCAGGAAAAAGGTGCCGCTGGACCGGTGGTGGCGTGTCAGCGACGAAAAGGTTCGCGAGGCCAAGACGGGCGAGGTCCTCGGCATGCAAAAGGAGGTGTACCTTTTGTTCTACGAACTGGAAAAATAAAGACGAACAACTCGCCGACAGCTCATGATGGGAAGCTGTCGCTCTTACGTGAAAATTCAGAAAACAGTCAGTACATACACGCTTATTGTATATATCTCTCAGACAAGATAGAGCATCTTTGTGGTTGGAGTAGAAGAAATGGGTTTTGCAGCGCACAGAAACCTGTCCAAGTTTGTCATGGGTGCCCTTTCTGCATGATTTGGCGTTTTTTGCTTTTGTTTATATATTTTTATACGCATTGCCTTGTGTAGGCAGAGTCAGAGTCGTTGTCTGGCTGGCTGGCAGACTTGGGTATGTTGCCTTTCTGGTCAGTTTTTGGTCGTACGGTATCTTGCATATGTCATTGGTGGCAGCCTTGGACTGCTGGCGTCCAAAGTTGCCTTGTATGGATTGAATAAAAGAAAGACAAGAAAGATAAATATCAAACACCGTATTTTTCGATTTTTGGCCAATAAATATGTCTGTGACTTGCTGGTCGCGTGAGGTGAAGCACAGCCAGCAGCAAGGACTGTACGACTGAGCCTCGGCTGAGTCATCAAGCGACACCTCCTAATGCATCATGAAATTAAACCCAATAATTCACTCCTCTTCTCTCGCCGTTTTAGGTAAATTCGTCCAATTGATTGCGGGTGCCAATCGACCAACTCGACGACGCTCATTTTTCGAGGGATTGAATTCAGGCGCAAGGCTTGTCCGGAGTAATTGGTCTGCTTCTGGTTTTGCGAGGCCGTGTGTCTTGCCGAGGTGTCTCATCTTCCCAACCAACACGAACGGCGATGCTGCTCCATTGAGAGACTCTACAGGTTTAAGAAAAATACAACGCCGCTCCTTTGGGACCCTTTCAAAGCAACTATAGCAAACACATACTCTCAGCCACAGACAGCCATGATCAACATTCCCCGACGCCTGCGGCGCAGGCTCCTGGACCTCGCCATCCTGTCCTTCATCGGCGTCTGCGTCATGTACCTCATCCTGCCGCCGGACTCGCCCATCCGCCTAGCGCTGCGCTTCAATGCGTCGCGCGCGTCCAACGCCGTGCTGGATGCCGCGTACGACCGCGACGCATGGCTGCGCCGGCCAGCCTCCTTTGAGATTGACCTGCCCAGCGAGGTCGGCTACCTCATCAAGACGGGCTACGGCACGCGACACCGGGTGCCGCTGCAGATCCAGGCGCTGCGCAAGGACTTGGGGATCCTGGGGCCGGAGTACAAGAGCTACATTGTCGTGGGGGACTGGACGACGGTGAATGACACGGACGCGGCCGTCATCGGAGCCGAGGTGCACGACGTGCTCAAGAATGTCAAGGACGCTGGGGTGGACAAGAGCCTGCAGCAGCACAAGAGGCTGCAAAAGTATAGCATGCTGCAGATGGCTGTCATGGCCGAGGATGAAGGTGCCGCGCTGGCTTGGGGGAAGAAAGTGGGCTGGGAGCTGGATGCGCTCAAGGTGAGTCCTTTTGATCACGTTACAAGGCATTTCATGTACACGGAAGACTAATGCGGTGGTTTACGTGGATGGACAGTTTATTGCAGGCATGGAGCTCATATATCAGAAGATGCCTGACAAGAAGTGGTACATGATTCTCGACGACGACACCTTCCTCGTCAAGTCGAACCTGGAGCTGCTGCTCACGCACCTGGACCCGAACAAGCCGTACTACATGGGCAACGCGGTGGGCGACTACCGCGGTCGGTTCGGGCACGGCGGATCCGCGATTGTGCTGTCGTCGGAGGCGATGCGGCGGCTGTTCAAGCGCAAGGACATTGTCAAGGCGGCGTACCGCAACTCGCTCGACGAGACCTGGGGCGACAAGCTGGTGGCGACGACGCTGCAAAAGGTCGGCATCTACCTGGAGGAGCGGTACTCGCACCACTTCAACGGCGAGCCGCCGGAGCTGACGCGCGTCACGGCCGACAAGTTTTGCTCGCCGGTGCTGTCGTTCCACTCGCTGCGCAAGCCCACGGCCATGGCGGACCTGAGCCAGGCGCTCGGGGGTAAAGTCAGCCCGGTCCTATGGGGGGAGCTGCTGGACTTGTTCGGAGGCGCTGCTGCTGCTGCTGCCGCTCCTGGGTCTACGGCCAGCATGGAAGGGATCCGGGACACGGATCGCGTCGGTCCCCCCGACGAGGAAAAGGGCAGCAAGACGTGGTCGAGCGTGAGAGACGCCGACGAGTGCCGCGCCAAGTGCAGCGGGCGGCCACGCTGGTGTCTCGCGTGGACGTATGACGGGGCGACAAAGGAGTGCCACGCCAGCCCGTGGGTTGTGCCTGGTGCTGAGGACGCCGCGGGCAAGGTGTCTGGTGTCAACCAGGCGATGATTGAGAAGATGGGCCGGCGATGCTTCTGAGCGCTCTGCCTCCCCTGGTATCATGTACAACAAAACCGGAAGAGAGAAAAAAAGAAGGGCTTTTCCGAGGAACGAGACTTTGCCGTTTCTCGCTTCCCCTACTGTAATAGAAGGCCCCCGGCCCCCCATGTATCTTTTTGTTAATAATAGCAATCAACTGATGACTGACGGGATCCCCCATTTTGACGCAAGACCTTGACGCAAAAAAGACTGGACAACGCAGCGTTGTCTCAAATCGTGCACGGTATGTCAGCGGTGGCCGTGGTGGCACTGGCTATAACCGGAGGGCACCCGAGCCGCGTTTCGACCTCGACGCAACGAAAGGCCAGAGACATGGAATAAAACAAGGGGTGGGGGGAGGGAACTCACGTACATAGTACATACGACTAGGCGGTAGTGAAATCTGAGAAAGAGAAAAAAAAAACGAGGCACCTGTCCATCGTGAAGGTGATTCTCGCCTCTCTTGACAGGTTGTCCCCTTCTTCTCGTATAAGGTCAAGTCAGCCTGCAGGTTGACTGACAATCCATGCTCAGCCGTTCCGTTAAGGTGCCCAGTCAGCGCGCAACCGTTGGGCGTCAGAACAAGGCTTAACCCCAGCACCATTACGACGGGTAAGCCCATAAGACGGGTACGCCGTCGCCCCAAGAAGCGCTAGAACGCGGGCGCGTCTAGCGGCCTTTAGTGCACCAAGGCAAGGCTGAATGGTACCCCAAGGTAGCCAAGTTAGGCCACCGCACCCTTTGGCTAGGTACCTTAGGTACTCACCTATTTATTTTTTCTGCCACCCTCCTTCGCTCACTTGCGCCACCCCACCCACCACACGCCTGGACCCCGTCCGTCCCAGTCCTGGTCTCCCTTTAGCTCTTTCCGACTATTTTGGTCTTTTGCAGTGAAGCAACGCCGCCATCCTCGTTTCTGCCATAACCTTCATGCTCGCCGCCGCCGCAGGGCAGCTAAGCTGGCTTTGCATTCACCACCTCGTGCTGCGTCCTGCGCCTGCCGCCTGCGCCTGCTCTCACGCGTAGAACTGGTCATTCAAGGTCCCGTGCCTGCCCGTCTCCATGACTGGGCATACGTGATTCTTTTTCCATCTCGCTTCTCTCTCTCTTTCTCCCTCGCCCCCCCGAGACGGACCGCGCCACAAGCCAAAAAACCAAACACCCCGTCCCTCCATCCTCCCATGTCGACTTCTGACGCCTCTTCACGGCCGCTTCTCATTTACGTCCCTTGTTGTCGCGACCATGGCGCCGGCAGACGACGACCCGGCTCGCGACGGCGACGCTGACCCTCCTCCCCTCCCTCCTATGCAAGCTGCTGCCTCGGCGGCGGCTGCTGCGTCGACGCCCGCCTCGAATCCCTCGCCGTCTGCCACGAATACGAACCCTGACGCTGATGCGGCTGCCGCGACTTTGAGCTCGACTGCGCCTCCTCCGTCCCGCTCCCCTTCGACCAGCAACGCTGCTGGTCCGCAGCAGCAGCAGCAGCCGCCACAACAACAGCAAAATGGCGATACATCACATCATCATCCTTCACAGCCCAGCGTGGATATACTGAACAACAACAACGGGAACAGTAGCCATCAGTACGCCGGCTCTCTGCCTCCCGCGACGTCGCCGCCGCCGCCACCACAGAACGCTGCGTCTGCTTCTGCTGCAGCTCCGGCTGCTTCTCACCACCCCGTGAGCTATCTGGCCAGGGCCACGGCGTCGCCATCGCCATCGGTCGCGTCTCCGGCCCACGCCGGGCCGCAGCCGGCTTCGTATAGCCATTACGGTGCTACATCTACGTCTACGCCGCCGCCGCAGCAGAGCGCCGATGGTCACCGGCTGAGCCAATCCGGCCCAAACTCGGTGACGCTCCCGAGCATGCGAACGATTGATGCCATGTCTCAACAGCCACAGCAGCAACCGCCGCAGCATCACCACCAACAGCAACACCAAGCGCCGCAGCCGGCACCGCATCACAGCGTGAATGTGCCGCTGGCCCCGGGGTCGCCTGCTGGCTCCGGCTCCTACTACTCGCATACGACGTATGGCCTGCCGTCGGACCTGGCGCGCTATCCGATACCACACGACCCGCGTTTGGCCGGCAGTCGAGGACCCAAAAAGGTAAGTTTGACAGTCCAGTTTTCTACGCGTACAACATGTCCAATGGCGCCCTTGCGCGCAGGAAAATTGGACGTTGGGAGCCACCGCGCGACGGCGTTGCTGACGTGGAACTAGGAAATTAAACGAAGAACAAAAACAGGCTGCTTGACCTGCAGGAAAAGACGAATCAAGGTACGTCTCAACTCTCCTCTCCTTCTTTTATTATGCTGCTTTACCCTCCTATGTATTTTGCTAGTCGCATAATGTTCCCTTTGCCGTCTTTTGTCCTCCCCCCATTTTACCCCAAGTTCCCTGTTCTCGCTTCTGCTGTTCCGCTCCCGGGTGGAGTCCTGGCGCTCGCTTCTTCCCGGCGCCGGTCAAGCGTCGGCCGGAGTCCCCTGCCACCTCACCTCATCAGTCAGCAAGCACAAACGCCACCGCCTATCTCCTGCTCCTCCACCAGAGCTCCCCCACCTCCCCTCAAAACGACGTGCAAACAGACAAGAGACCTTTGGCATTGGCACCTTGCGTGACGCGCTTTGGTCTTTGACACGCGTTTCCTCCCGATCTGCATCATATTTTGCGTCCGCACCTTTTGCCTTTGCCGTTTGTTGTCTTCCTTCTAACTCGGCTGTCCATTCCAGTGCGACGAGGCACACCCGACCTGCAACAACTGCAGAAAATCGAAACGAGACTGTCTCGGTTACGATCCAATCTTCCGGCAGCAAGCAGGCAACCCGCCTGCCTCGAACCTCCAGCCTGCTCCCTCTGCACGGCCTGTTGCGCACCAGACTGCTTCGCCAACCTCTGCCGCCGCTCGGCCGCCCAACTCGTACGGCCACCCGTCCGCCGTATCTTCCTACGCTCCCAGCCAGCCTTCCTCCGCGACACCCAGTGTTGCCAGCCCCGGCTACCAACCAAACTCGACAGCTGCCTCCACTTCAGCTGCACCCACTATAAAGAGCGAACCTCGCTATCCCTATTCGTACTCTACCAACTCTCCCGGTGCACTGTACGCCAATCCGGCGTACGACAGCTTGAGGCCTTCGCCGGAGCAAAATAGACTCCCGCCAATCGAGGGCCACCACCACCAGAGACGTACGAGTGCCCCCTTCCGCATATCCAGTCACTTGCATCTAACCTATTCTCCTATAGCCACGAAAATGAAGATTCACGAAATCATCGATTCGCTGGGCCAGACCCCGCCGCCCCCGCAGGTCACGCCAAGCGCAGAGACCCTAGCCGAAATTACAAGAGTGTACCACGAAATGTATGCGGCCGCGCTGGCGTCTTTCTTTGAGACGACTTGGTACTACTTTGTCGAGGATGGCAAAATGTCCTTCCCCAAGGACCCACGGCTCGTGGAGCACATGGCCTCGTTTCTGAAGATTCTAGAGGCTGTCAAGGCCAATGACCATACCCAAATGGCCTACTCGGGTATCCTGGAGACGCGCATCGTCTGGGAGCTAGCGCGGACCGTCTACCAGACCCCCGAGCGCAGCAACGGAGCTATGCGAATGTCGCTACCCCCCGAAGGCGACAGCGCAGAGGCACGCAATCGGCTGCAAGTTGTCGAAGCCCTGCTCTGCGGAGAGTACCTGGGAAGCAACCCTCTGTCTCCTCCAGTGACCGACTCTGACGTGCAGCGAAGTCGCCAGTTTGACTTTTGGTATAGTCTTGCCGACTTTGTCCGCCACCGCGACGGCCCAGAATCACCACAAGCGGCCAAGGCGAGAGAAGACGTGCTGGCGCGGATGCGACACTTGCTCGACGGACGGGAAAACAGAGACGTCCTATACTCGATTGCCGTGGTCAGACACCTGGCCCCGAACTTTGAACCCGGCTTCGCCAATTCCAACCCGCAGCACTTGGACGAGACGGATCCGAAGAGCCGGCTCGTGGTTGCGTCCAGGTTTATCATGGACGAGTCGCAGGTGACTGGCGGCACGACCAATGTTGTCCGTCGATTCAGCGACATTGCCAGCCGGGCATTTGTCAACCCCGGTGTCAACGTCGACCGAAGGACCTAAAGACATTGTTTGTAGACAAGGTCTTGCATAACCTCTACTTCTCTTTTTATAACTACTAGTTTGTTTTTTTTATTTTTTATTTTTATTTTTTGGCTTTTGGACAATACATGGTGTTTAAGGAAAACAAAAACAAGGGAGGAATCAGCGTTTAGATTTGATCGAGATGCGCCCGAGAAGAAAAAAGCGTCTTTTTCTTCTTTGTAGGCTCTTTCTCTCAGCAAGTGCAGAATGCACTGCTTTGCACCAGGCGTTTTTCTATCCCTAAGAGAATGGGGATATGGGTTGGAGAAGGTGGTGGGTGGGAAACAAAATCAATACCATCTTGGGGGTTTTTTTTTTCATTACTGCAATACTTTTGGGCTGGGCACGGGTTCCCCTTGACTGAAATTGGTTCCAGGGGGGGTTTATCTTGTAACCATGTACTATAGGATTTTTTGTTGTTGGTTTTTTTTGGTCGGGGACACCCAGAGTATTTGCGTGAGCTAGCTTCATAGGCTAGGCTGAATATAATTAAACTTTTATAAGTCGCTGATGTTTCATAATTTGCGCGATAGGAAGCTTTTACTATATACAGAACGCTGCCCGGCGTGATTCATTTCAGCTATACAATCACGCTGACGGCTATCGACATATATATATATACACGGTATATACAAGGTTTTTAGCATCTCAGATCTGACAGGCTAGTCAAAATTGCCAAACCATATCCCGTCATCAGGCTTCATACCCTTCTCTACACCAGGCAAGTCACACATGGCCCTCATCCGATCATCCACCTCCCACGTCTTGACATCGTCGCTCCGAACGAGGAACTGCATCACCATGCCCGACTCGGCATGCCACGTATTATGACAGTGAAACGCCCACAGGCCCGGGTTATCGAGGACGACGCGGATGACGGCCCAGCCGTAGCCCTCGACGGTGATGGTGTCCCTGCGCAGCGGGTTCTCCGTGAGGTGCGGCTTCTCCGCGAGAGTGGCGCGCCACTCGTCGTCGAAGGGCGGGTAGCCGCTCTGGCCCTGCTGGAGGACGAAGAACTTGTGGCCGTGCAGGTGAAACGGGTGGGAGCCGTCGTCAAAGTTGTTGATGGAGATGTCGACGGTGCGGATGGAGCGCGTCTGGAGGACGTAGTCGGATGCCGGGTCAAAGGGGCTGTTGTTGGTGTTGATGAAGGCAGATTCATTGGATGATGAGGCTGATGAAGGGGGAGAATCGAGGTAGCGGTGGAGGGATGGGTGGGTTGCGTTGGGGTGCCAGGTTGAGGTGTTGAAGAAGCCGCGAGCGAGGCGCCAGTCGCCGATTTCAAAGTTGGCGCGGAGGATGATGAAGTCGTCGAGCGGAGGCGGCGACTGGTGGACGACGGGGTGCAGGGCGGAAGTGTCGAGGTCGCGACAGATGACCTCGATGGCATCGGGCCATTCTTTGCTGGTGGGAGGAGCTATATGGGAGACTGGGGAGGAAGAGGTAGAGTTGGCGTAGCGGATGATGGAGCGGATTTCGGGCTCGAGTCGAGGGTTATCCGTCGTGAAGCAGTGGGTGACCATGCGTGCACGCATCCAAAACGAGTCGGCCGTGGTGACGTTTGTCTCAACAATGATGCTGTACCGCTGGGCGGGGAGGATGTTGAGCCGGTGAAAAGGCTCTGGGTGGACGTCTGTGCCGTCGACCTCGGTGACGTAAAACGGGTGCTCGTCGAGCTGGATCTGGAACTCGGCAAAGGTGCCCACGTTGATGAAGCGCAAGCGGTGCCGCTTATTGGGTTCCAGGTCCAGCACGGGAGCAGCCGTTGTGCTATTGTCGCAGCGCCAGCCGGGAAAGTCGTCGCAGTTGCGCTGCCCGCGGCCGTTGACGAGGGCATTGTCCGGGACGGGCTCGTCGTTTTCCATATCCGGCTGGAGATATTCCATGAGGATCTCCGAGGTGAGGTTATGGTAGTGGTCCTGCACCATGATGACCCGGTCGGAGGCATAGTCGCGCTCTTGCAGCGTCGTGCGCTCGTCCTGAGCGTGGACGACGACGGGGCCCAGCAGGCCGTCCGAGGCCTGGGCGCTGTGATGCGCGTGGTACCAGTAGGTGCCGGACTGGCCGGTGATCTGGAAAGTGTAGGTAAAGGACGAGTCCGGGGCAATGGCACACTGGGTGACGCCGACGGTGCCGTCCATGGCGTTGGTGCCGTTTTGGAAGAGGCCGTGGAAGTGGATGGCGGTTGCGTTGACGGCGCGGTTGTGCACGTGGACGATGATGGTATCTCCGGCGTTGCACTCGACGAGGGGTCCCGGGAACTGGTTATTGATGAGGTACATGGGCCGGTAGACGCCGTCCGGGTTCAGGTCGGCGTTGGAGATTGTCCAGTTGTATTCGCGGGTCGTTGGGGCGGCGTGGTGGTCCCATGATGGGTTGAGGATGTACTCGGAAGCGTCTCTTAGTCGAGGGACGTCGGTAGGTTGCGTGTCTGGAGACGGAGCGGTAATGGTGGTTGTGACGGATTGGACAGTCTGTTGGTCCGGTTCAGGTGTTGGAGCAGACGCAGGAGGAGGTTGTTCCTCTGGATGCTGCTGGTCGTCGTGGGAATGTTGGTGGTCGTCATGATGGCTGCTGAGCTGGTCTGGCGAGGGCGGGCCAGCGTCGAGCTTGAAAGAGAAGGGCACCAGAGCCAAGCCGAAGACGGTGATGACGAGAAAGACGAAGAAGACGGTTAGCTGCCAGCAAGGCGTCCGACGAGCCATTCCAGGCCGCACCGAGCCATTGTGATGCCGTGGACGACGAGCGGAGGACGAGGCGGCCGATGATGCCAGGAACGGCTGGTCCTCGCCGGAGCGGCTGGGCTGTGAGTGGTGCCGGGCCTGCGACTCGAGGTCCATCATTGCCGGGTTGCTGCTGGCAGGCGGACATACGTCATGGCTGGGCAGAGTTGCAGACTATGCGTCCTTGTACGGCTGCCAGTGCTGGACATGCAAAAGAAGATGGCTCAAGTAAAACCCGTGGCAAGGATGGAAGCTGTCAGTCGTTGGAAGAGGTCGTGGCGAGTGGTGGTCATCTTTGGTAGGTACGAGTAGGCTGGCGCGAACATTAGTGATACAATGGGGCCGAAAGGGCACTAACACCGGCTGCTTCGAACACCCAAACATGCCACACAGCTTTCTAGGCTTGCCACACCTACAATAATATCTATAATAATACCTACTATAATACCTACTATAATATCTATAATAATACTAATAATAATATCCATAGTGCTGTGTGGCATGTTTGGGTGTTCGGCTGTTTCTGTTACCTCAAGGTGCGAGTACTCGTAGGTGGGCGGGCTACTACTTACCTAGGTAGGCAAGGCACTACTCATGCATAATCACTCGGACTTTCTGCGTCGGTGTGGTGGGTAAGGCTGGACCACCAATCCCAGGCCGTCTGATTCCACACGGTCAGCGTTCCTGTCTTCTTACGAGTGGCGGCTCAAACAGCGCATCAGGAGCACCGCAATGTCCATGGCGTGCCCTCAGCCTCCTTTTCCTTCGGTAAACCAACAGAGAATAGACGACCCGGCGGCCGGATAACACGGCACGCGACCACTTCTGGCGCCAGTGCCACCAAGAGGCCCGGATCGCGAACGCTTGGCAAGTCGCTGCCGCACGTGTGGCCCATCTGGATGCCCAGGCGGCCCAGGGGACGCCCAGGCCCAGCCCGCTCCGATGGGGGCAGCGCCATAGTAATTACCCGCAAGCCATACGTCGTACCAAGCCGATGCCCAGACGGGCACTTTTTTACTTCCCTGCACGCTCGGCGGGGGGATTCTACGCCACCGACAGCCCCGTGGCTTGCGCTTAGGGGTCGCGCCTTGCAGGTGCCGTATGTGGCGGCGGGGGAGGAGCATAAGGGAAGAGAGAGGTGGGATATGATCTACCGCTAACAGGAAAATTGCGGCGCCGGAGGCTTGCGGCCATTTTGCGAGTACAATGAGCCGTGGCATGATCACCGTAACCGATTGACCAGCATCCGTGCTCGTCGCTTAAGTCCTTCCATCTCGAGTCTAGCCCCGTCCAAACCTGGACTGATAGGATGTCACGAACCTCCTCCCTAGCGACATTTTTTACCATGTTACAGGCCATCCGCCTTGCATTGGGGCGCCACCGCGCGCGACGGAGATGCTACGGAGTGTTCGCACCGGCATCGCAAAGCACGTCGGCCGAGGACGAACCGAATGTTTGTGGCTGCCCTTACCAGTACGCTACCACTATTCCCCTCACACGCAATTACCCGTAGCAAGCTTTCAAACTACAGATTTCTCGCCGTCATTGGGTGGTCCCAAGTGGAGAGACAAGCAGAGTCTTTCCCTGGGACGCAGTATACTCGTAGGGCGGCCAAGGGGAACCTTTGTCATGTCTTTAATGGGGCTTCCCAACTTGTTGAGAAATAGGAAAAGGGAAGCAGGCAACGCTCCGAATGACAAACTTTGTCAACCCCATTGGCGAGAGCTGCAGAACAGTCGGCTCGGTGGCTCCGCGTCGGACAAAGCCACGCCTTTGGCAACTAAGGCCCAGGGGACCCCGGTTTTGACCAATGGCGCTAGCCTGCAAGTAGCAGGCCAGTCCCCTCTGTCGGTATGGGAGGATGGGGTTGGTATGGAGAATGAGCCCGCCTACAACCTGCATGGCAGTCGACAAAGGTCGCGAGCCGGAGCCGTTCGTCCCACCTTGAGCCCAAGGCTGAGGAGTCCAGTACCGTGTGGATGGAGTACGAGCAAGCACGAGTAGACGGCGGGAGCACAAGCTCGTTCGACTAATACCCGGCCATATCTTAAAGGAATGCCTGCCCACCCCTTCCTCCTCCGTCCTCATCTCTCTCGTCTTCCTCTCCCGGAGCCGAATCAAGAGTTCTTTGGCCAACAGATCGACCAGCCCTTACCTTTTACACCTGGTACTAGTGTAGATACACTACGATGCGATTCCAAGCCGCGAGCGTCCTGGCCCTGGCCGCGGGTGCCTCCATGGTCAGCGCCGATGGAACCTGCCACCCCGGGTTCGAGACCATGTACACGGCCACAGGCACCGCCGAGGTAGCCAAGGCCGCGGCCACGGCCAAGACGTCGAGCCCGACCAGCAACGTCAAGGGCAAGGCCTTTGACCGCCTTGCCATTGTCTACTTTGAGAACCAAAACTATGACAAGTCGATTGGCGACCGTGAGTTTCCTTGCTTCCCCGGCTCTGAGAGGTGCAACCAACACTGACCCGACTTTTGCCCATGTAGCCAACTTCAAGTTCTTTGCCGACAAGGGCATCACCCTGTCCAACTACTTTGCCGTCACCCACCCGTCGCAGCCCAACTACATGGCCAGCATCGCGGGTGACTACTTTGGCATGGAAAACGATGACTTCATCCGCGCGCCGCGCAACGTGTCGACCGTCATCGACCTGCTGCAGTACCGCGGCATCTCGTGGGCGCACTACCAGGAGGACATGCCGTACTCCGGCTTCGAGGGCATTGGTTACAAGAACCAGCAGAACGGCCGCAACGACTACGTCCGCAAGCACAACCCGGCCGTCATGCACGACAGCGTTGCCCACTGGTCGCAGCGCCTGTCGCAGATCAAGAACCTGTCCATGACGGATACGTCGCGCTCCCTGTTCCACCGCGACCTGGCCGAGGACAAGCTGCCGCAGTGGATGTTCATCACGCCCAACATGACGTCCGACGGGCACGACACCTCCATCACCGTCGCCGGCGCCTGGTGCCGCGAGTTCCTGGAGCCGCTACTCGAGGACAAGAACTTTATGAAGAACACGCTCGTCCTGCTCACCTTTGACGAGAACGAGACGTACGCGCAGCGCAACAATATTCTCGGCATCCTCATCGGCGACGCCGTCCCCGAGGAGCTCGTTGGCACCACCGACGACAACTTTTACAACCACTACTCGGAAATTGCCACCGTCTCCGCCAACTGGGACCTGCCCACGCTCGGCCGCTGGGATGTCGGTGCCAACGTCTACCAGATGGTCGCCGACAAGACGGGCGACAAGCTGCGCAAGTGGGAGTCGCAGGAGGACCTGCAGGCGCACTACTTTAACTTTTCCCAGGCCGGCGCCTTTAGCAACAAGGGCGGCAACAAGCGCTTCCCCGCGCCCAACCTGGACCTGGACGAGAACTCGTTCAACGGCCGCCGCATCCACCCCCAGGTCGTCGAGATGTGGAAGGGCAACCCTGCCCCCAGCTACTACGAGGATACTGTTGAGGTTCCTGATGGCCTGCACCCTCCCCAGGGCTATGAGCCTAAGCCCAAGGGCCAGTAAAGTCGAGAGAAGTGCAAAAAAAACGAGCATAAATCAGCCTTGATTTTGTTTTCACTTGCTGTATATTTCAACTGGATATATATGAACCTTTTACGTCACAAAGGCAATGACTTGCCCTTTTTGGTAGCATCTACAGATACAGTAGACTTACACGCTGTTACTGGTTTGATTCTACACATACATCTTGCCATGAGCATTCTTCAAACTCGTCCAAGTGACATGACCTCCTCGTAGCCCAACGGCCAGTGAGGCAACTAGGTGGCAGAGACCAGTGACCCAGTGACAAACGCTGCATGGACTCACATGGTTAACCACCAAGGTCAGCCATCGCACGGGGTGGTATTGGGTGCGCGGAGGATTAGTCGGCTCTTTGGGGTGGTCCACACCACCCTTGCACTGCAGAGCCCACCCACCACATGCTCGACGATGGGGTAACGCCCGCCGCTTTACTTAACGAGAGCTGGGCCTGGGTCTCCAAGTCCACTAAAAGTAACTGCCGCCATGGCACGATTTGTGTACAGTATTTACTCTGTGCTCCAGCGAAAAGTGCCTTGCTATTCGTGTTATATGGCAGTGCCCGTGTTAAAATCCAGCGTCAAGCAAGCTACTTTGCTGCTGCTCTGGCAGGGCCAAATATAATGGACAGTGTATTTGCGGCAACATATGTACTTTGCCTCTATGCTGTAGTTTATACCTTTCTCAAGATGGTAGCTTCACCTTATACGCCAACATTTACAACCTCGCAATCGGACCATCCCTCGACACAACACCGAGTGAAGCAGGTGTTATGTCGGCGATGCTGTTGCATCCGCACAGCTTCATGCATTGCTGAAACTCGGAATAGAGTATATCCAGCGTCTTTGTGACACCCGCCTCTCCGTCGTACTACATGACGAAGCATCCAGTTAGCACTTATAAACACAAAATAGCTTTTCTGCTACATGTCAAATCACCACGTACCGCGAGACCCCAGATGACGGGCCGTCCAATCCACACACACTTGGCCCCGAGAGCCAACGCCTTGAAGATATCAGAGCCATGACGGATGCCGCCGTCAATATGCACGTCAATCCTGCCGGCTGCGGCCTTGACACACTCGGGCAGCGCATCAATAGTGGCAGGCACCTGGTCAAGCTGCCTCCCACCATGGTTACTAACCACGACACCGTCACACCCATACTCGACGGCGAGCTGCACGTCCTCGGCCGTCAAGACGCCCTTGATCCAGATCTGCATCCGCGTCACGCTGCGCAGCCACGGAATCTCCTTCGCCCACGAGTGCGCGTCGGAATTAAACGCCGCAAAGCCATCATCGTGCGCCCGCGCGCGCACCTCCTCGCTCGTCATCTCCAGCATCGGCAGCGCCAGTCCCGCGGGGGTGCGAAAGTCGTTGCGCGCCTCGTTGTACCGCACGCCCAGCACGGGACTGTCGGCCGTGAGGAAGAGGGCCGCGCACCCGGCCTTTTCGGCGCGGCGGATGATGCGCAGCTGCGCGGCGCGGTCCTGCATCGTATAGAGCTGCATCGCGTGCTGTAGTGGGTTTCCTGTAGCAGCGGCGAGCCCGGCGGAGCGGACGTCTTCGACGGCGTAGTTGGAAAAGGACGAGACGCCCATGTGGATGCCGCGCTTGGCGCAGGCGCGGGACGTGGCCAGCTCGCCGTCTGGGTGCGCCATGGCCTGGATGCCGGCTGGGGAGACGCAGAGCGGGAAGGAAATCGGCTGGTTGAAGACGGTGGTGGATGTGTCGGCCTTGGATACGTCGACGAGGACGCGGGGCCGAAGTCGGTACTTGCGGTAGGCGGTTGTGTTTTCTGTCACTGTGACTTGATCGTATGAGCCGGCATTGTAAAACTCTGTTCGCGGGGGGATGGACATGTCAGTATAATTGAAAAAGGAACATATGATGACTGGGAGGATTACCTCTGGCGGTGACGGGCAGCTTTTCGGCTGCTGCCGCCTTGACGTCGTCGATGCTGAGGATGAGTCGGTCCCGTGGTTTGGCCATTGTAATGGAACGCGGCGCTGGGAGACTACCTTGTTACTAGTAATGTTCGTGCCTCTGTTGGTTACCCCGGCCTCTGTAGATTTTTACGTCTTTCCCTGCAGCTTTTAGCGGCGGTTGCGATCGTCGTGGTAGAATGAAACCCGTTGGCGTTTGACATGTCGAGCTGCCTCCGGAGGGACCGATTGCGGCCCGGCCCCGCACGGCTCCCGGCGGCGCCAAGAGACTTTGACGACAAACGGCATGTTGTATGACTATCACGGAATCAAAACTAGCAATTAAATCTCATAAAATACGGAATAATTCAGCTGATTACAGCAACTCGAACCGAAAGATAGCAAAAGGGTCGGTGGTATATTGACAGCGTATGTTTGCTGCTACGTACATGTATAATGCTCGTGTTACACCACAACCTACCTCAACTACCGTACCGTTTTTCTCCAGCCCAACACAGCTTTACCGGACTGCCATATTAAACCGTAATGCATTGTATGACAGCCGGCAACTACAATTTCATGGCGGTAGAGACCTATTCCGACTTTTACTTCTCCTTCACCGGCAGCACAAGAGCAGCACCCCTACTAACCCACCTTGGCACTACTGCCCACCCTCTGCCGGGCTTCCCCCCGGCATCACGGCCGTACACACAAACAAGGAAACACAACGCGCCGGAGTGGCGTCGGCTGATATGTATCCCTCTGTCCCCCGTAAGATCCCTGTAGCTACAGCGCTGGGAGCGCCCGAATCATGTCGCTGCCATTCCTAATCGCTCACAGCGGGCCAAGGCGGGCCATGCGGGCCAGGCGCGGGTACAGCAGAAAATGCCCGGGCTCCAGGACAGCATGGACAGCAAACACGTGGGGGATGGGCGATGCGAGAGAGGCGAGACAAAGAGCCCTACGACATGACAGCATCTGCGCACGCCGTTTGCTTCCGTACCCGCCTTGGTATGTGCTGTTGATAGGAAAAAAAGGACCTGCAGCCCGCGGCAAAAAGATGCCGAATGGATTGGGCGCAGCGTCATGGCATGGCATGGTATCGCATGCCTATCCAACCTGATGAGCGGACTGCACAGAGACAGGGTAGTAGCCTACGCCCCTTTCTCTCCCTTCCCCTCCTCGGCTCTCCCACCCCTCTCTCTATGTCACTCTCCAACGGAAATCTTCACACCAGCGGCTAGCGCTCCCCCTCGTCTGTCTTCTGGCCTCCCTTTGTGTGATCCCCTGACCCCAAAAAGCAACCTGCCGTGTTGGGAAAGACGACTGCAACCTCACAGTGGGGAACAGCCAGCCCACCACCACAGGGGGGAGAGGGGAGCGCCACACACACTCTTCAGGGCCCTCGTGCACCTGGAACGATGCCCAGGACCGCCCCATCTCCAATCTCAATCCCCACACTGGGTGCAGCGCGGCCACCACTCACAGCGCATCCCGCGCCATGGGGGGCCGCATCTCTGCCGCTCTTGTACATAGCACGCCCGTAGTTTGCTGTTCTTTTAGTAATGACCGCTACTGACAGTCTGCTGCGTGGAATTGCGCTCCTTTTTTTCTTCTTCTTTGTCTTTGTACAAAAGTATTCGTCTCGACGGGTTTGCCGCGCTGTGCCTGTCGTCATTGTTGATACTTTTAATCGCTTTGGTTTGTACCAGCTGTGCGCCGACTTTTGCCTCTTTACATACACCCACGTTGCTCCAGCTGTCAACTGTTCGACGCCCCTCTGTGCCTGTGCAACTCGGTCTGCGACCCCGAGCCAGATGAACACTTCAGCTCTGATAGACCCAGAGTCACGTTCAAACCGTTGAAATCCTCACTGGAAACCTGGAGATTTTAGCTTTTTACCCCCCCATCAACCGCTCCCACCCTCTCCGGCACCTCGCTTCCGACGTCACGCTCACAGGTCTGCTGCAAACAAGCGCATTCGAGCAGCCGAGCCGTCGTCACATTTGGATACTACCCCAGGACTTCACCTTTCCAGAGCATATCGATCTTCTCTTACTCCAGCATTTCGACATATATCCTACACAAACATCATCACTCAACTTCACGATACTCTCCTTTGCATGCCGCCCACTACTCGGTGTGTATCGGTGTTGAATTCCCGGAGAGCCCACATCATCTTCCTGCTAGTATAAGCACTTCTTCTCCACCACTCTCTCCTCTCTCCTCCGCTTCCCCAACCTCAAATACGACCATGGCGCCATCTTCCAAGAGCCCCGGCCTGACCAGGTTCCTCTCCGACTTTACCCTGGGCTTCTCCGATGGCCTGACCGTCCCCTTTGCCTTGACCGCCGGCCTCAGCTCCCTCGGCAGGGCAGACACCGTCATATACGCCGGCCTCGCAGAGCTATGCGCCGGGAGCATAAGCATGGGCATCGGCGGCTACCTCGCCGCTCTGGATGAGGTCCCCGCCGAGCCGAGCGCCGCCGCGAGCGACGGTGACGAGGAGGAGCTCAAGGGCATGCTGCACTCGGCCAGCAGCAGCGACGACGGCCGCCGCGAGAGCCTGGACGAGAAGGCGAGTGCGCAGGAGCAGCTGGTCCTGCGCCACCTGGAACCCTTGGAGCTGCCTGGCTCTGCCGTGGCCAATATCCTGGCGTCTCTGCGCGAGCAGCCTGGCCGCTTGGATCGCGCCGCCAGCCAGCTGGAATCACACAACAGCGACGCCCTGTGCCAGCAGTCGCAGCCGCTGCCCATCTGGCCCGTCGCTTCGGGACTGTCTATTTCCCTCGGCTACGTTGTCGGAGGTATCATTCCCCTGCTGCCTTACTTTTTCGCCGCCACGGTCGGACTGGGCTTGCGATGGAGCATTGGCCTCTGTCTCGTGGCTCTCATGGCCTTTGGATCCGGCAAGAGCTGGGTTCTCGGCGGCGCTGATGCTACGTGGAAGCGCTCCGTTTGGTCTGGCATCCAAATGTTGGTGCTGGGTAGCCTCGCGGCCGGCGCTGCTGTGCTTTGCGTCCACTTGTTGGGCGCTTCCGAAGGTGAGGACGGTAGTGGCTAGTGACGGCACATCCTACGAACCAAAACATATATACATACATTACAGAGCATACATATAAAGCATACGACTGGCGTTTTACGGGTTTATTTTGGACAAGGGTTTATGGAGGATACCGGATGTTTGCAGCACACAATTCAAGCATGATACTTTTCTTCACATCAACTTCTCCATGAAACGTAACTGAATTATGCTGTAATGAAACTTGCACACAACAGGCACGCTGCGCTCGTATTGACCAGCAAACGAAACGACGTATGCTATGGGGTATAGACCTATCCTAACAATGTACTTCCTTTTAGCCCTGGTACGGAGGAGGAACCTCTGCACTCGGCCCAGCCAGCAGCGCATCCTCGCGAATCTCCACCGACGTCACCAGCGCCTTGACGTCTAGAACCCGCATGGTGGCCATCTGATTCTGGTAGAGCCTGCCGTCCCGCCGGGTGCACTTGGCCTTTGTGCACTTCATCTGGTGGCCGTCGTGCCGCCACAGCTTGGCCGGGCAGCACCACACCTTGAGGTTCTTGTCGTTGACGTGCAGGATGCGGCCCTCCTCGTGGCCCTCCCAGGCCAGCTCCTGCAGGTGGTCAATCTGGTCCTGCCCAAACAGCGTGGCGACCTTGTAGTCCGTCTTGAGCCAGACGGCGCCGTGGTAGCGCTTGGCCGCCAGCCACGTCTCGAGCGCGTCCACCCGGTAGAAGCGCGCCGCCGCCAGCAGCTCCCTGTACTTGACCTGGTCGTGGCCCTCACCACGCGAGTAGAAGAGCGGGTAGCGCCGCGTGCGCATGAACCGCAGCACCTGCGCAAACAGGTCCGGCTCGTCGTCGATGAAGAACTCGGTCCGCGTCGGCTGCGCGGCGAACAGGTCCGAGAAGAGCCGGCTCTCGGACAGCGTGGGCCGCGTCGTGAAGAATTCCCGCTCGCCTACGCGGATGGTGACCCGGCTCGACGTTATCGCCGACGGTGCGGGCGAGGGCGGCGCTGGTAGTGGGAGGGAGTTGAATGGCGGCGGGGCGTCTTCGGTTGATGTTGGTTGCTGATGGAGGACTGTGCTTGTTGGTGGCTGTTGGCTTACTGTTGAGGACCCGGCTTGCGCTTCAGATGGCGTGTGAGGTTCTGCGATGGAAGCTTGTGTGCTGCTTGGAGTCTCCGTCGAAGCCGTTCCGTTGGTGGACGGCTCGGTCAACATGGGGACAAGCGCTTCGGTTTGCGACATCATAGTAGTGCCGGGTGAGTGAGTGGGCTGGGGCGATGTATGGTAGACACAGCCTCGCTGTTGAGATGAAGTCGAGGTTGCTTGTCCGAGATGGGGAGCGAGGAAGGAGGAGGATGCAAGTTGCTTAAAATAAAAAAGACAGATCGGCAATCTGCGGCTGAGCCCCAAGGCAAAAGTGAGATTAATCTCTTGGAATCGTCACCAACATCGGGCGACGTTAGTGTCTGGCGAGGCTGTCAGCCTTGGCTAATCTTCCCTCTTTAGGCGCATCTAGCACCAGGCGTGGCTGGCCCCAGCAGCTTGGCTCAGGGAGCAAGGAGCCCTTATCATGTGAAGCGTGCGCGGGCCTGAATTGAGCTGAATTCCGGACATGGTTGCATGATGCACTACATCATGATGCCAATTGAGGTTAGCGTCAGTAGCGCAATGGTCACCAACTTAGTGAGTCGTAGAGCTGGTGATGTATGATGCGATTGAGTGTGCTCCGTACCGAGTAGGTTCTCGCTGTAAGATTGCTCTCGCTCTCAAGTTTTTTTTAGCGCAGGTACCCAGCTAGCGGACGCCGCCGGTGCAGCTACTTGCACCCGCGCAGCAAAAACGTGTGGGGAAACGCACCCAGAAAAAACCACACACTAATGCTCGCCCTCCCATTGGCCACTGGCCTCTGCGCATGAACAAAATTCCGAACCCACCAACATTGCCCGGAGCTACACTTTGGCGAAAGACAGCTGGGTAGACCGGAAACCACCACTACGGGCACCAAAACGCAATTCATACCACGGCCAATTCATCCCGGTTGCCAGCCTCTGTCCGGACCAGCCGCAGTGTGAGGCTTCTCTTGGAGAATCACCTTTCGACTCGACGCAATTCCGGCACCCCCGTCTCGCCGTTCAATTCCGCTGCGCCAGTTTTCCCTCCACGCCCCGTTTTCTCTCTCTCTTTCTCGCCATGGCCACCATCCAGCGGCTCGCCTCACAAGGCGTCAAAAGGTTGAGCCTCCGCCCGGCCTCTGCCCTCGCCGCGTCCGCCGCCCGCCCCTTCTCGACGACATGCCCCCGAAAGTACGCCACCGCCTCCGAACAAGTCGGCACCCGCCTGATCCCCGTCGGCGAGGACTTCTCGTCGCTGACGGACGACGTCTACGGCCGCGGCGGCCACGCCAAGGGCGGCCGCGCCAAAAAGTCGCGCGACGGCGAGAACTCGGTCGAGGACCGCAAGGTCCGCCACTACACGGTCAACTTTGGCCCCCAGCATCCCGCCGCCCACGGCGTGTTGCGATTGATCCTCGAGCTCAATGGCGAGGAGATTCTCCGCGCCGACCCCCACGTCGGCCTCCTGCACCGCGGCACCGAGAAGCTCATCGAGTACAAGACCTACCTCCAGGCCCTGCCCTACTTTGACCGTCTCGACTACGTCTCCATGATGACCAACGAGCAGTGCTTCGCCCTCGCCGTCGAGAAGCTGCTCAACGTCGAGATTCCCGAGCGAGCCAAGTACATCCGCACCCTGTTTGGCGAAATCACCCGCATCCTGAACCATCTCATGTCCGTCCTGTCCCACGCCATGGACGTTGGTGCCCTGACTCCTTTCCTGTGGGGTTTCGAGGAGCGTGAGAAGCTCATGGTAAGTCGTGTTTTGCGGAAGCGCGATATAATGGCCTGAGATGGCCCGAGGTGGCAAAACAGCTAATTGATGTGTTCCAATGCAATAGGAATTCTATGAGCGTGTCTCCGGTGCTCGTCTCCACGCCGCCTACGTCCGCCCCGGTGGTGTCCATCAGGACATCCCCGTCGGCCTCCTCGACGACATCTACCAGTGGGCCACGCAATTCGGCGACCGACTCGACGAGACCGAGGAGATGCTGACGGACAACCGCATCTGGATCGAGCGTCTTCGCGGCGTCGGCGTCCTCTCCGCCACCGAGGCCCTGAACCTGTCCTTTACCGGCGTCATGCTGCGCGGCTCCGGCGTCCCCTGGGACATCCGCAAGAGCCAGCCCTACGACGCCTACGACAAGGTCGAGTTTGACGTCCCCGTCGGCACCAACGGCGACTGCTACGACCGATACCTCTGCCGCATGGAGGAGTTCCGCCAGTCCCTCCGCATCATCCACCAGTGCCTCAACCAGATGCCCGCCGGCCCCGTCCGCGTCGAGGACTACAAGGTCTCCCCCCCGCCACGCGCCGCCATGAAGGAGAACATGGAGGCCCTCATCCACCACTTCCTCCTCTACACAAAGGGCTACGCCGTGCCCCCCGGCGAGACCTACTCCGCCATCGAGGCCCCCAAGGGCGAGATGGGCGTCTACGTCGTCAGCGACGGCAGCGAGCGCCCCTATAGATGCCACATTCGCGCCCCCGGCTTTGCTCACTTGGGTGGCTTCGACCACGTCGCCAAGGGCCACTTGCTGGCTGACGCTGTCGCGGTTATCGGTACCATGGATCTTGTGTTTGGTAAGTTTTTTGGTTTTCCCGGCTCCTCAATGGCCCCAAATGGAATACTCTTGCTAACATCTTTTACAGGTGAGGTCGATCGATAGAGGTTTTTAGACGGTGTGCAAGTAAAGCAATGTAGAATGGTTAATTTCCCTTTGTTTGTAGTCATAGCTGGCTAGGAGAATTCAAGTATATAGCTCCGAATAAGACTTTTTTACTTTTTAATTTGCCACGGCCACTGAAACTACGTAATGATGAAATATAATGGTTTTACTGAAATAGTTTCAACTCTTGTGTGTATTTTTACATCTCCATTATTCTACAATGCTAGTTTACATATTCATAAATATACATCCGACAAAAAGGCTCAATTTCTCTTTTAAAACACCTTGGTCCCCGTACCGGAAGCCTGCTCCATAAAGAAGCCCTTGAGCGAGCTGAGACTATTAACAGCCTGCAATCCCAAGGACCGCAGCGGCACAAGAGGTCCACCCTCGACAGCGTACAACTTGTGCAGCTTATCACACACGCCCAGCAGCACGTGGTTGGCAGCGTAGCGCTCGCTGTTGTACGCCTCGAGCGACATTTGCGTGCCCAGGTCCTGGCCGTGCGTGACCGAGTACTGGATCGCCTTGACCAGGCTCTGCACGTCGCCCTGGCCCTGGTTCAGGCCCTGGCCGGCGAGAGGGTGTATCGTGTGCGCCGCGTCGCCCACCAACGCGACGCGCTCGCCGATATATGTGTCTGCGTGACGCAGCTTCAGCGGGAACGAGGCCACCGAGCCCTCCTGCACGCCCACGGCGGCCTGCGGGATGGACTGCTCATCAATGGCCGTGCTCTGCATGCGCCACGCGAGTTCTTCTTCCTGTCCCGCGTCCTGCGTGTGCATGTACGCAATGTCTACAGGTGCGAGGCGGAAGGCGGCGTTGACCATGGCTGTGAATTCCTTGGCCGGCAGCTTTTTGAGGATCGCTGCGTTTTCTGGCGTGGTTGACCAGACCAGGGTAGCGTATTTCCCCGGCATGGGAAGCATGGCCACGGGTCCCGTGGGCAGGAAGCGCTGGTAGGCAATCTTGCTGTGGTCGCCGCCCCAGCCTTCACCTTCGAGCTCAAGCGTGGCGACGAGGCCGTGGCGGCCGTAATCCCATCCGCGGGACTCGATTCCTGCAAAGGCTCGTACTGGGCTGTTGGCGCCGTCAGCGCCAACAAGGAGCCTTGCGGCGAGCGACTGGCCGCCAGAGAGCTGGATGACGGGCCAGCCGCTGAGGTCGAGGTCATCTGTTTCCTCGCCGAGCCCGATGCTCTCGACCTTGTTGTTGTCGAGGATGGTCACGCCGCCGAGCTCGTCTAGGCGCTTGAGCAGGCCCGAGGTGGTATTTAGGTTCTCCGTCATGTAGGCAATCGTGCGGCCGCGGCCGCCGCGGTGGTCCCAGTCAAAGTCGATGCGGGCGCCGGTTATGCCGTCCCAGACCTGCATTTCCTGGAAGTCCTGGATGCGGTCGCGCTTCATGTGCGCCCAGGCGCCAATCTCGTTGAGGAACTGGGCGGATGACGGGGTGAGGGAGCTGCAGCGGTTGGAGAACTGGGTTGGCGGCATGGAGAAGGAGGCGACTTTGGATAGGTCTTGGGCTTCGATGAGGGCGACGCGCAGGCGGGATGTGAGGGGATTGGCACCTGTTGATCTGGTTAGCTGCGAGAGGGATAAATGGGAAAAGGGCAATGGTGATACTTACGGAGAGCAGTCAAGAGACTTAGACCTGCTGGTCCGCCGCCGACACAGACGACATCGTAAATGTCCTGAGCTGGCGGCGCTGACGAATATGCCCGCCTTGAGCTCCAGAGCTGGCGCCGCGAGCAGCCACGGCATACAAACCGGGCGCTTGGCGACGATAATAGACGAGATGAAGACATTGTGAGTGGTACCTGAGCAAGACAGAAGCTCCCTCGTCTCAGCAGGCCAATTGGCCTCTTTTTTGGTCAAATAATCGACTTTTGAGAGGACTGTCAAGCTACGGGCAGCATCGTATCATGATGGCCAGAAAATGGTTCCTCAGCCTGGCAATGCAGTGGGGTTCCCAGCAGACGGCGCTAGGCCCAATCGGCGCACCTCCCCACTGTTACCGGCCAGTTGCCACTGACAACGAAGCAGCGTCATTGTCCACCAAGGCAAATCAACACGGTGCAAGGAGCTGGGGAGCGCCGTGCTTCGCTGGCTGCATATGCCTGCAGGCTTTTTTACTTGCTAGCTGCCACGTCCACCACATTTCCTCTTCCCTCCTCTGAACAAGATATTGCTTGGTCGTCTATAGTGACCGCCAGGGTCCATTATCCGTTTTGGGACTTTTTCCTTGCTCATCTCCCGCCCTGCAGCGTTTGGTTTGGCATCGAACCATTGTCCTATTGTCTCCTACCTGCAGCAAACGGGTGCACGCCATTTGTTGACTAGGCCGTGCTTGTCTCACATTCCCTCTATCCGGGGGCCACGAAACGCTTCGGCACATACCACGTCTTCGGCTCGAAGCTGGCACGCGGCGCCTTTCTCTCTTTTTCACAAAGACCTTCTGCATAGTGTTCGCAGCACCGGACACTGAACATTGTTGTCATCATGGCAGACGCAGACGATTATCTCCAAGAGGGCTTCGACCCTCGCAGCGTGACCATTCCGCGCCTGCGATCGATCCTCGTCACCCACAACGTCGACTACCCATCCACGGCGAAGAAGTCGCAGCTCGTGGAGCTCGTCAACGAGCACGTCCTGCCCCAGGTCCCGCGACTGCGCGCCCAAAGAGCCCGCGCGAAGCGATCCAGCCTGGGCATTGTCAACGCCGGCAGCGCCCAGGACACCGGCACCTGGGACGACGATGAGCTGTCCCCGCCCCGCCCGCAGTCCAGCAGGCGGTCCAAGACGCCGCGACAGAGCTCCGGGCGCAGCATCAAGGTCGAAGATGATGAGCCTTCCATGTCGTCCTACCGCAGCGCCTCCAAACGCAGCTCTCGCGCGTCGAGGTCTGTTAGCCGAGCGCTTTCCCACGACGACGACGACGACGCGACAATGTCCGTTTCGTCGCGGCGCTCCCGACGAACCGTGACGCCGCAAATAAAGACGGAGCCCGAGGTGGAGGAGGAGGAGGAGGAGCTCGAAGAGGAAGAAGAGCAAGAAGACGAGCCCCGCTATGAGGAGGAGGAAAGCGTGTTTAGCAGCGATAACCCCTTCCAGAGCGGCAGCTCGCCGCCTCCCGTGCAGACACCGAGCAACCGACGTCGCACTACCGGTGCAGAGGTGACCAAGAGTGCCAAGTCTGCCAGACGCCGAACGGCCGGTGGCACGGAGAGTGCGCGAACATCACGAAAGTTTGACCTTTCTACGCCACCGCGACGTCATAGGACCCCGGAGGCGCTGGAGCCAACCGAAGAGTTCACTCCCGATGAGCAGCTCGAGCTAGAGGAGGCTGCCAGCAGCGGCGATGTCACTGCTATTCGCCGCAAGGCGCCCGCCAGAGCCCGCCGTCAAGGAAACATCAAGACTCCTCTGTTTGTCCTGTTGATGACCCTGTTTGGCGCGTACCTCGCCTGGTATAGACAGGAGAAGATGGCCGTCGGCTACTGCGGTGTCGGACGACCGGCAAAGGATATCATCCCTCCCGAGCTTCCGGTTCCCGATGCACTGGTGCCGTTTATTGAGCCGGTATGCGAGCAATGTCCTCAGCACGCCTTTTGCTACGAAGACTTTACGGTGCGTTGCCAGGATGACTTCATCTTGACTCCTCATCCACTTTCCCTTGGCGGGCTGGTCCCCCTCCCTCCCACTTGTGAGCCAGACAGCGAAAAGGCACGCCGTGTCAAGGCCGTCGCGGACAAGGCGGTTGAAGAACTACGTGACCGTCGCGCCAAATACGAGTGCGGCGAGCTCACCAACGAGGCTGGCGAGCAGGAAGACTCGCCTACCATCGCTGAGGAGGAGCTCAAGCAAACTGTCAGTTTGCTGCGAAACAAGCGTATGAACAGACAAGAGTTTGACGAGCTTTGGGATGCCGCTATCGGCGAGATCACGGGCAGAGAAGAGGTTGAAGTTGAACTTCAGACGGAAGCACCTGAGTAAGTTTCTACCTGCGTTTCTTTTTCTTCTCATGACGCGTACGCTCTGTGACCTGCGCTTCATACTCCCCAAACTTCAATAATATTCTGTATTCTGACCAGACCCAACTAATCAGATCCGTTCCTGATCCAACAGATCGCCCGATTCCCCCCATCTTTCAATCCGAAAGCTCTCGTCCACCTCTCTCGCTCGCCTTTCATTCACCTGTGCGATCAAGCGCTCCATCCGGAGTGGACTGGCAAGATATCGACTCCCAATTGGACTTTTGAGCTTCTTAGTCCTCGGAGTCTTTTATCTTCGTGCCCGCTACCGTAGGCACCTGGCCACATCGGCGCAGATTCCGGCTCTGGTTGACCTTGTCATGGGCAGGCTGGCCAACCAGAAGGAGCTCGGCGACGAGGACCTGGACGACCCGTACCTGTTCCTGCCGAATCTGCGTGACGACGTGCTGCGCTCTGTGCACTCGCTTTCTGAGCGGGATCGCATCTGGCAGCGCGTCAAGGCTGTCGTGGAGCAGAACAGCAACGTCCGCACGAGCCAGAGGGAAGGCCGCAGTGGAGAAGTTGGCCGTGCCTGGGAATGGATTGGCCCCGGCAAAGGCGAGGGTGTCCGCCGCCGGAAGAGCGGACGGGTGTCTTGGGGTCCTGACATGGCCGAGACGCCGGAGGCACGGGGCGGCGTAGAGTCGAAAAAATGGGACGAGCCCAGGCCGATTTATTGAAGGCTGGTGTGGCTAATCTGTGCTTTTCACTATGGCGTTTTTGTGCGTCTGTACGGTTTAATTACTGCAATATTGAAATACTTTCTACCCGTTATCTACCCATGTTCAGCCAGTAGTTTGTTTACGTATTAAGACCGACCAGTTTACGTTGTGGATGCAGCATAATCAGTGCATTGGCTGTTGTTGACTTCTCATAAGCATTGTACAACATTCTCATAAGCAACATGATGCCAAAGCTTGTTGGCTACTGTTTACTGTCTTGACACCTTGGGCTTGTCTGCGAGAGTCAATATGCCAACGTGTTCCAGCTACCAGGAAACAGTAGACTCTAGTCGCACGCACATTTCACGCAATTTATTTGGAGACGATATGCTTAAAAGGTAGACTAGTGTCTTTGATTGGGATTGCTAATGCACAAGTGTTGATATATGCACAAAGGGGGTTTAAAACAAAGGAAAACAGGTGGTCCTTGTAATCTAGACTCTAGGTATTAAGCCAAATATTTATTGGGCCTTGGCGCTGAAAATCTCTGTAATAACATTGTTAGCATTCTGTGTTTGGCCACGCATATGTACATTGATGAAGGGCACGTACTCTCGACGTCGGCGACGCTCTGCTGCAGGATCTGCTGCAGGGCCTTGGGGTTCTCAAGCTCCTTCTGGACCTTGGCGATGACGGACTCGGCGAGCTCCCTCTGCTGGCGCTGCTTGACCTGGCCCTCGTAGCGGACCCAGGACTCGAGAACGCTCTTGGCCTCGGCAGCCAGAGCAGTCTTCTGCTCGAGCTCGAAAGCCTCAGCCTCGAGCTTGGCGGTTTCCTAGAGTGAAAGAAAGTTCCCGTCAGCATTCCATCCGGCAAGTACATTTCACTATCGCGTATTCCATCTGCAGCGTACCTTGGAAACCTCGAAGAGGCCCTTGGTGATGTCGATAACACCACCCATCTGCTTCACGTCCTCGATGCGGGTCTTGACGGCCTCGGTGTGGTCGGCACGAGCGCTGTTGAGGATGTTCTTGATCTTCTCGTTCTGAGCCTCAGCCCAGGCCTTGTAGCCGGGACCGCCGTACTTGATGAGACCACCCCAGACGGCGAGCAGGCAGACGGCAACGACCGTCTCCTCGTTCATGACGTAGTACTCATTGCTGAGGGCGTAGACGCTGAGACCGGCAGCGCTGCTGAGGATGGCCGTCTTGCTGAGCAGGTTGCTTCCGGGGAGGGAGTCGACGATGCTCTGGGCCTTCTTCTTGGGCTCCTCGGCCGGGACGTTGCTGGAGTTGCGGACGGCGGCGACGGAGAGAGCAGGGAGGGCTCGGCGGGCGACGGTAGGTCGGAGGAAGGAAGCGCCTGCTTGCTGCGTCAGTACGCCGGCCAATTGGGGGTCAATTCGCGCGGCGGTCGCTGGATCATGGACTTACCGACTGCGCTACGCGCCAAGCGGGAGGCCATTGTGATGTATTTCGACGGGCGTGAGGAGGGGGGAGAGATGCGGTCGGGTGGCGGTCTTGTCGGTGATCGGGAGCTGGGAATGGAGGTTGAGGTTTTATCGCGCTAGTTCGGCCAGCAAATTAGTCACGTGATGCTATGTGGTGGTTCCTGGGGAGGCAGGGACACGCCCAAAAAAGGCACGGCGGGCGAGCCACGCAGGCGACTTTAGCCGATTCTTTCCCGTCTGCCCACTTCTCGACGCTCCAACGGCGCTAGCGCGGCGGCCTGGCTCTGATTGGCCGACTTTTTTTATGCTGGCGAAAGATTTCATGGTTTTTGGTTCATGAAAATCTTCCATTCTCACGATTCTGCCCATAAGTTGGTGAATTCGTTTTACAACAAAAAGTCGCTTTTGAATCCTAGTATACCAGTGTGAGGAAAAACGGAAATATCCACCTATCTCACCATTTACCCCGTCAAAACAGTGCAGGATTACGGCAAGAGCTGCAGGGTCTTCTGATATTCTCACCATGGCACCAGCAGCGGGTGCCGCCAGCGCAAAGCGCAAGCGAACATCCGCCACAGAAAAGCCCACCAAGAAGCGCCGCGCATCTAGCGGAGATGAGGAGGCAGAGGAGGACCCCAATGCAAAGATTCTGCTCATGGAGCAAGGAATTCTCGAGTCGCGGAAGAACTACAACGACATTGCCGTGCTGCTCACCCAGGCGCAGGACTTTGCGACCGGCAAGCCCGAGTCCATGCTGTCTACCGTTGCACTCTGCCGCATCTTCATGAGACTGCTGGCGCAGGGCTCATTAATCGCCAAGAAGTCTCTGTCTGAAAAGGAGACGGTGGTTGTCGGCTGGCTCAAGGATCAGTTTGGCCAGTTCAAGGCTGTGCTGCTGGAGCTACTGGGGGAGGAAGAGGTTGCGTCCACCGCCCTCACTCTTTGCATGAGAATCCTCAAAGCCGAGGGCCAGCATCTTTATGACAAGGCCGAGTACACATTCCCCCGTGCTTTCATGGAGGATATCGTTACGAGGTTGATTGCCGCCGACAATGACGAGGTACGCCAGGCTTTCATTGAGGAATTTGCGGAGCAGTTTGACGACATTCGCTACTACACATTCAAGTCTACCAAGTACATTTGCCACCCTCCCTCGTTGCATTTATCTCTGCAGGACTAACAATCTCTCCAGGTCGGCTATACAGGGGCTTGCTTCGGAGGACTCGTCTTCTGAAGTATTTGACCGCGCATTTGCGCTTCTGTCAGTCCTCGACGGTGTCCCTGAATCAGCAGACGAGCTTGAGGACTTTTACGTCTCCAAGCCCGAGAAGAAGTCTCACTACCTACGATCAGTTACGCAGCACAAGAAGCAAGGCCAAGAGGCTTGGCTCGCCCTCATGCAGATTGTCGACAACAACGACCAGCGAAAGCGTCTACTCGGCATTGTTTCCACCGTTATTGCGCCGTGGTTTACCCAGCCAGAGTTGCTGTCCGACTTCCTCACCACATGCTACAACGCCGGCGGCTCCATGTCCCTGCTGGCGCTGTCGGGTGTTTTCTACCTCATCAAGGAGCGCAACCTGGACTACCCTTCGTTCTACCCCAAGCTGTACTCGCTGCTCAACAGAGATATCCTCCACTCCAAGCACCGTTCTCGCTTCTTCCGACTGCTGGATACGTTTCTGGCATCTACCCATCTTCCCGCGGCGCTGGTCGCTAGCTTTTTGAAGCGACTGTCGAGGCTGACACTCAATGCGCCACCCAGTGCCATTGCCTTTGTCGTTCCCTGGATCTACAACATGCTGAAGCGCCACCCGCTTTGCACATTCATGGTCCACCGAGAGACACGAGACTCGGAGGCTAAGAGCCGCCTCCAGGAGCAGGGCGTCGAAGACGTGTTTTTGCCCGAGGAGGCCGACCCGATGGAGACCAAGGCGATTGAGAGCAGTCTGTGGGAGCTTGTGCAGTTGCAATCGCACTACCACCCCAACATTGCGACAGTCGCCAAGATCATCTCGGAGCAGTTTACCAAACAGTCGTACAACATGGAGGACTTTTTGGATCATTCCTATGCCAGTGTACGTTCAATTTCCTTACTCTCTTCGCTGATGATAGGATCCCTGTTACTGACATGCTGGATAGTTGATCGAAGCCGAGATGGGCAAGGATGTAAGAAAGGCGCCTGTTGTCGAGTTTCACATTCCCAAAAAGGTCTTTCTGCCTCAAGAGCAGCCGGCACCGACCCCAGACAGCCTGACGGTGAAGCTCTGGGACTTTGGTGGTGTGGAAGCGTAAATGGAGTTGCGCATATGCGTTGGGTTGCTGTTGCATGCATAGTAAGCGATGATTTTGTACAAATGTCGGCATATTTTGTTTCTTTAAAAAATAGTTTGGCGTATAGAGGAGGAATGGGTATATAATATCTTCTGCGCCTGGCAGGAGCATTTACCATCCACAAATTTGACCCGTCTGCCGTCGACTGTGATAAAATGTATTGACTGTACGACTCATGATTGCGTCGCGAGCTCAACACTAGAGAGCGCCGAATATTTTTGGCTGAAGCTCGACTCCCCGCTAATCAGCTCCGCGGAGCGCGGATCGTGGCTGACATGGCGGGTTCTGGGCCACATCCCGCAGTAACGCTCGCACCGTATACAAGGGATAGGCATGCCAATCACTTGGTAGGATTGACTGAGCAGCAAAGTCGCTCTGGTATTCAATAATATCAGTCATTACCATAGTAGATGCGATGATTTTACTAGAATCAGCGCCAGGGTCGCCTTGGTCGACGCTGCAGGACTGCCCTGAGACGGAAGCGATCGGCTATCGGCGCTGTAGATGCCGTTTTCGTCCTGGATTGGCGCTCAATGCCATTCTGAGACAGCCTTTTTGTCTCTGCCGTAGCTCTGTTTGCAGGCGGGGCCAGCTCCCCCAAGCCACCGTTTTAGCTGACGAATAGCGCGCCCAGGCCCCTCCAGGGCCCCCCAAATAACCTTGGAAACAAGCCTCCACCGCCTTGGTTTGACACCATGGCGCACCGATTGCCCCCTGTAGGCCGCCTGAAAAGGTCCGGAAGAAAAAAATAAGGCAAAAGTCTCGACTGACATCATGCACTGGTCAATCGCGGCCGACTCACGCCACCGACCACCACCAGTAGTCCACTGCCGCCCAGCGCCAGCACCACCACACCGTACCACGCCCGCTTGCCCTTCCAAAGTAAAATTCTTGTCCAGGACAACCACAGGTTTTCACGTACGCGACGCCGCATGTAGGCAGGCCCCTGGCACTCGCAAGCCGGGATTTTCTGACCATTTGCATGACGGCGCCCTCTTGACGGGCAGAAGCCAACATGTCGAGCAATCGATTCAAGCCGCTCAACACGGGCGGCTCACCCTCACGACCGGGACCTACATCGGCGCCACATCCGGTTCCTGGTGCTGTTCCTGCTGCTGCGGCCTCTTCCTCTGCGGCGCAGGATCCCCAGGCAGTTGTAAAGCCCAAGGCGTCGACGAGGAAGCGCAAGGGTCACCGTGGTGGCAAGAAGAAGCGTTCTAGGAGGAAGAGCTTTGCCCTGTTACACGAAGACAGCCATGATGAGATGGATACGACATCCAACGACGGCGGCTTCTACCAGCACCCGCAGAGAAACTTGAGTAATAACAGCATCGACAGCGAGGTGCTGTTGGACCACAGGTATGCAAGATTTTGGGCTGTCTGATATTGGCGGCTTACATACTAAATTGTTTTATAGAGAGCATCAACCAATGCGAATTCGACGATCCTCTACCGCTGGCGGCCATAGCCCTTTCCACAACCCTTTCCCGAGCTCGGGGACCCGCCTCCGTTCTGTCCAAACGCACACCAGCGGTGATAGATCGGGACCTACCACGCCATGGGATGAAACGGCGCCGCTCCTGGGTGATGGGGCGAGAAGGCCAGGATCTTCCCAAAATGGACCGTCTAGCTATGGAGCCAGTGATGCAAAGAACGGCCGTAACCGTAGCCGCAGAACATCACGATCGAGTCACTCGTCGCGACCAAAGCTGGCGACCGTTTTTAGTGCCAAAGAGTCGTATGATATCAACCATCCGCCGTCCGTTCCCGGGTCTCCGACTTTTGGCACATCCGACCCTACGGATATGACCTTCGGCGATGTCATGCTGCGCGATGACCTGGCCATGAGGACAGGCAGCCCTCGGCGCAATGTAGGAGCCGAAGACATGTACTCCCATGATGGCGACAACGACCATGAAGAGCACGAGCACCGCCGAAGCAATGCCGTAGAAGGCGAAACTGATGTCTGCTTTCCTGCACCAGGCATGTCAGAGCTTGGCGATGACGAGACACACACGAGAGATGGCGATGACTACAGTACGCATCAGCACAGAACACGCAGACGGAGGCGCCACTGGCCAGACCTGTCGGTCCTCAATGAATGGATGCTCTTTGAGAAGGAGGATCGAAGTGACGAGCGAAGAGTCAAGAAGATTACTGAGCCGCAGCTCATCAACGGCCGCCTCCGACCAGTGCGCAAGGGCTGGTTCCAGACAGACGAAGAAGCCCCGTTCCGATTTACGTATTTCAACGAAGAGTTTCAGAGTACGATCCACAGCCAGACGATATCCGAGCTGGTACAGCCTGGAAGCAACTTTCGAGAACTCTTCATCCCCGACCCTCGCATTCTCTCGGATGACGAATCGGACTCTGGCGACGACACGCTCTCCATTCCGTCGAGGGCGCCGGTTCCATCGGTCCATCTGAACGACACAGACTCGAGACAGCCAACGCGCCAGCCGTCAGTGGCTGACAACCGACGTGAAGCTATGTCACCACCTCCAAGAGAGGGCACGACAGCTAGCAGCTCACGGGCACCGTCGATTCGCGAATCCGGAATACAGAGTGGCATTCGATCGATGGAGAGCAGCATGTTCAAGGGCGCTCAGACAGCGGCAGCTGAAGATACCGAGAAACCTGAAAAGCCTATTCAATATGGTGACCGGCCTGTCTGGTGGCTAGATATCCTCTCACCGACGGAGGCTGAGATGAAGGTCATTTCAAAGGCATTTGGTATCCATCCGCTCACGGCCGAAGATATCATGATGCAGGAGGCCCGTGAAAAGGTTGAGTTGTTCCGCCACTACTACTTTGTCAACTACCGCACCTTTGACCAGGACATCAACAGCGAAAACTTTTTGGAGCCAGTCAACATGTACGTGGTTGTGTTCCGCGAGGGCGTTTTGAGCTTTCACTTTTCCATGACACCACACCCAGCAAATGTGCGGCGTCGTATTCGCCAGCTGCGCGACTACCTCATTCTATCTTCGGACTGGATTTCGTACGCCATTATTGACGATATTACCGATGTCTTCCAGCCGTTGATTCAAAATATCGAGGATGAAGTCGATGAGATTGATGATGCCATTCTCAAGCTGCACTCTGCCGCCGAGAAGGGCGAAAAGGACCCCACCAAAGGCGATGATGCGTCGTCGATAACCATTACCGATACTAGCAGCGACATGTTGAGACGGGTTGGTGACTGCCGAAAGCGGGTGATGAGTCTGTACCGCCTTCTTGGAAACAAAGCAGACGTCATCAAGGGCTTTGCCAAGCGATGTAACGAACGGTGGGAAGTTGCGCCAAAGTCTGAAATTGGCTTGTACTTGGGCGATATCCAGGATCATATTATTACCATGACCTCCAATCTTGGTCACTACGAAAAGTAAGACACACAGCCGGTCCTCATTAAGAAAAGACTGCTAACGAAATACCCTTTAGGATCCTGGCGCGAGCTCACGGCAACTACCTAGCCCAAATCAACATCCGTATGAACGAAAGGCAAGAGCAGACGGCCGACGTTCTCGGTCGCCTGACCGTGCTAGGAACGATTGTGCTCCCCATGAACATAATCACCGGTCTATGGGGCATGAACGTCTGGGTGCCCGGCCAAGAGTACGAGGGAGACCTGCAGTGGTTCTTCTGGATCACGGCTGGCCTGATCTGCTTTGGCCTGGCATGCTACGCCCTTGCAAAGAGGGTATACAAAATTGTATAAAATGTTGCGTCATACTAGGGGACAATTTGATATTACAGCAAGCACACGAAGGGCGAATTGGGCACTGGAAAATGCAGTATGCGGATAATCACGCGTTGAAAAGCCTTCAGCAAGGCCGTATTTTGTATCAATTATTTCAGGACATGACTGGCGGTGCTACGTAGATAAAATATGGCATAATTTGATGATGAATCAAGTACATTCTGGTACAACAATCGATCTTTGTGAAGTGAAAACGATAATATTTTCTTTTAATTGTTACAAGTCGAGGGCTGTGACTACAAGACAGCCAGCCACTCGACTTCCATATCTATGCCGTTAATTTTTGCGCAAAACTCAATCCAAAAACGCCGGGAGAAAAACGACACCAGTCCCAAACATGCCATCGATATTAGATCCCTTTGAACAGGGCTAACTGCCATTCCTACCTCCGCTGTCCACCAAACGCTGCGCGAAGAGCCATGACCTGTTGTCGCTCTGCCTCGGGAAGCATATCAATCTGCGACTGGGGCAGCTCCATCAGCGCACGCATAAGCCCATCCGTATCCTGGCCACCCCCTGCTGCAGCGGCAGCCTGCGGAGGCGCAAAGGGCATGCCTCCCACCGGAGGAGTGTTGTTCGCGCCGGCGGCCGCACCACCATACCCAGGGATAGCAGCGGCGGCAGCAGCGGCCGCGCCGCCATAGTTGGCGGGCGGCGCAGGCTGGCTGCCCGGCGGTGCGTTGGGGTCCACGACGGACTGGATCGCCTCGGGGGAGACGAGGCCCATGAGGAGGAGGGCTTGGAAGACGGCGTACGACAGCTGGGGCGCCTGTTGCAGGAGCTCCGTCGCGCGCTGCGGGTCGGAGGACGCCAGCGTCTTCATCTGGCCGAGGATGTCGAGGAGCTGGGCGGGGGGTAGCGTGTTGAGGGTTCTCGAGATGGCGTCTGTGCAGGTCAGGCCTGGTGGGATGTCCTTGCCTGGTGGGAGGGGAGGTAGCGTGGATGGTTGGGCGCTGGCATATGACGCGCCGTTTGCTGTGTGCTGTGATGCTGCCTGTGTAGAGATGCAGTGGTTAGTTTATCTGGTGTTTCGACAAGCGGCTGTTTATGTGTCTTACGGGAGCGTTATCGTCGTCGCCGCTCTTCTGCTCGTTAGAGAAGTCGACGCGAAGCTTGCGGCCCATGATTTCGTAGTCGTTTAGGTTTCGCACCGCTGACGAGGCCGAATCTATGGGACATGTTGTTAATAGAAGGCTCATAAGGGAAGAGAAGGGGAAAGCTTGCCAGTGTCTGGGTATTCGGCGAATCCAAAGCCCTTGGGTCTGCCTGTCTCGGAATCGTAGACGAGTCGAAAGCGCTCTACCTTGCCGGCATCGCTAAAGATGTCTGTGATTTGCTCTTCGGAAAGGCCTGGTAGAGAGTATGGTTAGTCGTTTGCGTCGCGGGTGTACTGCCAGCTGTTCGTTTGGACTGCGCAGCTGGCAGCTGGATGCGACGGCGGCTTACCATATGGGATGTTGCCGACAAACACGACGCGGGACGGCGGTCGGGTCGACATTTTGGGTTTATTAGGTAGGGTGTATAATGTATTGAATGCGCCTTGGGGCAATTAGGCGAGCCCCGGATGAATTGCGACGACGGAATGAGCTGATCTCCTCGTCGCGGATCGGTCGTCGGAAAGTGGTGGCTCGCGACTGGGCTGCGCCGCTGGGAGTAGCGCCTCTGAACTAGATGCTCACGTGGGCCAGCAGCAAGCAGATTCCGAGTGCTTTGCGGCAAAATCCCAATCGCTTCGTAATTTTGTCGTATTTTGTCGCTTTCCGCTTCGCCGCACAAGGAGCTTTTTGTTGCTGGGCGCCAGTCTTGTCGCCGCCACAGAAACTGTGAATTAAAGCTCCAGTGCTGGATCCAGGCCAGCCGGCGATTTGCCGGCAACGCACCTTGCCTGGCTTGGTACCTTAGTACCTTCCCCCCTGTCCTGGCGTCGCGCTAGCGTCGTCCAAGCTCCAGCACCCCATGGCACTCAGCTGCCGGTGGCTTTAACTTGCGACGGTGGCCTCAAGTGCGCATCCAACCTCGCACATCAGCCGCAGGTTGACCGTCGACGTGAAACTGCAAGCTCAGTCCACGTAAACGAGCCATTTTGTGTTGCTGCATTCCCTATACAGAGTTCCCCTTAGGAACAGGGCCCGACACTTTTTTTTCCAAGTTACAGATACCAATTGCGTTGGCGGGAGAGCGACGCCTGGTCTAATACGAGACCCTGATCAAGATGCCGGCCAAATCGAGATTCACGAGGCTCGACGCCTTTACCAAGACGGTCGACGAGGCACGAATCCGAACTACGAGCGGAGGCATTGTTACAATCGTCTCTCTTATTGTTGTCCTCTTCCTGGCGTGGGGAGAATGGGCCGACTACAGAACAATTGTCATCCGCCCCGAGCTGGTGGTCGACAAGGGCAGAGGTACGGAACTTTGAGCTTTGAGCACGACGGGGCCATCCATGTAGTGGCCAGCCTACCAATTAGCTGCTAACAAGCATATCTCTAGGTGAACGAATGGATATTCACCTCAACATTACATTTCCCAGAATGCCCTGCGAGCTGCTCACGCTTGACGTGATGGACGTCTCGGGCGAGCAGCAGCACGGTGTCGCCCACGGCGTCCACAAAGTACGCCTTCGACCGGAATCCGAGGGCGGCGGCGACATTGACATCAAGTCCCTTGCTCTCCACGAGGACACGGCCGAGCACCTGGACCCCAACTACTGCGGCGACTGCGGTGGTGCGCCGCCCCCCAGCAACGTCAAGAAACCCGGCTGCTGCAACAGCTGCGAGGAGATCCGCGAGGCCTACGCGCAGGTCTCGTGGGCGTTCGGCGACGGCAGGGCGTTTGAGCAGTGCGAGCGAGAGCACTACGCCGAGAGGCTGGAGGAGCAGCGTGCCGAGGGCTGCCGCATCGACGGTCTCCTGCAAGTGAACAAGGTCGTTGGCAACTTCCACCTTGCCCCCGGCCGAAGCTTCAGCAACGGAAACATGCACGTTCACGATTTGCAAAACTACTGGGAGACCTCCAAGGGCAAGGCTCACGACTTTACGCACACCATCCACCACCTCCGCTTCGGCCCCCAGCTGCCCGAGACCATGGTCAAGAAGATTGGCCGTTCGACGCCCTGGACCAGCCATCACATCAACCCGCTCGATGGCACGAGCCAGAAGACAAACGACCCGCAGTTCAACTTTATGTACTTTGTCAAGATTGTGCCCACGTCATACCTGCCGGTTGGCTGGGAGAAGAAGGCCCGCGAAATGCAGGCGCTCGGCGGCGCCAATGCCGATGGCAGCGTCGAAACGCACCAGTACTCCGTCACAAGCCACAAGAGAAGCCTCCGCGGTGGTGACGACCGTGCCGAGGGCCACGCCGAGCGCATGCACTCTCAGGGAGGTATTCCCGGCGTGTTCTTTTCATATGTAAGTATCGTATCGCCCTGTATTACGTCGCGATTGCTGTAGCTAATTAGTCTGTGTGTCACAGGACATCTCCCCCATGAAGGTCATTAACCGCGAGGAACGATTCAAGTCGTTTTTGGGCTTCATTGCCGGCATGTGTGCCGTTGTTGGCGGTACACTCACTGTCGCCGCAGCTGTTGACCGTGGTCTCTTTGAGGGAGCTTCGCGCATCAAGAAGCTGCGGTCCAAGGACATGTAGGTGAAGGCCGCTGGGCACAGCGTGAAGAGGATCACCTGGCTGCGGACGTGGCCTTGTTGGAAGAATCGATGCATGGATTTATGGCGTTACAATTTGGATATCAGTGCGTTTACTTTTAAACCTTTGGGAATGGACGGCGGGTGATGAGCATATAAAACACGGCAGGGGCTGTGGCGGGTTTGTTTCGGTGCAGGTGTGAGTTGGAGCAGTGGGGAGCGAGAGAGAGAGACGTTGTACATGGATATGCTAGGATTAAGGCTATAGCTAAAAGACCTGTCTTGTGTATTGAGAAATGATCTTTTTGCAGGCGACAGATGACCAGGGCGATTTATGCAGTTGTAGTGACGCAGGTGTCGAGGTCTGACCGGATCGTGGCAAAGGCTGCGAGTAAGCCGTAATAGTGCAAGACGGCAGCGACCAGGACGGCAATGTGCAGTGTTTGATGACTGGCGCCAATCATATCAAATTTACAAGGAATCCAACGTTCTGGAACCTGTACGGTGTCAGCATTCGGGTCTATTGTGCGAGAACGCAGTGGTCACATACCCTGGCTGCATACACGGTCGCCCCAATGAGATTGGACAGGGCCATCCCAGCCATCCAGTGTAAGGACATACGAGATCTTTGAATGGCCCAGCCATGGACTAGGAGGCCGTGAACAACGAAGAGAATTGAACTCAGTCCGAAACCAACGTAAAAGCATGCTCGCCAACGCCTCACTTGCGGGGCGACGAAGCTACGATGCAAGGTTACTATGCCGCAGCTTAGTGCCGTGCTGGTCGTCTAGGGAAGGTATTAGTACCACCAGAGTATCAGTAGCGTAAATAAAATACCGTTATCCAATACAGTAGTTGTAGATTCGGGTTGCAGAAGAAGCCGTAGTATATCGTCGGAATGCCCGCACTCCACATCAGCACCAGGATACCGAGATAGTCTAGCTTGTTCCAGAACGATGTGACTGCCTGGCTGTGGTTGCAGAGAGTGTGGAATCTAGACATGGTTAGCGTAAGCAGGAAGCAAAGTTGATGAGGGCAATTTCTTTTCTTACGTTGCGGAACAGGCGAAGCACACTGCAACGCCAACACAGTAAATTGACATGACAGCCACGTCGGCAATATGCACATTTGGGTGTGGTTGATAAAAACACCAGTAGAAATAAAACGGTAGCGCTAAAAACAGCATACACCCAACAATATGGGAATACATGTTGATTGTCTGGTTATGGAGGTAGAAAAGACCGGCGAGCGAGGTCCAGGTGCAGCCAGACGTGGTTCTGTGATACGAGTCTATCATTAATACTGGCGGGTGTATATCATTTCCCCTCAATCTTACCTATATCCTGAAAGAATGTATTCATTGTCTTGCTGCCACTTGGGTATTTCGTGGAAAAATAACAGCCTTGGCCGCCTGTTGGTCAGCTTTGAGCGCGCCAGAGTGTCTTGCGCTTCTGTTTTCATTCTCGCTTGAGAAAGAATCGCCGCTGTCATCCTTTTTAAAGCCATTTTTAGAGAAAAGTCGACAGAAAACATGTGTACAAGAGGAAACAAATAAAAGGCACAAAATTAGCGTGCGGTGAGAAAGGCATTTTGCGATCTCTTTGTTCGTCTCCCCGCTCGAGCCCTGGACAGCTTGTGCGCGTCGAGCATTATCCGAGACTTATTTGGGTTACACAATATCCATGGCGAGCATTAAACCAGACTCGGAGATTAAAGAGTTAAATAACATGGTTTCATTCTATTGACAGTATCGGATAAAGTATATAAAATAGATATTATAGCTTTGTGGTTGCCATATTTGTTTCTCGTCATGCGCCGACCAACATGGTCTGCCTTACTCGGCGAATTTGCAGTCGAAGGAGAAAGTACCATCCTAGAGAAGGAAAATCGTAAAGTTAGCAAAGGGATACAGTATAGCCGTTTTATAGGTACAACTTACGCTAGTCAGCTTGCAGCAGTATGCGCGAGCTCGGTTCGGCTTGGCATCGCAGAGAGCCCTGAACTGGTCCACGTCCTCGGGAGGACGGATGGGGTCCTCTGTGACGGGAATCAGCATGTGAAGATGATTTGACTGCGTTGAGAGAATGTTCGGGATAAAGACAGCTTCTGCTGTGGTCACTTACCCTCTTCGCAGTTGAGCACCGCAGTGAGGGCGTTGCGTCGGCAGCAGCGAGCAGCGGGGCGCATCTCATCAGTGCATTGGTAACCAGTAGGCTCCTCCGGGTCTTCGGCAGGCTCCTCGCACTTGATGCCGGCGAGGCCAAGCTATAGCAAGTAATTAGCCATTTTATGTAGATTGTGGGGAGGCTGGTAAAAAAGAAGGAGAGAACTCACAACGTTGTACTTGCAGCAGACGGGCGTCTGGTCGCCGCAGACGGTGTCAAAGTCGTCAAGGTTGATGGGATCGATTTGAGCTACAAGACACATCAAGTCAGAGATTTTTTTTGGTCATCGTTTAGGTAACCAAGGTCAACGTACGGCTCGTGCAGAAGAGGGAAATATCCAGGAGCTCGTGAACGGCACAGCACTTGGCGTGGTTTGGCTTGTCAACCTCGGTGCCGCAAGGCTGGTAGTCGGCGGCCGCGAACGAGGCGAGGAGGGTGACGACAGTGAAGAACTTCATTTTCAAGGCTTTTGAAGGACTAGTTTTACTAAAGAGGTTAAAATACAACCACGGCTTCTACAGTGGTACATGGGAGGGAAGTGTCGGCTCTTTTGTACTTGCGGACGAACACTCGCCCACACGTGGGTTGCCTCGCTTGCGCAAGTTAAAGCCGTCTAACACGGACTCGTCGAAAACAGCAAGAAATTTATTTCTCCGCTCCGTCTACCCGTGATATGTGCGGCCGTGCCGCAGTGTTGCGGCTACCTGGTTAATAAACAAGCATCATTGTTAGCTGCAGCCAAGGCTCCGGCCGAGGTGAAAGGTGAAGAGGCCGGCGAGCCCATTGGACATTGTTGCTATCGGGATGGCGGGCAACCGAAGCATCATGGATCCGTCAGCTCGGACCTAGCACGCCGCTATGCTGTGTAAAGCTGGTGTTGGGCGCAGGTTTGCTGATCCGGCCCAAATCGCCCCAATGCCATCGTGGGTGCCAAGATGTAAATTGCCCGCTAATCGCACGGCCTTTGCCTGGCTGAGGTTGGAGCTTGGCCGCGCCAAGACAGCGCAAGCGACTTGCACTACGAGTAAGCATTTGGTAGCTCTTTGGCATCATAGTACCAAGCGCTACTGCACCCAGTCAATCGTAGCAGGCGCAATCCGGACGGCAGTCTATTACTGCCCGTATTCTTTTTCTTTTTGGAGTCAGGCCGCTCTTTCAAAGCAGAGACCACGCCCATACCTAGTTAGGCATCCTTGGCTGTTGCGTTTGTTTGGATCTTGGCATTTGGCAACACGCTAAATGGAAGTTTGCTGGGAAGACAAAGTACAGAGGCCCTGAGTTGCAAGATCAAAGACTGCGATAGGGCCGGGCCGGGTCGAGGGTAGACCCCGAATTAGAACATTGACCTTCTTGCCAACCATGGCGACCAAAGGCGTTTCTGCGTCCCCACTGGGCTACAGTGGTTCCTAGAAAGTAGAGTCCCGAAGTTGGGGTATTGAATTAGCACCAAAACGGCCCGTCGTACACTTTCTTTATTTTTAAATTACGTCCCCGTTGTCTGCGGTTTCTTGAAACGGCCATTGGCGTGGCGATCCGTCCAATCGGCTCGGTGGAGCACGGCGCCCTGGACTCGTTGTGGTAATTGACCACAGATTTGGTACCATAAGAGTACGTCGCAGTAGGAGATGGGCCTGCGTGGTGGAGAGAAGGCATGGTTCCTAATTTTAGGGGTACGATGCTTACGAGTAGATGGAACCGACTCTAATGAGCTGCAGGGCGTCTGTCAAAAGTTGGGTACAACTGAGACTCTTCTTGGCCGATGTGTCACGCCGTGGGTTGCGGGTCGGGCCATCTGGCAGTGATACTCGCCGCCGTCAAAGACGAGAATAGAAGGACAAGGATGAGGTCGACCACGAACGGGTACAGCCAGATGCAACAGTGGCCAAGAGAGGCAATGCCGATCTGCTGCGGGCAAGGGCACAACTTGGCCAAGGTGCAGCGATTCAAGGCATAGAATACGAGCTGCGGGTGGCGAGGATGGGAATTATATGGTAGGATGGATGAAGTGGTCGGAACTTGATTCGTTCTCTTCCTTGGTTGGCACTCGTAAAGGGAGGGGCGGTCCGTCGGCTCTCCTGGGCCAGCCAGACATCTCCTGCCCATTTCGCGCTCCCGTATTGAGGTTCTGTGCTGTATTAGATGGCCCCATAAGCAAAGTGACCAACTCTAGATTTTTCCTTATATTCCTCCGTCCCCATTGGGATGGATCTGAACTTGGTTCTGCGGAGAACTCCATCTCGTATTTCGAGAGTCAGCGGCGCCGCGCAGGCAGTCGCCATTCAGAGCACCTATCCAAGGGGAACGAGGGTCCATGCACCCCAGAAAAAAAAAAGCCGCCTACTTCAGTCCCTGCGAACTGGTGTGGCAGATGCTGTCGCTTCGTGCCCAAATGGCTGCCAGGCCTTGTGCTGAATGGTTGTTCTTACCGTGCTAGTCGTAATCGGATGGCGTCGTGTCTATTACCTTGCGCGGTTATCCCAGCAATTTTGGCTTGGATTCCCACAAGTATCAGTCAGCCATGTGCGAGGTAGAGTCTTCCCCTAGATGCTGGCAATGAGTCGCAGCCGTGTATCAGCCAAACGTGATGGATGGATGGGTGGCGTGGCGTGGGGCTGATGAGAGATGGAAGAGGAGACACACTTCTCTCTGCCAAGCCACGCAGAGAGCCACACAGCACGTTCAAGGTCTGAGTAGGAGAGAGAGAGAGGGTGGAGGGGGCGACGGCCTACCCCTTGTTCCTGGAGTTTAAAAAAAAAGGAGAGCAGAGGGAGGTGGACAAAAATAATCCTGAACAAGGCCCCGCTATGCACCGCCCGTATCTGTCGGCCATAATTATGTCCAGTATGTCGCTGGAACCCGACGCTGTTCCTGTTCCAGCACCCGCTCCAGCAACAGCACTGTGCCAGTCTACTCGTAGAGGACCAGTACTTCTGGGGCACTTGCCAACGCCCGTTGCCCCCCTCTCTTTTCCAAGTTCCCTTCAGGTCCCCTTTCCCCCATTTTTGCCATTCTTGCCCCTGTTCTAGCGCCGTCTGCCCCAGCTTTTCCCACTGGCACCCTCACCTGCGCTGCCTTGCTTGCCTTGCCTGGCCCGAATTAGCTGCCCCAGGCCTGGTATTACCATTGTATTAGCGCCACGACGACCAGAAACGAACTCCTTTCGCCTGCCGCCCACCCTCTCCGTGTCTGTGTGTGTCGCTGGCCCGTCGCCGTGGCGTCGTCGCCGTCTCGCTCCCACTCTCCTCCTCTTTTCCCGATTGTGCATCCTCCCAACGCCAACGTCCTCGGCGGCAACGATTGAATCGATTTCTTTGGCACGATTGGCCCTACACTCCTTTTTTAGTCTCTTCCCCCCTCTTTGCGCCGTCAATCGCCAAAGCGCCTTTGTTCTTTGTTGCTTGGTCTTCTGGTATCGCATCTCATCGCACCGCACCGCACTGCACCGCCTCTTCCTCCCTGTCGCCGACATCCCCGCCCGCTTCGCCTCCGTACTAAACCACCACGCAAGCCCGCCCCGACCGCGCCCCAGGCTAACGACGAAAGTCGTCCGTTGTACTGGTACAGATAGCCCTGCCCGCGCCTCGATATCGACAACTCTCTATACACCGCATCGCTTTGAACCCCGAGCCTCACCTCTGGCTTCGTCGCTTCCCAACGCCGCTGCCCCTTGCGTCGCCCGGCAGTACCCAGGTTACCGACTCTGGGCTCTAGTACGCCAATCCGTTCAACAGCAGCTTCCAGATGCGCATGCGGTTTTCGGTCCGAAGAACCATCCCAGCCTCAGCAACGGAAACCCTGACTCTAGGTTGTTTTAGCATCTGAGTTCAGCGACCCATTGCCTTTACCCGATCGTCCTCGTTCGCCTCCTACCGCCAAAACCCTCTGGTCGCACTTGCCCAGCGTCTCCGCGCAAGCCATTGCACCATGGACAAACGTCCAAACCTGCTCGAGCTGCGAGCCGACTCGCATGTTTCAAACTTTTCGACCTCATCTAGGCCCCTGCGCTCGCCTCGCATGCACATTGCCGGCGAGGCGCCGCCTGAACTCTCCCCACTCGATGCCTTCGCCTTGCAGAGCCGCATCCTCGCTCGCCAGCTGCAGGAGTCCGCAAAGGACGGCAACAGAGTCAGCCGCCTGCCTCCCCTCACCATGGAGAGCCCCTTGATCGTGCAGGGCCGCTCCGACTACTTTCGCTCCATGTCGCAGGAATGCTTGGCCGAATCGCCGTCGTCGCCAGACCAGGTGGACGGCGTGGGCCAAAAGACGGAGCTCGAAGAGGCCTTTGAGGGCAGCCACCGCCCCGTGTCCATGCACCCACGCATGAGCCGTATTCAGCCTTCCTCCGAAGATGCCGTGCCGCCCATGCCAGACTCCATCCCGGACCTCCCTCGAAGCCGCCCGCTCATGACGCCCGAGCCCAGAGGCGACTTCTTCGGCACCCGCACTCGTTCGCCATCGCCCATTCGGAGTGACACGCAGTCGCAACACGACAGGCGATCAGAAAAGTCGCCCATCCGCAGGGATGGCTCTACCCTTACCTCGTCGTCTTCTCAAGCTGGCTTCGCATCCCATGCCATGTCCCCCGAGAAGAAGCAGCGCTCATACGACGATACAGGACTGGCGCCGCCCCGGCCATCTTTCCTAAACCAGCGACCATCGAGTACCACCTCGTCATCGTACGGCTCCGTCGACGACGATGCCTCAAGTAACCAGGCTGCCTCCGTGCAGTCCGCCTCAGCGCGGAAAATGTCTTCGGGCAGCGCTGCCTTTGCCGCCTCTGGATATACCGGTGCCGGCTCTTTTCACAGGTCGCCTTCGGTCAGCTCAGACTGCTCGGCATTGCCCAGGCCCTCGTTCAACTTCTCGAGACCGCTCAGCAGAGCTGGTACGCCGCTCTTTGATCAGCCCTCGCGACAGGCCTCTTCTGATAGCCAACCGTCGTTTATCCTCGCCGACGACTCGGCCCACACCCCCGTTAGCATGCACAGCGAAGCCTTCCTGGATCAACAAGCAGACGACTCTAGAAGCGCTGCACCCTCTTACATTTATTCCAAATTTTCTCTGCCTCGTGGAAAGGCAATCCAGCGCGATGAGCCTCCTGAGCCCATGCCCACCGCCACTTTCCAATGGCAGCAGCCTAACATACCGCACAGCAATGTGCACAAAATACCCCAGGCACCTCCATCGCCGCCAACCCGCCCTTCAAGCTCTTCCGGTAGAGTCATGTCCGATGACGCCGCCAGTGTCTTTGCCCGACCCTCGATTGACGCTCCCAAAGCAAGCTTGGACATTTCCAGACTCGGCCCGGACGCTTATCCGTCACCTAACCCAAGCAGGCCTTCGTTTGACGTCGGACGCCGCTCTGAAGATGCCCCCAGAGGACGAACAATGCAGTCTCTCCTCAATGAGGCGTCACGCGGCAGGACACCAGCATCAACAGCAACAAGCGACTCTGCAAGTACTATCCGAGGGCCGCCTACGATTCGTTCCGCTGCGCAATCGTCTTCAGACATGACGGCTGAGGAACATCTGGCAAAGGGAATCAAGTGCCACGAGAATGGCTCCCTTAACGAGTCAACCTACCATCTGAGACTGGCCGCACGACAGAACAACCCCACTGCCATGCTTCTCTATGCGCTAGCCTGTAGACATGGCTGGGGTATGCGTGCGAACCAAAGAGAGGGCGTCGAGTGGCTGCGAAAGGCGGCCGAATATGCCAGCGTCGAAATTGCAGATGACGAGGATCAGCTCAAGGAAGGCAAGCACGTGGATTTCCTCGAGAGCCGCACCCGCAAAGCCCAGTTTGCCCTGAGCGTTTATGAGCTCGGCGTAAGCCACATGAACGGGTGGGGCATTGAGCAGGACAAGTCTCTTGCTCTTCGCTGCTTTGAAATTGCAGGCAGTAAGTTTCATCATGAATGCCCCGTGTGCAGCGACTTCAGCATGCTAACACTTTATGTAACAGACTGGGGTGATGTTGATGCCCTTGCAGAGGCTGGCTTCTGCTATGCCCAGGGCGTTGGCTGCAAGAAGAATCTCAAGACGAGCGCCAAGTTCTATCGCATGGCCGAGGCCAAAGGCATGAGCATGGTCGGCAACAGCTGGTATGTACATTTGCAATTGACGCTTGCTTCTTTTCATTGCCATACTAACAATACTTCTCCAGGATTCACAAATCAAAATACAACGAAAGCAAGTCTTCGCCGGAAATGGATAAGAAGAAGACCCGCGCCCGCAGCAAGTCACGGACGCGCGCCATGTTTGGCCTTAAAGGCTAAGCCATCGTCTTTTCAACTCATTGCAATATTCCGAGATATAAACACGGGGTAATAAAGCATCAATTATACCCCGTACTTACGATTACGACCTCCTTCATCAACATCTTACACAATCGACCTACTTTGACGCCTTGTCACTTTTCTTTCTCTCCCTCTCTTTCTCTGCTCCGCTCTCTCCACCCCAGAGCATTGGCACATTTTACATAGGAGTTTATTCGGCGCATGGTTGGAAGATGAGGCCAATCTTGTCCTTTTCATCTCTAACGGTTTTATATTCTTTCACTTTTTTTTTTTAGTTATAGTTTATGGTTGTTCAACTACCTCTGCAGGATGGGATATACCCCCTTTATTTTACACCATCGTTGTTTGCTGCGAGTATCCCAGTTGGTCGAATAGATGGATCAAGTCAGGTTTTTCAAAATAAACACTTGTTGTGGTGGAATCTCCTTTAAATCTTTACTCGCGTACTCTGTTCTGTTTCTGGTTTGGCTTTGACACTTATATTACGTGTCAAAATTTGGTGTTCTGGTAATTAAACTCACGCATAATGTGGCCATTTGATATCATTACATCAATTCCTTACTGTAGAATCTAGTGTACTGAGATGATGATTTTTTTTTTCAACAAGAAAACAAAATAGTTTGTGGTATTGGTACAGTTCTCTCTCTGCGCCACGGATTTCGCATCTAAAAAACCTCCCCATCCGTCCATCACTTTACATTCTCATCAACCCTCCACCATACTATATTCCTCGACTTGCTTTGTCATTTCGATTTACGTATCCACCTCCATCTGGTCGCCCTCGGTCGGTACCTCATGGACAGTGACGTATTTGGAAAGCTCCTCCTTCTGGATAATCTTCTCGTTGAGGACGGCGGTGGTGCCCTTGGGGAACGCGTAGCTCTGCAGCTTGGCGCTCTTCTCGTTGGGCTTGATAAAGTTGCGCTTGAGGGTCGTCTTGTCCTTGGTAATGACGGCGACGTCGACGTTGGAGCCGGAGCCGAGATCGTTGAAGATACCCGCGAGGATGGCGTCGCTGGCGAGCTTGACGGCGTCGTCCTCGGTCAGGTTGGGCTTCCACTGCGTCTCAAAGACACTCATGGCCGCCAGACTACCGGAGCCCATGGTCACGTAGGGGAGCTTGTCAGTGCTGCCGTGCGCGTGCACCGTGAACAGGTGCGTGCCCGTCGGGTCGCAGCCGGCCACGACCAGGTACGCGCCAATGTAGCCCTGGTAGCGGAAGAGGTGCTGCTTCAGCATCGTCATGCACGTCACCACGCGCGGCTTGCGGCCCGTCGACAGGCTGTGCAGCTCCAGCTGCGACGAGATGAGCGACGTCGTGAACTCGGTGTCGGCGGCGGTTCCGGCGCCCGCGCACCAAATCTGAGGTGTAATGTAGTGCAGCTTTTCGCAGTTCTTGTCTGCTACGATGGGTCCGGATGTGGCTCGCGTATCGGCGGCAATCTAGATGGGCACTTTTGTCAGTAATGCTGTTTCTGCAGTGATAAATGCTGGAAGAGAGTTTGTCTTCCAGAGAGAGAAAGCAGTGATATTCCCCTCTGGCTGGGGCGGAAACGTACAACTACACCGCCATCGAATATACATCCCACAATGGTGGTACCTGTGCTCGTGGCCTTGGGCAGCGGCATGCCCTTGGCGTGAAGCGCCGCATTGCGGTTGTAGTTGGAAAAGTCGAAGCCGGGCATGGTTTCGACGAAGGCGCCTCTTCTGTCGTGGAGGGACGGACGGCCGGGGCGAACAAGCAAGGTTATCGACTCGCGATGGATACCGCTTCGTTTTTCGGACGCTGGTCTAGGTGCTCAGGGGCGTGGTTCCGATGGGAGGGAGGTCAAGGACGCGAATTGGAGCGAATGGGCGTCGAACGGTGATTGCGTTGATGAGGTAGCGAGGTAGGCCCAAGGCAGAGCTGATGACGAAGCTAAAAGGTGTCTCCGTTTGCCTGCACCGCGCCGCTGGAGCTCTCCAGGGGTGGCGTTCTGATTGGCTCCCTGCTCTCCCCCAGGTTGCAGCGCTGGCGCAGCGCGGGAGCTCTGTCCCGCACGTGACTTGGAGGTGAGCTTTGGCCGTTATTGACGGGAGAACGTATTAGACGGAGGAACTGTGATAGCTGCTTGTTCACCAGATATGCCTACTGAAATGGCAAAATAATTAACATTTACAAAATTTTCACTGTTCAATATAATGCGCCGAATAATAAAAATGAAGCATTAGTAAAGGCGCTGGTTGCTGTGCCGTTACACCAGGTAGGCAGCCGCCCCCATGCCTAACAGGATAGGCAGCCAGCGCTAGCGAAACGGTGCAGGGGATAATTATCTTGAGCTTCGCGACCACCTGCACCCTACCTGCCCAAAAACCCATCCTCCAACGGGCATCGCGTAGTCCCACGCGCAACCACCTTCCAGAATTTGTTTCCTGGAGCTGGTTACGGCTTCCGCGTTTCGCACATTTCAGTCTAACCAGAATTCGTCTATATTTTTCGACCATAACCCCACCAGGTTTGACGGACCGCGATCTATAGCTTTTTGGCGTCTCGCCAGCCAAAACTTGCTACCACTCCATGCGAAGAATCGACTTGTGAGCATCTACGGCTGTTGTAGGACCTGCAACAACAGGAGGGCGCGCAAAATGTCTTTTGGTTTCGGTAATTCGTCAAACGCGATGGGCGGCGGAGACGCTGGCGGTGGTGTGTCCGCCGGACAGGACCTTCCCACCATCCAGACAGAGGTATGTTCTTCAAAGGGGCATTGATGGAGCTGTTGATGAAGCTATCTCTGTGTCCTGTCTGTCTTTAGCTTTGTTCGAATCGCGTTTACTGACTATTTACCATCACAGGCCCTCGGTTTCCTCTCCATCTCCAGCGATGCCAAAGTACGCCTAACCTCGAGTTGGTCAACAGCGCCTGCAGCTACCGCGTCGCTGTTGAGTATTGCACCTCAGAAGGGCCTGGTTGCAGCTGCGGGCCCCGATTACATCGCCTTTGCCACCACGGAATCGGTTCGAAAGGCTTTCGAAAGCCCCAAAGAAGGTGATGCGGATGTTCGCAACTTTGAGCCACAGCTCAAGATCAACATGCCCATGCGCATTTCACAACTGGCCTTCACTGCGGACGAAAACTACCTCATTCTGTCTGCCGAGTCTGGCGGCGGCCTTGCTGCTTATGAAGTACAAAGCCTGATGCAAGGCTCGACAAACTCTGCGTTCGAACTGCCCACCAATGGCGAATCGCTGAGAGCAATGGTGCCCAACCCAACCGCTGAAAAGGCGGAGCTGTGTGCCATTATTACGCAATCGGGCAATCTGCACATGGCCAACTTCAAGAGCAAGAGTGTTAGCAACTCTCTTAAAGCCCAGGTCAGCTGCCTTAGCTGGAGTGCCAAGGGCAAGCAACTTTGCGCAGGTTTGGGAGACGGGACGATCTATCAAATGACACCCGAGGGAGAGGGCAAGGCAGAGATTCCGAAACCACCAAGTCTCGGAAACTGCCATGTGTCGTCCCTCACTTGGCTGGAAAACAACACATTCCTTGCCATCCATTCAACAAACGATTCGCCGCCATCCTCTATATATCACATCATCACACGACAGAATCCGACGTCATTCAATTACCAAAAGATGACAGATCCTGTTGAGCCGTTTGGATCTGATAAAACACCCCACCACAGCATCCTCAGACTCAGGAACTTTCCCCCAGACCTTGATGACCTTCTACTAGTGTCCTCAACCGCGTCAACTGAAGTTGGTTTACTGAGCAGGTCGAAAAAGCCTCTCGCAAGTGACCAGCCAGAGAACCTCATTACCGGTGTCTTTACCACGACAGAACTCTTGGATGACACGAGGCGTCCAACACTACCCATGACGGAATCAATGGATGATTCAATGCCCGTTGGTGTGGCTTTGGACCTCTCCAGCAAGGAAAAGGTCTATCGGCCCATTCCGTCGGACGAGGAGCTTAACGAATCTGCTACTCCAGTTCCCGGTCTGTGGGTTCTCACACATGAGGGTATCCTGTGCTCTTGGTGGGTAATCTACACAGACTCGATTAAGCAAGGCACCACGTACCCGGGCCTCGCTGTGGCCAGCAACTCGGCAGCCGCCAGCACCAGCACCCCTGCCCCTAGCCAAGCTGCTGCCCCCGCTGCCACACCGTCTCCATTCTCAACCGGTAACTCAGCATTTGGCTCAGCCGCGACGCCGCAGCCAGCTTTCGGAAGTTCCTCGCAAATGGGTCAAAGGTCATCGCCCTGGGGCAGTGCTGCTACCGCTGGTTCAGCCAACACCGGCGGTGCGACCTTCGGTTCAAGTGCCTTTGGTAACAACGCATCTAGTCCAAATGCAGCGTTTGGTAGGCCCTCTGCGCTTGGCTTTGGACAATCCAGCCAGCTAGGTATGAGAACTTCTCCATGGGCTGCGGCAGGCGGTTCGACGCCATCATTTGGTCAGTCTGGCTTCTCCAGCTTTGCGAACAAGACTAGTGAAAGTCCTTTCGGCAGCGCTGCCGCACCACCATCCAGTGGCGGTAATGAATCTACTACGCCCGCCTCGGGAGGCTTTGCCGGGTTTGCAAAGCAAGGTGGCTTTGCCTCTTTAGGCGGTAACAACAGTGGAGGCGGCGCTTTTGGCAGTGGCAGCAAACCTACACCCAGCCCGTTTGGGGCCAATACGACAACGGAGTCTGCGTTCACGCCCAAGCAAGATAAGCCCGCGTCAAGCCCCTTTGGCTCAACGCCGTTCAAGCTGGAGAGCTCTTTCAAACCTGATCCTTCAGCCCAGCAAGATGCAAATAAGCCCGCCGCCTCTGGGTCACTCTTTGGCAGTAGCTTTGGATCTGCTCTTACCGCTGCTGGCAAGGAGAACAACGAGCAAAAGGATGATGAAATGGACGCTGGTGAAGATTCCAAGCCCCAGGAACAAGCCAAGTCGCCCTTTTCTCTTCCGGCTGCAGCATCTGCTCAGCCAAAGAGTCTCTTTGGCAGCACTGCTGCTAGCACATCACAAACTGCAGCTCCGCCAAAGAACCCATTCGCAACCACATCCGATACCTCGACGCAGCCACCGAAGAACCCGTTCGCAGTAACCACAGACACCTCTTCACAGTCAGGGCAGGCGAAGAACCCATTTGCTACCAATACAGATACCGAATCCACAACCCCGACCAGCACGCCGGCCCCGTCACGCTTTGGCGCTGCAACATCTCCTGCGCCGGGAGCGTCGCTCTTTGGGCAGCCAACCAAGCTGGGCAGCAGTTTCGGTAGCGGCAGCTTGTTCGGATCAAACAAGGATAGTGCGCCAGCAGCATCAGGTGGTTTGTTCTCGCAGAGCCGAGACGTGCCAAAGGCCCAGGAAGCGCAAAAGTCTGAGCCAAAGATCAAGGTCGAGGACGAAGTCGAAGCCCCCTTGCCGCCAGATACAACCAGCAAGATATCGTATCCACTGGGTGAGTCCTCGTCGTCCTCTGTTACATCAAGTGCCCCTAGCCAACTATTCGACACTCCAGGCAAACCGGAGTCAGCGCCATTACCTCCATTCAGTCTGCCTTCTAAGTCTTCAAAGGCGGTCGAGGACGCCCCACTGCCTCCATTTACAATGGGCAAGGGCAAAGACGACAGCGCTTCGTCTGATTTTGGCAAAACCGTTAAACCAGCATCTGACGACGCCCCTCTTCCACCTGACCCGACAAAGTCGAAGCCTTCGGAGAAGGTGGAGGAGCCTCCCCTGCCGCCCAGCTTCATAGCCCCCAAGCCTGCAAGCAAAGAGGTTTCTGAAATTCCGTCGGTTCCAGATGAATCAGAGGAGGAAAGCGAAGGTGCTTTCGAAACTGAGAGCGAGGTTGACGAGGCCGAGGAGGAAGACCAGGAGGAGGACGAAGAGCAAGAGGAAGAAGACGAGGATGACGAGGATGAGAACGCATCTGAAGGCAGCGGTATTGATGTTGCGAAGGATCTGAGCCCTAACACTACCGAAACTGTCCAAACGCCTGGCTTCACGCCGCAAAGCTCCTTTGGGGGTCTGGGAGGCACAACGCCAGCAACGGCACTGCCTGGACAGCAAGGCCGAACCCTGTTCGGTGAGGTGAGCCGAAATGCGCCACTGTTTTCGAAGCCGAGCGACAACAGCCCACGATCGCCAAGCCCTGTTCGTGGTGCCATTCCCAACCGCGTTATAAGATCAGAAGCATCCAGGTCTGTTAGTGCGCCAGGCATGGCGTCGCAGATTCTCGGGCATAGACAACCTCCGTCGCACCTCGGTGCATCCATCACAAGCCGCCAGCAAGACTCCACAGATCCATTTATGGAACAACATCGGAAGCAGAGGGAACGGCAAGAGGCCGCTGAGACTCAGCCTTTGGTCGACGAGGAAGACGACGAGATCCAAAAGATCCTGGCTTCAGAGGTGGAAGGAACACTGGAGTTGGATGAGTTTGTCGCCCACTCGAACGTGGCTCCGCCAGCCAAGGACAGCATACCAGCCCAGGTGGAGGCAGTCTATCGTGATATCAACTCGATGATTGACACCTTGGGACTGAATGCGAGAGCGATTCAATCGTTTACAAAGGGCCATACGGAGAATGGAAGCGGAGAGCCACGGTCTCAAGAGGACCTAGATACCGCTGACGGCTGGGTGTTGTGTGAAATTGGCGACCTGGGTGATGTGTTGGATGAGGAGCTGTACGAGGACCTGGGGAATGGCCGAGTCGAGGGTCGCGAAGAGAAACTCGAAGCCTGCCAAGAATTGTCGAGAGACATGCACAGACTACGTGCCAAGCAAGAGGATCTCAAGAGGGTGATTTTGGCTCGCATGGACCCAGAACAGGTCGAGGTTACCCGATCGCTACCATTGAGTGTTGAACAAGCGGCGCAGCAAAATGAGCTCCGTCGCGAATATGGAAATTTCACGAAGCTTCTGTCCGAGGCCGAAGAGGCTCTGACGCTTCTGAAAGCACGCATCGCATCTGTCTCCGGCTCCTCGGGCAAGGGATCGAGCAATGTGCCTACAGTCGAGGCGGTCATGAGAACGATTACCAAGATGACAAGCATGGTCGAGAAGCGCAGCGGAGACGTCGACGTGTTGGAGACTCAGCTGCGGAAGATGCGACTAGGTTCGGTCAGCCGAGAGGGGTCCCCGATGATGACACCGCAGGCACGACGAAGCATCATGATGTCGCCTGACTCCACGCCGTCGCGCAACATGAGGCACAGCATGTCGTCAAACAGCATGTTGTTCGGGGCGTCGGCACGGGCCACGCCTCCCAGAAAGAAGCTGAGCGGCTTCAGCAAGGAAGAAAAGGGCGACTTGATGGAAAAGCGAGCCCGGCGACAAGCCGTTCTGGGGAAGCTTAAGTCTAGCGTTGAGAAGCGCGGTGTCAATGTGTGGAACATGGAAGATATTGAGTAGACGAGAGATTGCGACAGCCAGCACGCATGGGCACGGGTATTGGAGTATTTTGTTTACGGCTCCCTTATTTAGTTTCTGTCTCACATAGGATAAGGATGGATTTATGCATAAAGCACGTCATTATTATAGATGAATGAAACGTAAACCATTTTATTATAACGGCTGCTACCATGCTGCCGGTCTTAGGTCCGCGCTTTACTCTCATGTCATTGTACATGCAAATCAAATCTGCCTGAGCGCATCGAATGCACCTTGAACTACCAGCAGAGCTCCGAGACTGCGCCCCCGCGGCACTCTACCAACTCCCTGTTAATGTCAACTCAGCCGCATTGTAAGGACCGGGGAACATCACGCACACTAAGTTTCCTTCTCCGGCACGCATCACAAGCATACAATATCTTTCTAGCCTACATCATAGCCGCTCAATATGTACTAAGTAGTGTTGGTTTTCTATATCTGTGATAACAGCGGACATTGCGTTCTGATGCTTGACCTGCTTTGGGTGCGGGGAATGGCCGTGGGAGGTGATCCCACCTACGCTCAGTGTCGTCGGACGACGCGGACACGCCTCGCTGTACTTGCTTGGGGCCAGCGTTAGCGCCACACTATCCTGGCACCTCCCATAGGCAAAACGCTCATCATCCAAGATGGAATAGATGAGTAACACAGGTCTACGCATTTCCCTTGAACACCTACAGGTGAGCACATATAATTGCGGTATTCAGTTGGTAGTAGCATAGGATTCGCATAGCAAAAATTTATATGTTGGTGGGCTCAGTAGACAGCGAACGGCACTTCGCCCGTCGCTTGCGACCTTGCTAGCTTTAGTCTGGTGTATACGCCTATTTGAGGAAACCAGTTTACATACAGGCCGCTGATCAGTAAACTAGCCAGATCTAATCGAATCAGTCTGCCGCCTTGTGCAGTTTCACCGATTTATCCAAGTATTAACGCCTCAGCATAATAGAGACCCAAAGAGTCTCTCTCCGGCACTTCTAACCTACCAGAGCCAGCTGGACCGAGCTGATGGAGCGCAAGGCAGCACGTTCGCGACTCTCCGCTTCCCCACATCGCTGGCTACATTATCGTGGAAGGTCAGCATCATACTCAGAGGCAAGTTCAGACGAAACTGCAGGGACTTTCTCAAGCACAAGTAGTAGCCTGAAGTTACACAATAGATCAGCACAACAGTTTGCAATATTATAGGGCTATTTAGCCTTCTAGCATGCCCTTTTTCTAAGTTATATGTACACCATCACCCTTAACGAAAATCTTGCTATATTTAACACCATTCTAACAAGTAACAACACAGTTCAGACTAGCAATTTAGTATTGCCTAGCTGCTACCTCCAAATAGATACTAGTTAAACTAGCAGCTTCTTGCAAACTATAAGTATACAAATATACTTAAAGTAACTATTAATGCAATCAAGGCCGACGTTACAGAGGATGATGAACTGCTCCAAAGGTTAACCTCAATGCCGTGAGCGGAATGATTGAGTCCAGCGGCAAAAAGCGCCGCGCGCGGCCTCAAAATTTTGGCCCTGAACAAGCCACTAACGACTCCAAAAGGGGACGAATTTGGACCGGGGAAAGCTGGCATGGGCTTGGGTGTGCCTTCGGATGCACAAGTGCAAGGCAGGACAGGGTACGCCATATTATGCATGTGGCCACATGCAAGGCTCAAGAAACCCCTCACTTGTCAGCTCGCAATCATCACGAATTTCCATAAATACCTGGAGCTATACCGTTTAATATGCCCGATTTCGTTGGTCTTGGTGTTGCCGCCAGCATCATTAGTGTTGTTGACCTAGGTACCAAAGTCTTGCACTTAGGCTTCAAATACGGACGCAGTGTAAAAAATGCCCACGACACCAAAGCTCGGCTACTCCAGGAGGTCAGTGCCTTGTGCTCTAATTGTGCCGAGGCCAAGAGGGTCCTCGACGGTCCTCACGGTGCGCAGCTAAGCACCTCGCGGAAGCTCCTCAGTGCAATTACCGAGAGCGAGTCCCTCTTTAAACAGCTCCAAGAGAGACTTGACACGCCAAAGACTGTTCAGCCAAACATCGGAGAAGCGCTTACAGTTGCTTTGAAATGGCCCCTCCAGAACAACGAGGTCCAGACCCTCATTCAAGAATTGAGGCTGTGTACCAACAAGGTCAAGGATGCTCTCCAGATCGATCAAACGTACGTGTGGTATTATGCTCGGCTACATGCGGGCACTCAGTGCTAACAAGCAGGTCATAAGCGCAACTATTCTCAGCGTGCATCACACCGTCGTACTTGACCGACTACCTAAGGCCGTTGGTGCTTCATTCGGCTCACAAGCAGACGAACACGAACGCAAATGCCTTGCTGGCACACGAGTCGAAATCTTAGAAAAGATACACGCATGGGCGGCAGACTCCAGCGCTAAATCCATATTCTGGCTCAACGGAATGGCTGGCACTGGGAAATCGACCATTTCCCGTACCGTTGCGCAGTCATTTTCGGAAAGCAAGAATCTCATTGCCAGCTTCTTTTTCAACCGACACGAAGCTGACAGGGCAAGTCTAACCAAATTTTTCACCACACTCGCTGCAGAGCTCGCTATCCGCGAACCTGCCACGGCCCCTTATATAAAAGAAGCGCTCGATATAGACCCTGCCATTACCAGCAAGACAGCACGCGAACAGTTCGAGAAGCTCTTTTATAATCCGCTCGCTAAAGCCGCCAGCCGCAGAAATGATAAACCAGCTGTGGTTGTCATCGATGCGCTTGACGAATGTGAGCGAGATAATGACATTCGACTCCTTGTACACCTTCTCTCGGGTGTCAAGGACATGACTATACCTGTAAGGATATTCATTACCAGTCGCCCAGATCTTTACCCACGTCTCGCATTTAGTTGCATTAGTGGCACGTATCAGGACGTCAACTTGGAAAAAATGACCGAGCTGACAATTGAACGCGATATTCTCACGTTTATCAAACACGAGCTCGCCAATATCCGAAACGACTATAATAAAGTCGTGACCAAGGAACGCCAATTAGCTGACAATTGGCCGCATCCAACAGATGTGAACCTCTTGAGCAAACTGGCAGTCCCGCTCTTTATCTTTGCCTTTACCGTGTGTCGCACGGTCGCGAATTTTAAAGGCGGGCCGGTGGACAAGCAGCTCAATGACTTCTTGGCTTTTCAAGCCCAAACGCATGGATCTCGGCCACATCATACAGAACAACTTCGGGGGACTTATATGCCTGTGCTGAATAAGCTGATAAGTGACTTGCCTGCAAGTCGGCAGAAATCAGTGGTCCAGCGTTTTAAGGACATTGTTGGCCCTTTGGTTACCCTCGCGAGCCCTTTGCCAGCAAATGCGTTAGCCCAGATTTTAGAGATTGATAAGAGTCTCGTCGACAGCATGTTGGACTTACTTTATTCCGTCGTAATTGTCCCGGCTGAGACGTGGATGCCAGTCAGGCTATTGCATCTCTCATTTCGAGATTTTATCGTCGATGCTGAAGCTTGCAACCGAAATTTCTGGATTGACGAAAAGCATGTACACCATACAATGGTAGACAAATGTCTACGCATCATGGACGGTCTCAAGCAAGACATCTGCGGTATTAAGGACTCAACAGTCCGGCGCTCAACAGTCAGCTCTGAAAGGATAAGTCGCGCTTTGCCGTCGGCATTGCAATATGCTTGCACCTATTGGTCGCACCATCTGGGAAACGCAAGCAACCCAGCCTTCCACAGTGAACGAGTGTTTGAGTTCCTAAAGAAACACCTGCTTCATTGGTTAGAGGCGTTAAGTTTTATAGGCAAGGCCATGGAAAGTCTTGATTTCGTTAGAGACTTGCATTCTACATTCAAGGTATGGTAAAGGTACTGCAATTAATACTTACTCAATGCTAATACTAGTATTAGCGTGAAGGCAATACAGACCTCTTGAGGTTCTTGTACGATACTGAGCGATGCTTACTCGTAAACCTTCCTACTCTTGACCTTGCGCCACTTCAAGTATATTCTACATTTATAATGTTTGCGCCAATGTCTAGTATAGTGCGCAAAAATTTCGAATTTGTTATAGCCCAGACTGTTTTGTTTCCGCCAAACGTTCAAAACACTTGGGGTCAATGCATGCAAACTCTCGAGGGACATGATTCCGAAATTAAGCTCGTCACTCTCTCGCCTGATTCGACTCTCATTGCATCGGCGTCAGACGATGGGAGCATACGACTCTGGCTCACGCTCTCAGGGAAATGCATACACGTGCTCGAAGGCCACGCTGTTGACGTTATGGACATCTGCTTCTCAGCAGACTCAACGATGGTTGTCTCGGCACTCGAAGATAAAACAATCCGAGTCTGGTCTACCATTTCGGGCGAATGCTTTCACGTGCTCCGCGGCCACGACGCGAAAGTTAAATCGGTTGCTGTTTCACCTGACTCACGCTACGTTGCATCAGGTTCCGCGGATAACTCTATGCGCCTTTGGGATATTAAATCAGGCGTATGCTTAAATACATTTGTGGAGCACGTCGATGATATTGTCTCAGTTGCATTCTCAGACGACTCGTCACTTATAGTATCATTATCATATGATCGTACAATTCGCATCTGGAGTACTGCATCGGGCAAATGCGTCAAGACGATACAGGAAGCACGAGGTTTAGGAACCGATATCCGATTTTTCAATGCCTATGAGCTCATCTCATGTTACTACCATGGAGAAATACGAATCTACCAAATAGACTCGGGGGACTGCGTCACCATTCTTCCGGGCAGCGACTATGATGTACTATTCTGTGCTTGGTCTCCTGACTCTCGTTATATTGCGTTAGGATTTGGGGGTGATCGTGTTGAAGTCTGGAGTATTGAAGCTGGTGTCTGCGTATGCGAACTGTACCATTCTACTGACATTGTCTGCTGCGCAGCTTTCTCAAAAGACTTGACATACCTAGTTTCTGGCTCTGAGAATCATGAGGTAATAATTTCGCATCTCGACTCTAAAGAATATTCTACACCACCTGAAAAGGAAAGAAATACTGTCGACGCGATCATTCTTTCTCCTGACGCCAAGATCGTTGCCTCGGCTAGCTCCAGCCCTTTGATGATAAGCCTTTGGAATGCTGAGACAGGTGAACTCCTGCACAACCTTTACATGAGAAGCTATTTTATGCTTAAGATGGCTTTTTCAGCAAACTCAAAACTCGTGGCAGCTGTTGACAGAATCACTGAAGAGGCCGACAAGTCGCCTATTCAAATCTGGCAAGTTGACACTGGCGACTGCATACAAACCATAAAGACGGGCATTGAACCCCTCACGCCCGTATCTAAGGTCATTTTTTCTCAGGACACTAGCCGGATTGTTGTGACCGCAGGTGCTGGATTGGTGGCTGCCTGGAGTATCTCATCAGGGCAATGTTTATATTTCTCTGGAATACCTGCCAGTTCTACTTATCTTACCTCATTCTCCCAAGACATGCAACTCCTGGCTACAAGACCACCGCTTGAACCGCTTAACCCGATCACCGTCTGGCATGTTGAGTCGCAGCAGTGCATGTGCTCACTTCGCGTTGACTTTCTGCTCGACGATGTGGATTTTATAGAGTTTTCGCCTGATGCAAGTCTTCTCGCTGCGGCTGGTAACCATAGCCTGCTTCTCTGGCGTGATACTGGCGAATGCATCTACCAAGGGAATCTGGACTCCCTCTTTGTCCCTCCGTCGCTTGAAGCGGGCGTTTCACAGGTCCTGTCCAATGCTGGAATCGCCGTACGTGATGGGGCACTTGGTATAGCTTCGTCTTTGTTTAAGTACGGTGCTTCCCTGTGCGGCTGGAAGTATGGTTATGGGATCAGCAAAAACGGAAGCTGGGTAACGTGGAATGGTAAAGAATTCCTCTGGCTACCCCCCGATGTCAGGCCAATTACGTTCATAGTATCAGGTTCCACGGTTATCATACACACTCAGAGCAAGACGACGGTTATTATGAAATTTGTGTTTCCTCGTCTTGGAAACGTTGACCAATATCACCTGTTGGGCCCTGAAGGAGACTCAGGATAGGACCTCGTTGCGCCGTCCAGATATAGCCAATCGCGGCCGTGTTTGCGATACCCATGTCAACAGGCTACCTATATAACGAACGAACGTAACGGCTTAACCTAGAAACTAGTGGAGGAAATGAGGAAAAATAGTTACCGCTTTGCTTTAACGATCCACTTCCGTTCAGTGACACGCTCCCATCAGTCTTGGTAAAAATGCAGGACTTACACAGTTGTTGAAAGCTGCTGTGCTCCGGCTGTGCATAGTGCATGTTGCGACTTGACATAAATTTGGCGGCTATATTTATAGGTGTATAATAATCCGACAAGGATTCGCGCGAGCGGAGTGACCGCTTTCTCTGGGTTCCAACACCAGAATCCTTTTACACTATCCTTCATTCCTGGTCGTGATCAGGCGATGACAATTGGGCATACAATTGCCAAACAGGAAAAGAAAAGATGAAAATAGGTGGCGCCACATGGACGGCTCCCTTAATTTTTGAAATCACTTCCTTTATACACATCTACAGAGCCGTTGCCAGCCCACTAGGAGAGCACATAGAACCTCGTGCTTCCTGTATCGTCTTGACGCATTTGCCCGATACAGTACTCACGTTACGCGGCCGCAATGGCTGCTACAGGAGATGCCGCGAGGTGCCCCCAACGGCGGGAGCATCCATGATGCGCATCAACATTTTGCAGAGGCTAATATACTGTAGAAACAGAAGCGCTTGTGGCCTCCGGCGGGCGCCTTGTCCGTGCCGTGTCACCCGTCTACTGAGAGCAAGCTAAAGTTCGCCCCCTTGCGTAGGAATTTTTTTTTTTTTGATAATTCTATAACAAAATGGTATTAATTAGTGATATTTGAGGGGACATGATTGTCACAGTAATAAGGCAGCCTCTTATTATTGGGATTGTGGCAGGGACGAGTATATGTACTCCAGATTTGGAGACGACCTATGTCATGCGGTGTGGTGGAGCATCTTTCGGGAGGCGCTAAAACCGGGTGGGCTTAGCGGCCGCTCTGCAGGGACAGGATTTTGACGGATCCAGCGGGTGCAGGCGCGGTAGGTGCGGTGCTGCCGGGCCCGGTGCTATCTCGAAACTTTTTGGAGGGGCATCTCAAAAAATTTCCCTGCGGAGGTCCTGCGAACGCAACCTCCAAACCACATAGCACACCACCACAAGCTCGCCATGGCTCCATCACAGGCATCATGGCGGAATGCGCCCGATGAGGAGGAGCTGGCCCGTCGAAATGTACGTCTACACTGTGCTGGCTGTCCCTTTCTCCCTTTGCAGGCTGTCAATGTTTGTGCTGCTGCGACAGCTTTCGCGGCTTGCAAACGCCAGGGCCTGTGACGGCGAAAACGGTTGGAAAAGGTCAGCCCAATTGCTAACATGTCGCGCTTTCTTCTACCATTAGACTGTCAATATCAACAAGGAGACGGTGACACACAACTCGTCGACCGATTACCCCGGCCACGTACCCGGCGAAGACGTCGCCTTTACGATTGAGCGATTCCGCGACGCCTTTTCCGTCGACTTTCACCAGAACGACCAGTTTGAGTCGTCATTTTCGCTGGTTGGCATCGACTCTTCGCTGGCAAACGCCTTTCGCCGCATTCTCATCTCCGAGATCCCCACGCTGGCGATTGAGCACGTCTTCATCGACAACAACACATCCGTCATCCAAGATGAGGTGCTCGCCCATCGCCTGGGACTGATCCCTTTCAAGGGCGGCCGCGAGGGCCTGCAGTCGTTCCTCAAGTGGCACAAGAAGGCCGACGACAGCGAGGACCAGTTTGCCGGCTGCTTCGACAACAACACGGTCCGCCTCGACCTCAATGTCACCTGCACCGTCAACCCGGACGCCGCCCCCGGCGAGGACGACCCCCTCAAGGCCTATAACAACGCCCATGTCTATGCAAAGGACATTGTCTTTTCGCCCATGGGCCGCCAGGAGGAGTTCTTCTCCGGCGAGGACGCCATTGCCCCCGTCAACCCGGACATTCTGATTGTCAAGATGCGCCCGAAGCAGACCATTAACCTGTCCATGCACATGCACAAGGGCGTCGGCGGCGACCACGCCAAGTTCTCCCCGGTCTCGACCGCCTCGTACCGACTGCTCCCCACCATTCAGATCCTCAAGCCCATCCTGGGCACCGATGCGGAAAAGTTTGCCCGCTGCTTCCCGCAGGGCGTCATTGGCCTGGACAAGGTGACCAAGAAGGAGGCCGGTGTGGCTGGCAGCGGCTACGAGGGCCACGCAGGCGAGGTCAAGGCTGTCGTCAAGGATGCGATGAAGGATACCGTCAGCAGGGAGTGCCTTCGGCACCCCGAGTTTGAGGGCAAGGTCAAGCTCGGCCGCAGGAGGGACCACTTCATCTTTTCCATTGAGAGCACAGGCCAGTGGGACAGCGACGAGTTGTTCATGGAGTCCGTGAAGCACCTCAAGCTCAAATGCAAGAAGCTGGAGCAGCAGGTTGTCAACATGGTACGGTGATTTTGGGTATAAGAAGGCAAACCGGCGCAAAGAAGAGCTTTGTAAATTTATAGGTGTTATTTTCTTTTTACTTCGGTTCGATAAATAAAACATAGCATGATACCATGACCTTTAGAAACAAGTCTGCCTACCAGAACGCATGTGAAAATCAATGAGCAATCTACAGGCGTGGCACTGGTTATATGAACTTAGTTTATCTTTATTTTGTCAGAGTACTAGCCGTGCTATGGACTCTATGACGTAAATTTCAGGTAGAAGTTAAACTCCAAGGGAAACGCCGGGTCCGTGACGACGACCTGCCGCCCATTCTCCAGCCCCAGCTCCTCGAGAGTCTTTGCCAAGTTTGGCCGTGTTTGCTCCTCCAGCCCCTGAGGGAACTGCATGTACAGAGTCTTGCCCTCTGCGCGAATGGACGGCTTCTTCAGCTGCGCCTCTGGTCGCACGGCAAACGAGTCAATGACGTCCTGCAGAGTCGCCTTGGGGTCGACCTCGAGCGGGCGCGCCTGTCCGCCGCAGACAGGGCAGTCGTCCTTTTTCTCGTGCTTAAACGTATATGTGTAGATGCTATCGTTGCCCGAATACATCATGTAGTTGTTCTCGAATCCGAGACACGGAGCCGACGTGGTCGCGATCTTGAAGGCTTCGTTGCAGCACGCGGCAGCGATGATGGCGTTGGTCGACGCAATGGCGGGGATGATGTTCTTTATGGTGCCCTGCGTCAGCGCGTAGGTGACACCAGGGATATCGAATTCTTGTGCTCTTGTGAGAGCTTTGTTGTACAGCCAGGTGACGTGCTCCGGGTCGTCCTTGTCGAGCTTGGGGAACGGCTTCTCTTGGTCCCAGGCGATGACGTGCGCCCACTCGATGCAGTGCTCCGGCTGGCGCGGGATGGAAGCGATGGTGCAGAGCGGAACCGCGGCTCGCGGCGCGTGCATGTCGAGCTGGCACTCGATGCACGAGGTGATGGAGGGGAGGATGACGCGCGCCTGGCCCTTGAAGCCCTCTGTGCCGCCGTCGACAAGGGGCTTGATGCCGTCGGGGTCGCCCGACTCCTCGGCAATGGAGACGAGCATGGCGTTGATCCAGCGGCGAGCCTCGATGCTGTCGAGACCGCAGATGACGAGCTGGAACTGGCTGTAAAAGGACTCGTCAAAGTCTTGGATGCGCGCGTTGTGCGCTGTGATGGAGACGCCCTTGACGCGGTTCTCGACAAACTTGGCCGCTACTTCGGCCTTGTACTTGCCCACGTCTGCTTGGCGGAAGAGGAACTGTCTGTTCAGGTTGGAGATGTCAATGGTATCTGGAGAGCGATGAATGCGATGTCAGCGGGCTTTGCAAGAGATGGCGCTGGGATTGAGGCGGATGTCGGGGCACACGAACCCATGTCTATTACGTGAATGTCCTTGAACCGCGACATGGCGAGGTTCTTGAGGATTTCGCATCCTAATCCACCGGCACCACTGTTGGTTCAGAAGGTTAGCAGAGCTTCGCAAAGGTTGGTTGGTGGGTGCCAAACGAACATTACTCTGGCAATCTGGTTAGCATCTGACTCTCTCCGTCCGGTACGAGCATGTGCTTACAAAATCTTAAACTTCTCAAAGTGACTGAGAAACTCTTCCGACGTGGCGTCTGGATCCGTAAACGGCCCAGCATTCCGCCGGATCTGATCGAGGTACTTCCTGTTCCAACAGTGAGCTTCAGTCCATCTCGCGCGCGCGGCCGCATCTGCCGAGGCGAAGGGCGGGCTTGGTAGACGCACCATCGAGCTTCTTCGGTGCCTGCAGCTGCCATTGTTGCTAGGGCGGCTCTGCTTTATCAGCAATAGGTCGTGTGGCAATGGCGCAAGGAAATGGAGCCCTTGAGATGTGAACGAGGGGAAAGCCTGTGTTCGGCGTCGGCGCGTTTGAGAGAGCTAGCTGCCTACTTACCTTAGGCAGTGCGTTTCGGTGACGTTCGAGCGCTGGTGGGGCTGCAGGGTTGACATGCGGGCGATGGGCGGCGCCTCTAGCGACCACCAATCCTCGCCCAGGCATATTAACCCACTCCGGACCCCATCTCGCTGGTTTTAAGTAGCTGTGTTGCCGGAAAGAGTGCTACGGCATTGAATGCTTGAGGTCTGGACAGATGCGCAGATGATTTAACCAGAAAACACTGTCGATGGCAATGGAGGAGCTCTTCACGCCCGTCAGCACGACGTATCTAAAAGCGAAGAGCAATGAGGCTTCTGATGCCGAACCGCTACTGAAGCAAACCTCGACACCGAGCAAGGATTCCAGTGCTTTGAAGATTTCCACAGCTGAAGATGCTCTTGATATCCTCAAGGGCCAGCCCAGCTACGACGCTCTCATCGGCACACTCGACTTCCTCGCCAACAGTCGCGCAGCTCCCTTGAGCAAGCCGACGCCTCAGAGCGCCGCCATCGTCCATGTTTTGGTGCAGGAAATCGTGCCAAACTACTGGCCGCTTCTGAAAGAAGGGTCTTCGTCTGAAACGGAAGATGAGCACGCATCAAGCGCTCGGGATATGCAGCTGCTGCTTCGCTGTTTGCAGAGCGTGACTGGTCTCAATGCAATTTTGGCTCACATCCGCGCGCTGGTTCAAGATTCGAAGCAAAGACGGAAGGATGTCTCATCCAGCGATATCACGCTATATTTGGAAATGTTTCTGGAACTGACCGCTGCCATTCTTCGTGGTGGTGATGCCATCCGTGCGCTGTGGACGGCTTCGGTTGCTGAGGTGTCGGATCCTGCTCTCAAAAAGGTCCAGTCGCAGACTCTGAGCTCATTGATTGCGAGCAGCCGTGTGCTATCAATTGCTTCAGAGGCTGTTACTCTGGTAGATGCAGACAAATTACCGACGCAAGCAAAGTACATTGCAGATGGTGCAGCGTTTTCGAGATGGATTGCCGAGAACCTGGCTGCATGGGCAAAGGTTGCCTCTGGCGATGCAGAGTTTCAGACTTGCTTTGATATACTACAACGCTCAATGTCATTGGGATATCCCGGTATGTCAGTAGACTCAAATGAAGGTACTTCCCTGCTAACCAAGCCAGATACCTTGATCAAGTTCATCGTTGACGAGCTCTTACTAAAGCCGGATTTCAACTCTGCTCAGTTCAACAAACTATGCTTTCACCAATCACAAAAGTCGAAAAAGATTATGCACATCTTACTTGAGCACATGTCCAGACGATTCTTGAATCCTTTGGGGCAGCTAGATTCATCTGCGAACCAGACGATTTCAGCTGTTGCCGGTATACTACGCGAAGTTATCCAAGATGACGAGTCACGAGTAGCTCACCTTGTGAGCTGGTGCACAGCCTCTGCTGGTGCTGGCCTAGGAGATACCGTCGGCATTCGGCGAGCAGTCTTGGCTGTTTTAGCGGAGAAGGATGCCGTTGGCACTGTACTGGAAAAGAGTCTCAACCAATTTGGAGACCAACTCTATATCAAACATACTGCCATATTACAACAAGAAGGTGGGACGGAATTTATCTTATCAACTTTCACTGCGATTGCTAACTTCTTCTTAGTTCACGCGCAAATTCTTCTGATCAGCGCTGGATACGTCTCTCGATTATCTCCTATGAAGCTTACTATCCTTGTAAGATCCGGCTCCTACCTAAGTACTATTTCGAATCGCATTGCCTCCACGCAGGCCCGTGCGCGACTGCTTGGAATGATTGTTGGCGAGTCGCTGTCTGCGCTCATCGACAACGGCAAAGGGAAACTAGACTTTCATGTCGACGAGATGGAAACGGACGAAGTAGAGTGGCTCAAATCTCTTACCAGTGCTTCGGACACCGTTGGACCAGTTGACCCCATTCTTTCGGCTGCTGAGCCTACGGGTGGCAATACTGCTGTGATTTCAAAACGCCAGCAAAAGGCGAGCTCAAGGCCTAAGCCAAAACCCAAACCGGCAACAACGGTTCCGACAAACCTCCCCAAAGCCATTATCGAGGAGATTGGCTCCTCGGATGACGACGATGATGACCTGGTACCGTACGCCAAGGGCTCTGACCCAGAGGACTCCGATGATGATCCCACGCTTATCCAGCGCGAAAAAGTCAAGCCACCGGTGTATATCCGTGACTTGATCGCGTTCTTTCGAGACGTGGAAAGCTACGACAAGCAGAAACTAGCCATGCAGACTGCACCGGTCCTCATAAGGCGTAAAGCCAACTATGGTACAGAAGTCAGCTCTCACGCAGACGAGCTGGCGGGACTTATCGTCGGCTTGCAGGATAAGTTTGAGTTTGACGACTTTACGGATATGAAGCTTCAGGGTATGATTGCGCTCATCGTCGCTCAGCCGAAGCTCATGGCGCCTTGGTTTGCGCGAACATTCTTCGAAGGTGACTATTCGTTTGCGCAGCGCACCTCTGTCCTCATCGCCGTTGGCCTTTCCTGCCGGGAACTCGCTGGCTTTGATGTTTCCGCGTATAAATCCGCAGCCGCATTCCCTTCGAAGCAACTGCCAGACAAAATACAGCAATTGTACATTTCTGCCAGCGGCGATGACAACCAACAAGCTCTACCGTCTGCAGACACGTCAAAGCTAAAGGCCCTCCCTCCAAACGCCATTGAATCAATGGCCCAGTCGTTAACCGCCGACTTTCTCGCCCCCGTCGCCGCATCCGCCGCCGACTCCGCAACGGGACCAGACGTCCTCAAGCTCCAAAGCTTCACAGAGCGTCACAAGTCCAAATCCAAGCCCAAGCCGCGCATGCGCGCTATCCCCAACACGACCGCCTCCCTCATCGCAACGAGCTTCTTCTCGCCGCTCACGGCACACTTTCAAGTCGCGCTGCGCTCCTCCCGACACATTGTCCTCAACCCGGCCCTGCTGGCCCTGTACCTCCAGACCCTCGGCATCATCATCAACGCCGCGGGGCCCTCGACCCTGTCCCTGCCACAGATCACCTCGGAGCTGTGGGACTTGCTGCTCGGCGTGCGCGTCCACGTTGCCGAGGACCTGAGCGCGCTAAAGGGCTGGCTTGTTGCTCTCGCGGCTCTGCTGCAGGTGAATGGCGAGCATGATTTGCGGAGGCTGTGCGAGGCGCAGGGCAAGGAGATTTTCGAGACGCGCGAGTGGGTTAGCGGTGTGTTTGCTAGAGTTCGCGGCGAAGATGGCGGCGAGGAGAACGAGGTTAAGATGCTGGCGGCTGGGGTGCTGATTAAGTTGGGCGAGGCGACAGAGAAGTACCAGGCTTTACTAATGGGTGACATGATTGGGTACTCGTGATACGATTACATAGGCATGTTGATAATTAGAGGCGTTTTAATGGGAAAGATGTTCTCATATGTTTGTGGTAGCCTGCCCACATGAATTATACAATTGAAACCATGAAAATATACTACAATTTCCCATATCCCATGCTTGCTTTTTAAATCCATCTTGTCCATATCTATCCCATTTCTTTCCCACGAGGTACGCCGACGCCGCAAAATACATTATGATGGAAACAAAACAAAAAAAACGGCGCTGTAAAACTGGTGCGGTGCATGCTCTCAATACGACTCTCCCGGCGAGTCTACCCGCACTGTGCTCCCTCTCCTAATCGGCACCGTAGACAGGTAATCATTCGTCTGGCTGAGGTGCTCGCTCAGGCTCATGGCTAGGCGGCGCAGCTCTAGCTTCACCGCGTTGGACGATGTCTGGCCCTGCAGCACCGGAGGCGACGGTGCGTCCGGAATCGGGGGCAGAGTACTCTTTGAAACGGATGGCTGCCGCTGCAGATCGTGGTGCTGCTCCTGAGGATGAAACGACGAGCCAAACCCTGGAGGGTTTACCAAGGCCGTTTGGGGCGGCGTGGTTGACTCTGGATCGGTGTCGGCAAACTCGCTCAGTGAATAGGGTCGTACGCCATTCGACAGAGGTTGGTCGGGTGCGAGGGACGGTTCGCGGCTGTGCATGCTGCGCTCGTCCGGAGGGGTGTGGTCGGGTATGCTGGCAAACGAAAACTCGGAACCATCAGAGACGTAGATGGATGGCTCGCGGGTCATGGTTGGCATGGCGTATAAGGAGGCGTGCTTTTCGAGCTCGAAGGGGTTTGCGCCGCCGAGCTCCGATCCGCTCATGGAACCGACGTCCGAGTGTGATGTTGATGGGCGTGTTATGTCTGAACTGGGCTCGGCGAAGCTCATATCGAGATCAATGAGACTTCCCACAGAGGCCCTGTTGTCAAAGTGGTGGGCACCGGCTGCCATCTCCTGAAACCCGGCAGAAGGCAGGACAGGCTCCGTCGGGCGATGGAGAAGTGCTGGTCGTGCACTGTCTGGTGCCGGCGCTGCGGCGGCGGCGGAGGAGCTTGATGCGTCGTTGAACGGGAATCGGAAAACTTCTGGGTTGGCAGAGGCGGGAGGTGCTCCCATGCTTGGGAACTTCCAATCCTGTGTTCTGCGGTTCTTTTTAAGATCTGCCGGGTCGCTCAGCGGGCCCTGGCTGGCGTCCACGAATTCGTAGTCGAGCGATGTCCGGGAGTCACCCGCTCTAAGGGTGCCCATATCGACAAACTGCGAGAGATCGCTGCCATGGAGCGAGGCGTCCAGGTCGATGAGGGATTCTCTGACATCGGCAGGCTGGGCGTTATCGTCGCGCAAGGGCAGGTCAGACCCATTGGCAGGGGGCGGCATAAGACGACCGTAATACGCTCTAGAGTTGTCTTCATAGTTGGACAGCGTATGCGGGTCAAAGACCTTTTCGAGTGGTGCCTTGGCAGAGGGAAGTTGTGGCGGTGGTCGTCGGCGGGATTTCGTCTTGGGCTTTTGTGGCCTGGCGGTTTCAAACTCTTGCTGGCTGAAATCGACATCTGATCCATACACGTCATAAACATCCTGGGCAGCGCCGTTGTTGAGAACCTGCTGGTCAAAGGCGGCGGTGGTGCTAAAGTTCCATTCGTCGTTGGCCATGGCGGCGGGTGAGAGGTCTGCGAGTCCCTGTGCACCTCCGGCAGAGAACAAAGACCTGCGATCTCCGCCTTGGGCTTCCCACAGCTTAAAGGCTTTCACTAGATGGGCGAGGTTCGATGTGGGGTACTCCTCTTCCGTTTTGGCAATATACCTGTGGCGCTGGACCTGCTCAATGGTTGGTCGCTTGGTTCTGTCGTGTTGGAGACAGTAGGAGACCATGTCTTTGAGGGCCGAGGAATAGTGATCGCCTTCAAGGCGCGGGCTATTGCTCTTGAGGTGGGTTCCTAGCTTGGAAAAGTCCATGCCAAAGGCCACGTTTGGGGGGAGGCCAGAGGCAATTTCGTACACCATGGCACCAAAGGCCCAAATGTCGACCTCTGTTCCGTAGGAGGCAGAATCGTCAAAGAGCTCCGGGGCCATCCAGTGGGGAGTGCCGATGAAGGTGGTTCTCTTGTCAAACTTGGTCTCGATGACACCGGCGACGCCAAAGTCGCAGAGCTGGACATCGCCCACCTCGGTGATGAGAACGTTTGCGCACTTGAGATCACGATGGATGATACCCTGGCCGTGAACCCAGTAGATAGCTTCGGCGACTTCGCGCAGGATGGGAATAATCCACTTCTCCTGCAAACCGCCCGGCGCAGTTGGCCTCATGAGGGTAGCGACACTCCCTCCGGCGCAGTACTCGGTCACCACCCACATGGAATGGCCAACGGGGACAGCTTCGATGACGTGGTTGACATTCTTGGCGCCGCTGTCGCTCAGGAGCTGCAGGGCGTTGATTTCCTTGAGCAGGTCGCTGTAGGTGTCGGCCAGCTTGGGGTTGAGAGTGTCGCCTTCCTCAATGTCAATGATCTTGATGGCGACTAGGCGGCTGGTTTTGAGGGATTTGGCCTTGTAGACGCGACCAAAGCTGCCCTTGCCGATGAGTTCCGAGAGCTGGTACTGGGGTACGTCCTTGCCGAGCTTCTTGCACGTTTCGACAATGGCCTTTTGCATCTTTTTCGCATCTTCAAAGGCCTTTTGCTTGGTGGCCGAGTATTCAGGCCCTCGGACCTGCAGTGAGGCCATCATGGTGGCGGTAGGGTGTGAGGTTGAAGGTGAGGCGATGGCTCAAGTTGACGCTGGTCAGGGTGAAGCCAAAACTGACGAGGACGGGACGAAACCGAGATCAGAAGGCGACGGGGTAGCCGTACACGCCAATCACATAATAGACTGCGACTGAGCCGTCAATTCGGTCACATTCATACTCTGGTTAGACGTCGATGGCTGCTGATGCCTGTCGTGAAAGCGATGCCTCTGAGAGACGTGGCTCGACTTGGCGCATGGGATGGGGTGATGTTTCGCGGAGTGCTTCAGGATATAATAGGGGATCTGTTGCGGCGAGGTTTAGCCGGCGCAAGATGCTGCCCCTGCAGGGGCCGATGGCGGGGAGCTATCGCCTGGAATAGGGAGGGTTCCCCGCTAACTTTGGGGGGCTATTGCGTCTCATGGAGGGGCTCAGCAGCGCACATGTTGATGTGGCTTGTGAGACAAGGCGTCTCTGCCAAAATAGAGAGAAAAGAGATGGCAATAAAAGAGATAATTATATGTATATTTTAAATGCCTATATACCTGTATTCGGGTATCGTCTTATCATAGTCAGTCCCTTGCTAAAACCAGGGCTGCCCTCTCTCACTCACGTTGTGTGTAGTCTTTGACTTTGTCATTTCCCCCATCAGTCGTTAAGCCAGCGGCAGCTACTTCCCCTGGAGCTTGGCCATCATGCTCTGATGAATTCCGCTCCAGCCTGCTTCGCACATGGACGTAATGGTGCCGACCAATACGCGCGAGGCCGTAATCAGGACGTCCTCCACCAATTCGATGGTGCCGTCCTCGTTCTCGCGCGCCGTCCACACCGTCTCCATCATGCTGTTGAGGGGGCTGCGGATGCGGACAAAGACGCCGCGCTCGATATTGATGAACTCATACCGGCTCTCGACGTTGGAGTCCCAGAGTCCCGCGGGTAGCGTGTGCACCTTGTCCGTGACCTTGTAGCAGTCCGGCTCGGATGTCCCCGTAAGCTGTCGCGCCTCGGGAATCGTGGGGAAGGGATCCTGCGGCGTCTCGACAGGCTCAAACATGGTCATGTGCGGATTGCACTTCAGGTAAAACTCGTGGGCTTGGAGCATCTCTATGACTTTGTCTGCGGGTACGCCTTCCGGCACAGAGGACACATGCTGGAGTGTGTTTGTCGTGGTGAACCAAGCTGGTTCAGAGACACATGTCTTGTTAGCAACAGCAGCAGTTGAGCACGAGAGCCTGGCAACTTACAAGACATGATGCTGGATGTATGGGCGTATTGGGTACAGTGGTCGTCTAAATTTCTTGAAATAGTTTGAAAAGTCTAAACAAGGCAGAAATTCCAACGCTAGCAGAGCAGCACACGAAGCAGACGTGTTTCGGGCACGGGGCGAAGAATGAGGCTATGTTGTCTGGCAGAGGCTGGCTTCAGGACTGGGCGGCGATATCCCAGAACGAGTACGAGTACAGGCAGTACTAGCGGCTGTCTCCCTTGGAAGCGTACTCGTAAGCGCAAGCGCAGTGACCGGCACTAAATATAGCGCCGCTTTGGCAGGGAATACATACATAGCTGCGCGCAGGCGCATCTCGCTCGACGCTGTCAAGATCGCAGATGCTCTTTCGGGCTGGCAAAAAGATAACCGGCTCTATTGGTTCTCGAAAGACACAGCAGACGCAGTCCATCTTTGATTGGTAGCCACCACCCGTAGATCTGGCCGTCACCTTTGCCTGGGCGCACGGCATGTTACACACCAAGCTGGCAGAGGTCCAGTGGTGAGCCCACAGGCCCGGATGGCGCCAGGCTTGCCCGATTTAGGCCTCCTTACAGCGCCCACCAGGCCTTAAAGAGCCGGGCCATGTGACTTCGCGACGCCGCAACGCCCCTGCTCCGCGTTACGACGTGTTCTGCCGCCCCGCTCTCTTCAACTTTCTTTTTAACGACCCGTGAACGTTCGTCCACAACGACACCAAGTCGGCCAGGCTAGCGCATCTCAATCGACGGAAATCAAAGGAACGCGCCCCTTGTCCCTGCAGACTGGGGAGATGCGAAAGCAAGAACAGCAATGATTCATTACAGCGACACATCAAAGGCATAGCCGCCCCGATCCCATACCCGTCAACGTAAACCTGCCGCCCGTCGAGGCACCGGCGCAACCATTCATTAGCCACGCACACCATGGGCGCCATGGCAAAGACGAATTCCAATCGGCTGCCCACCCCGCGGAAACCGTCTGCAGCATCGCAGCCGGCCAAAAAGCCGGGCAGACCAAACTCGAGCATCTTGAGCTTTTTCCAAAAGACCGAGAAACCAGAGGACTCTCTATTTGTTGGGGCTGCTTTTGCGAACGCCGCGGCCACAGATGACGATATATACGGCCACGATGGCCAAGACCGTTATGGCGAGATTGAATCGCCAAATAAGAGACGCAGACTTAGCCACGATCAGCACGCTTCGATAAACGGTGCCCCGGCCGATCAAGCCGTTGCATCCCCTGCAGAACAAATACCAAAGGCAAAACCGAAGCCCAAGACGCCATTCATAATAGAGTCCGACGACGAAAGTGACCAAGAGCCCGACCAAAATACCTCTTCAAAACTTCCAATTAGACCTCCCGAGGATGCCAAAGCGCCTGCACCGACCTCGCCTTCACCAGCCGGCCAAGCTCCTCCGCCACCGCCGCCTCCTCTACACCACGAACAGACAAGCGCCGCGGATGATGACTTTGATGGTTTTGAGGGAGATGACCTAGACCTGGATACCTTTGAAGGCGAGGAAATGCGTGAGCGCCGGTTCATGCAGGAACAAGCCCGTCTGGAGGCCGAAGAAGCTGGTGACATGTCATTGTTTGACGAGAGCTTTGCGGAGGCAGCGGCCGACGATGGCACCATGGAACAGTGCTGCCCCATATGCTCTGGAAGCTTTCAGGGCATATCTGCAGAGGAAGCCACTCGCCATGTCAACTCATGCTTGGACGGAAACCCGATTCCTCTGCCCAAGTCTCCGGAACAGACCAAAGCCCCCGCAGAAGCGCCCCAAGTTGGGTCGGTCGAAATAGGCAAGCGATTTATGCGAGCGGCCGTTCCACGCCCCGGGCAGGCGAATCCTTTCGATGTTGATAGCCGTGATAAAGGCTCGAAATCGGCCTTTTCCCAGTTAATGTCTGGCAACGCCGAGGACAGTGCTTGGGCCACCGCTGCTGCGGCAGAGACATCCTCAAGGGGAAGGCCGGCATATATGCGTACATGTCCCTTTTACAAAATCATGCCAGGCTTTTCCATCTGCGTCGACGCCTTTCGCTACGGCGCTGTCGAAGGCTGCCAAGCATACTTCCTCAGCCATTTTCACAGCGACCACTACGTCGGCCTGACGGCCAACTGGACTCATGGGCCTATTTACTGTAGCGAGGTCACGGCGAGCCTTGTCAAAAGCCAGCTGCGCACTGCAGCCAAGTTTGTCGTTGCGCTCCGCTTTGACGAGGAATACGAGGTTCCTGGAACAGACGGGGCCAAAGTAACAATGATACCAGCGAACCACTGTCCTGGCAGCTCAATGTTTGTATTTGAAAAGATGGTTGGCTCAGGGTCCGGACGTCGTACGAAGCGCATCTTGCACTGCGGCGACTTCCGAGCCTGCTCACAACATGTCATACATCCACTTCTTAAGCCTGAAGTTTCCGACTCAGTAACTGGAAAGCTGAGGCAGCAAAAGATTGACTTGTGCTATCTCGACACCACCTACCTTAACCCACGATACTCATTTCCTCCTCAAAACGACGTCATTCAGGCATGCGCAGACGTGTGCGCCTCCATGTCACCTGATCCGAACTCCAAAGATGACGTGTGGGAATCAGCCAAAAGGGAAGCTGGCAATACTGCTGTGAGCAAGTACTTCCAGTCTGACAAGCAACCGGAAAGTCAGGATAAGCCGCCACCAAAAAAGAAGCTTGGACAGAGGCTCCTGGTTATTTGCGGCACGTACTCCATTGGAAAGGAGCGCATATGCGTCGCGATTGCAAAGGCTTTAAAGTCCAAAATCTTTGCTTCGCCGGCCAAAATTAAAATATGCCGCCAACTGGGCGATCCAGAACTCAGTGCACTACTGACATCCAATCCAGTAGATGCGCAAGTCCACATGCAAATGCTCATGGAGATCCGTGCCGAGACGCTTCAAGAGTACCTTGACAGCTATCGGCCGCACTTTAGCAGGATTGTTGGTTTCCGTCCATCAGGATGGAACTTTCGCCCTACCAACAGCAAAAGCGTCGGCGCAAACGCATCGCCGTCTACTATTCCCATCCAACAAATTCTCCACGGCAAGGGATGGAGGACTCGATTCGGCGCCGCCGATTTGGTTGCGCAGAGAGGCAGTACAAAGGAGGCCATGTGCTTTGGTGTCCCGTACTCGGAGCATAGTAGCTTCCGTGAACTGGCCCTGTTTGTGATGAGCTTGCGCATCGACAAGGTCATTCCAACGGTGAATGTGGGCAGCGAGCAGTCTCGAAAACGCATGAAAGGCTGGATTGATAAGTGGACGACAGACAGAAGGAAGGGTGGCCTCGTCCACCCTCTAGTTGAGGATGAGGACGAAAATGACAGCTCCAAGGTCTCGCTCTGGGAAGGCAAGTCTGGAAAGGGCGGCGACGTCTGGTGGTAATACTTTGGAATATACATAGCACTTTGAATAACGAATCAAGACACTGTACAGTATGCACCCCGGTTTTGCAAAAGACTTTGCCATGTTTCTGTTCTTTGGTTTCCAATATGTTTCAATTTTTTTTTCTTGTCTAAACGCCATATTGTCCCATCATAAATGCAGCGCGCAAGCCCGTTCATGGCCATGATCATCCTCATGGCGTAGCTGGATACCCAGCTTCCAATCCCTGACCCAGTAACAATGCACGAATAAAAAAAAGTATAACATTAAAATTATAAAATCACATTTCGCCCCCTGGTTTCTATTTCGCCTTTGCAAGTTGCGCCGATGCCTCTGTAACCGGAGTCAGCATGTTTTCGCAGGTGGTACACTCATGTGCTGGTCTCAACTTACCTCTGCGGGTTGCGTCTTCCAGTAATTGCGTATCTACCGAGCCAGCAGGCAGGTGGACATATCGCACAACTGAGCCGCGAATAAACACATTCTTGACAGAGCTCTGGTGAGCAGGGAAGGGACATGGTTAGCTGCCAGCCTGTGGAACAGGAACGGTGTCTTCCAAAGATTTAATGGGACATACCAGGTGAGGGTACTTGAGTTCCTCGACGACTTGGATATCGTCTAGCTTAATGTTGAGGTACTGGTCCACGCTCTTTAGCGTTCCGCGCAGCTGAATGTCGTTTTTGAGCTCCACCGTGACCTCGTGGTCGATGAGCGTCTTGAAGAAGCTACAACAAAAGGACACATGTTAGCCCCCGCCCGAAATTTTTCTCCTGTCCAAACTGCTTCTACGCTCTGGCTGTAAGAGAGAGCTTTCGCCAGCGAGAAAAAGAGCTGAAATCCTGCCGTCTGCTTTCTCATGTTTCGTTCCATCCCTAGCGTACCTGAAGAACAGCATGATGAGCTTGGCGCCGTGTGGAGTTTGTTGAGGGCTGTGAGGATGAGAAGTGTTGATTTGGTCGAATATAAAGGCGTATGGCTCTTTATATTGTGATTTATTTCACTATTTCGGCGTGAAAAGACGTTGAATGCGCCGATTGGTCGTGTGAGCGTCGTTCGTGATGATGAGATATCGCCAGGAGCTAGCTCTGGTGAGGTGCAAACAGGTTGTGAAAATGCATCACGTGACGCTTCTTGGTGCAACTCCACTGGCGCTGCGGTTGCGCGCAAGCTTCCCGCCCAGCGCCAACACTGCCGCATCCACCTTTGCAGCCTCACAATCGCAGTAACCGCTACAGTACATGTCACGGGCCAAGAAATTTGTTAATTTACTTCCTCTTTTTTTACGATTCAATGCAGAGCCCATTTCATATGCCAATTTTTTTCATTCTTTCCTCTAAAAATTCATATATATAAATATCCCCGTAAAATGTATGGAATCCAATTACGCCCAAAGCTCATGCTACATGTACAAACGCGCGCTTCTTTGCGCTCTTGGCCTCGTTCTGCTCCTCCCAGTTCTCGTCGACGTAGTCCTTGACGCTGCTCTCGCGGATCTGCATGCCGACGACCTTGAGGGCGGCAATATTGAAGCCCATCTCGTCCTTTTGGCGCTTGAGCGCCGCGCGCACGTTGGCGCGGATGCCGTCCAGCATGGCCTTCATGGTGCGGCTGGCGACAATCTGGCGGTGGTGCGTCTTGAGCATGAAGAAGAGGATGCGGCACGTCAGCGGGATGTTCATGGACCGCGTCGCAAAGATGTTGAGGAAGGTGAAGAGCATCGGCACCGACGCAAAGGGGAGCACCAGGAGGGCGTCGTGCAGCGCAGAAGCCTTGATCTTTTGCAGCACCGACATGACGTGCGCCTCGGCGCTGATGTTGCCCAGGGCCAGGAAGACGGGGTTCCTCTGCGGCGCCGGCGCGTTCGGGTTGCTGAGCTTGGCCTGCTCCCACTCCCTCATGAGGTTGAGGTCGGCCATGCCCAGTTCCAGCGCTTCGGCTATTCGCTCTCCCGCCATCAGGGTCTCGGTGGTTTGCTTGGTGGCGGCGCCGACTTCGCCGTTCTCGTCTGCCGCATCCTCCTCGCGTTCGAGGGATGTCGTCAGCGTGCTCTCGTACAGCTCCTCAATCTCCTTTTCCCGCTCTTCCTCCAGGAAGATTTGCTCGTCCGTCTCGTCCCACACTCGAATGCTCTTGTCGTGTCCAGCGCTGACGAGAAAGTTGCCCGTGTGGCTGACTGCCATGGCCCACACCTCGCCGTGGTGGCCATCCAGTCTCTGGATCTGCTCAAACTTGTCTCCATCCCAGTAGCGGATCGAGCGGTCCTTGCTGCTGCTGAAGAAGTGGTGCCCGTTGCCGTCCGAGTTGTGAGGAACAAAGGCTACCTGCAGGATACTGTCTTGGTGGCCAAAGAGCGCCTTGTGGCAATCACCAAAGTCTAGGCCCCAGATGCGAATGTTCTTGTCGGCGGAGCTGGTGACAATGAGCTTGCTGTCGTAGGAAATGTCCATGCTCAGCACGGGGAGCTTGTGTCCGTAGAGGTTGAGATATAGCTTTAGAGAGTCGACAAAGAAGACTTTGACAGTGTTATCGAGGAGAGAAGCGGCCAGGAGCTTGGCATCTGGCGAGAACTTGAGGCTGAGAATATCGTCAGAAACCTTCAGCGTCTTGGAGTGGACCAGCTTGAGCTTTGGCGTCGTTCGACGTGTTCCCAAAACTTCCTCTTGCACGATGCGGAAGTCCCAGAACTTGGCAGTCTTGTCAGCACTGCCAGACACAGCCGATCGCCCGTCGGGGTGGACGTCTAACGACCAGATTGCGCCTTCATGTGCATCGACGCTGTCGAGGAGAGCGGCCGACGCCACATCAAATAGCTGCAGCTCGCCGCTCTTCGTACCCACAACCACCACCTTGTCGCCAGGCAGAAACGCGCAGCTCAGCGCATATCCACACTCAAACGTTCTGATACACGCCTGTGTCTTGACATTCCATATTTTCAGTGACCCGTTGGCCGCCGTTGCGAGCATCTTATCGTCTGAACTGAGCGAAATGGCGCGGACATCTGCGCGGTGTCCTGGCAGGTCGACTGATAGCGCTCGTGTGTAGTCGGGGATATCTTGCTTGGTCTTCTGGTCCGTCTTTTCTTTTGATGGCACATTGTAGTACTCTAATTGGTTGTTTGTCGTTCCGGTGAGGAGGTGGAGGTCTTTCTGTCCATTTCCAAGGGCCCATGCGGCAGATCGCACCTTTCCGCCTGTTCTTACGACGACATATTGGACAAAGACGTCGCTGATATCGGCAGTCGATGCATCCACTCCAGCTTCGTCCTCTTCCGCGGCCTCTTCGTCCGCCTGTTTTCCATCCTTCTGCTTCTCTCGGCGCCTGCGTCGCTTGCGTGCCAGACCTTTCTTTACTTCAGATTCTGTTCGGATACGCCACACTTCGACCGCCTTTTCGGCGCCGTGAACTGCAAAGTAGTCTCTTTGGGGGTGGAATACGACTTCGATAGCCCGGTCCTTGTTTTGCCTGTGTAGTGTTCCTCGGTCTCCGAGAAACTGTGCTGTGCCGCCTGCCTCCACTCGTCCTGCGCTAGCAGCGAGGCTGTCTGCATCAAGAGACCACACCTTCATCTCGCCATCGTTGCCAGCTGTGATGCAGCCGCTCAGATCCGGAGACAAGCCAAGCGCCCAGCATTCGCCATTCGTCTGTGAGATATGTGTCTCGACACAGTGCCTTGAGGAAAGATCCCACAGCTTGATGAGCGAGTCCTTGCCAGTGGTCAACAGAAATCCATCGGACCCGGAGTCTCCATCGACAACCATTGCGCGGGTTCCATCCTCGTCTTCGACTTGGGTTTGCGGCTCGACGAAATGAAGGCCCGTGATTTGGTCCTTGTGTCCCCTTAGCTTGTACTGTCCAACTTCAGCGACGAGGTCCCAAACAATAATGTCTGTGTCCTTTGAGCCACTGGCTAGTCGGATACCGGATCTATCGAATGCGAGTTTCGTAATAGCGGACTTGTGGCCGTTGAAGTTGACAATGACGGTCGAGATTTTGCTGTCCCACAGGCGAATGCTGCCATCCTCGTAGCCAACGGCAAAGATGTCCTTGTCTGTCTGGCTCTGGGCGATGCAGGTCACAGATGCAGAGCACCTCTCATCCCTCCATCGGCTGACCAGATCTCCCTTTTTGATATCCCAGCAGAGGACCTCTTCATTTGCGGCGACGACGGCTTGTCCGGCCCCGGTGCCCGTTCGATCTTTCGATACCCAGACAATGTTGGCTGTGCTGGAGACGACGACGCCAAAAGTTTTGGCATGCTCGTACTTGCTGAGAGGAGAGATTAGCATATGACGACTCAAAATTCGTAACATGGGCCACATACAGGTACGATTTGACCATTTTGACGTCTTGCGACCGCGATTGGTCACTGTTGTGTAAAGACCACCACCAAAGTTCGGTCGCAAATGGGCGTCTAAGTGGGATTTTTTTTTACGGGCTTATCGATTGTCGGTGTTGGAGCTTGGGCAGGCGTACGTCACGTGGCTGGTTTAGACGAGGTTGACGTGCATCTTCCCCTCAGCCCCACCAGGAGACGTCAACCAGCTCCCAACCAGCTCCTTGAGCAACCGCAGCTTCCAAGCATCACCGAGCAACCCGTCAAGATGCTTCTCCTCGATTACCAAAACGTTCTAATCCAATCGGTCCTCACCGAGAGGTTCTCTGGGTATGGTGCAGCGTGCAATTCGTGTTCCCGGCGCTTCCTAACCAGTCGCATAGAGCCCCGCCCGCCTCTGTCGACCAAACCGTCTCGGACTTTGATGGCGTCACCTTTCATATTTCGAACCCCGAATCCAAGTCCAAGATTCTGCTTTCGATCCAAATAAGATGCTTCCAGGACCTCGTTCGATATGGTGCTGAGCAGGTTCTCCAGCGCGAGTATGGCGACTACATGTGCGCCGTGGAGCCTGGCTACGACTTCTCGGTCCAGATTGACCTGGACAATCTACCAGCGAGCCAAGGTAAGCCTTTTTCAGTACTACTATTTTGTGAGGCTTGACTCCAGTTCTTGTTGTATGCTAACGGCGGTCCACAGAGGAGCGCGATGCGCTGGCAATGAAGTTTGCCCTGCTGAAGCGAAATGCCATGGCCGCGCCTTTTGAACAAGCATACGAGGAACACTACAAGCTGAAAGAGGAAGCCTCCAAATTCACATCCGAGGAGGCTCCTCAAGGTGTTCGCGAGGGCGGCGACGTAAAGTCCATCCAGTACCGTGAGGAGGAGGCCATCTACATCAAGGCTAGCCACGATCGAGTCACAGTCATCTTCAGCACCGTGTTCCGCGAGGAAACCGACCGTGTCTTTGGCAAGGTCTTTATCCAAGAGTTTGTCGATGCGCGAAGACGAGCCATCCAAAATGCGCCGCAAGTTCTGTTCCGAAACGACCCTCCACTGGAACTCCAGGGCGTGCAGGGCGTGAAGAACACGGGCACCGGAGAGATTGGCTACGTCACCTTTGGTCAGTCAATTCGGGTGACTGGTGCTTTCAGGATTTCGCTAACAATGATACAGTTCTGTTCCCGAGACATCTTACTCCCCAGAGAATGGAGCAGGTTATTTCTCATATCCAGACTTTCCGCGACTACTTCCACTACCATATTAAAGCGTCAAAAGCATACATCCACTCGCGAATGCGCAAGAGGACGGCAGACTTCCTTCAAGGTAAGCAATATTTTCACGATGTGCCGAGGCCAAATAGGGCTAACCACTGTTGTAGTATTGAACCGCGCGAGACCGGAGAACGAAGAGAAGGAGCGCAAGACGGCCAGCGGCAGATCTTTCAAGGTGCAGAATTAAGAGCAGCCGGTGTGCAGTTCACGAATGATTTCATGTTGGAGTTGCATTTAGAGCAATTGGCGGCTGTTCCTCTGATTTCGGAGTGCGTCGTAGACTGTCAGATCTAGCTAGCTGCGCTTCGTAGCCGGTACAAATAAAACCATTCACAGCATCCTGTTGCCTGGTGGGGTTATGTGACAGTGGTGAGACGCGCAACGCGATAGCCAAGTAGAGACCTACCCTGTATCTGTGCTTGTCCTGTTGCGCCACATACCACGGCTCGCAGGCCATGAATGTCGGGTATTTTCGAGCTGGGCTAAATATAATGGATCTAAATTTTACAATTCGCATTTCAGTTATTTACCCACTCACAATAGCTATAGGCAATGCGAATGTGTTGGTGACTGTTGTGTGGTTAAACCTCGGTGGGGCGTATACAAGCTACATCATCGAGGGGGAACAGCTCACCGTCTCAAACCACCGACTACCAACAACGGCCCCGGGTGACGGTCGAAATGGTATGGCCATTCGGATCGACAGCCCCGGGAGGCGGCAACGATGACCAACACAGCCAACGAGCGACGGGCAGACGAGAGAACAGTGGCTCGGTCCTTCAGAGGATAAAGGAATGGGGCTACGTCGCGTCGGCGGGCGCGGTCGGCCTCGGAGCTCTTCACATTTACGTCAACTACTTTCGTCGAATACCGAGCGCCTCGTACATCCGGCCGTCGTTTTTCCGCAAGAGGAGCCTCTTTGGGCGCGTAACGAGGGTCGGCGATGGCGACAACTTTCACCTGTTCCATACCCCTGGTGGAAGGTTCGTGGGATGGGGATGGCTGCGAAAGGTTCCGGAGAACCGTAAACAGCTCAAGGAGCGAACGGTACGTGCGAGGACTGATGACTGGCAAGGCGGTTGCTGGCCTTTACGGGTGCCCTGTTGCTAACGTTCATGGTAAACTCTAGATACCGGTCCGCCTCGCAGGTGTCGACGCACCGGAAGGTGCACACTTTGGACGACCAGCACAGCCATTTTCCGCCGAGGCCTTGAAATGGCTATCCGATTATATACTGCACAGGGATGTCAGGGCGTACATATACAAGCGCGACCAGTATAACCGCGCGGTGGCGACCGTCTACGTGCGGCGGTTCCTGATACGGCGCAACGTCGGGTTGGAGATGGTGAAGCGCGGGCTGGCGACGGTGTACGAGGCCAAGAGCGGCGCCGAGTTTGGCGGGATCAAGGACGTGTACGAAAAGGCCGAGGCAAAGGCCAAGAAGAAGAAGAAGGGCATGTGGTCGGGCAAGGCGAGCGAGTTTGAAAGCCCGCGAGAGTACAAGTCACGATACGGGTCACCTCCCGCGGAAGACAGGTGATGTGCGGCGCCAATCAGGCCAACAGTACTCCGTACTCAGTACATACTTAACAAAGGGAAGCAAGTGGCCCAGAGACGGGTTCATCGCTGGATCCGAACGACGAGACACCGCCCAGGGGTTGGAAAAAAGCAAAGGGTTGTATGCTAAGGGCGGACACGGCCCGATGCCGATCTTGAAGTCGACACATTGAGCCACACATGAGGGATACCTCGAGATGGCGGGATCTTGAATGTTCAGGCCGACAGATCTCCAGGGGCCATTTTTACGAAAAAGCTCTCTGATATTCGTTCCAAATCCGAAAGAGGCTGGACAATCCCGCTTCTCAGGAGCTGCCCACTTTTTGTCCCTGTTCACAACCGAACTCTGTGTGCAAGTAAGACATGCTCTGGAATGCTGGGCTGTCGGCCGGGCGATGAGAGAGAGAGAGATGGGTAGCATCTGGAACACAAGATTTGTTTATAGACTGTAAAAATAGACGACATGAAGTTTTTTTTTCAATGGCACATGTAAATATTTACATTTTGCGGGTGGAAAAGGGCTGTGGAATCTGTGCTGCTCATCACTTTCCGAGATGAGGTTGGCAGCTGGAGCAGTGGGGACGCCATCGGGAGCCAGCCGATGACGATGACGATGAATGGCTACGTTTGGCTGGGTGTTGTGGTTGCAGTAATTTACACGACCACGGGCTGTCGAATTGTCGACTATGTAGCTGCCACAAGATGTTTACAAGATGTTTACAGACCTTGATTAAAGCCGATGATGTTATGTACTCGTATACTGCTTGGTTCTAGTCAGGAGCAGCAGCATCTAGTGGACGGGCATCCCGGGATAGACAGCCTGAGCACATATGCCGACCTCGCTCGTCCTAAGGGCAAGGGCATAAGAGAAAACAGGGCCAAGAGCCTAGACAGGTTCCAGCTCATGCGGTGAGGGCTTTTCCACCCCAAGACGGGGAACGTGAACCCCCTTGTAGACAGGTGCATAGGATTCGCGAAACCGGCAGTGCGGTGCTGAACTGTTTCTAGAGCTGACAGAATAGTTCTGGACATCCGCCTGCGGTGTCTGGCATACAGCTATTTTGTCATCTTCAGTCCCCGGACACAATGCGTGGGTCTGGTGGATGCACAGAGATGTGCCCCTGGCATAAGCGTCAAGGGGGCAGCTGGGACCCGCGAGGCGAATCGGGCCCGCGGCGAATGGGGGCGCTTTCCTTTGCACGTCGCGGCACAGCACGGGAGTTTGGTGCAGGGTGCAGGGCTGCTACGGACGCAGAGTCGAGAACCGTGCCTGACGCACGATGCAGGGGTCTGCATGGAGAGGAGGTAAAAAGCGGTAAAAAAAAAGGAAAAAAAGGATGAAAAAAGTGTGAAAAATAGGAAAGAGAGGTCAGGCACAAAAGAAAGCATTTGTTTCGGTAGTTGACCCTTTTGGGATTTGTTGGCGAGGCTGCATTTGGACAGCATGCAGGCGAGAGACGTGATGATACAGGAGGCCGGCGATACATAGATAGGACGGGCGTCCCCAAGACAGAGACAAACTGCTGGTCGTCTCGTCTTCCGGAGAAGCTTCATTCTTTTGTGAGAGCTACGGGTTCTCGTCACTCATTTTTTCTTTCATTTTTTAAATTTATTTTTCGCGATATTCTCACCCATCCATTCCTTACTATTACTCTGGTGATCGCGAGCAGAGCAGAGGCGTCACACCAGTTTGTTGCTCGTGCTCCCCACGAAACACGGCTCACACACGCTGTCCGTTTGAACTTGGGACGAGAAGCGATCCCCTTTGCAATCTTGCGAGATTGGGCCTTTGTCAAACGAACGCGACCGGCAACATTGGTAACGGAGCGGAGCGCAAACCATTGGTTTTTACGTTCTTCACTCTTTTTTTGTCTTCTACGAAACCTCGTTCGTTATTTCCGTTTGCAGACGCGGCGACAGGCACGAGATTGAAAGCCAGTTAGCTGCGGCCGACACAGAGCAAGAGGGTTTGCTCGTTCCCGCCCGTGAATCTATCTTTTTTTAGGTTCCAATCCAGAGTTCCAATCCAGGTACGTACGGGGCCCATTCTCTTTGGGTTTTAGGTTTTAGGTTCCTAGGGCGTGTTGGGTGTTCGTGTGGGCGGCTTTTGCTGGCATCCATGTGGCAGACTATTGGCGGTTGGCTGCGTGCCTCGAAAGCTGCCCGCTGCCCGCTGCCCGCTGCCAGCACCGCCCGTCGCCAGCCAGCCAGCCTAGCGCAAGCCTGCTGCAAGCATCCGCGCCGCCCGACCCGGGACAAAGTAACAAAGGCGCGGGCTGTGACTGGCCCATTGTCATACGAGGCGGCCCCAAGCTAATCAAATGAGCGCGTGTAGGCTCTACTTTTTTTTCTTCTCTGCTCGCTTCTTTCGCGTCAAGGAGCGTGTTGAACAAGTTGGGATATTCTTGTGATACGCCCTGCAGCTCGATCTTTTTTTGTGCAGCATAATTTTGTTTGCATCTGTTGTGGTACAGTGGGTTTGTCCCTCCAAAGGGCAAGCAAAGCAAAAGGCAAGCCTGCCAAAAACTGCACGAACACGAAAATAGGGTCGAACCAGCCTGAGCCTGGCTTGGCTTGGCGCAGTCGACTTCCAAGGTCGTGCTCAGCAAGCATCGCCCCAAGCCCAATCCGGCCTAGCCTCCCGTCTCGCATTTGCCAGTCACAGTCGCAGGCCCGGCCCCTCTCCTTTGCTGTCCCCCCCCGGCCCGTCCACAAACAACCTGCGCTGGCGCTCCCGCTGGGTCCTTCAGGTTGCCCCCAGGCACAAGCAATTTCCCGCATTCTTGGGCTGGGGCCCGCCAGCCATCCTCATTCGAGACCTGGCCTGGCCCTCTCTGCCAACAAACACAATCCCACAGACGGCCCTCGCCAGATCTGCAACGGATGGCGTGCTTGCTTGCTTGTCAACGCCTCACCTCGTGGCAATTCCTCTTTGACTCTTTGTCGTCTTTCTTCATACACTCGTTTTTTTATTCCTCTTCGAAACCTTATTCTCGTTTTGCGGCGTCCGTCCCGTCCTCGATCCTTTCCTTTCCCCCGACAAGCTTTCCTACCCCTGGGTTCTCCTTCTCCTGTCCACCCGAGCGATCGTCCCGCACCCGGCCTCACCACCAATGTTTGTTTGTGCCCGACCGTAATCGACAGCTGCAGACACAACCCCGACTCGACGCTCTCTCACACCCTTTATCCGACGAATATCTTCTGATTCCGAACCCTCGTTGATTTTTTTCTTATTTCTCGACACCTCTTCTCGATTCTGTGCGTCGCCGACTCAGCGACGACGCGGTAGCCATGCGACTATCGTCTGGCCGCCGGCGGCCTGCGCGCCGTCGAGGTCAACGATTTGGCTCCGGCGTCGCCTTGCTGGCCACCATCGCCCCGGCATTGTCACAGGCCATTCAATTTACGCCTGCGCCGCCGGCCAACCTCGACCTCTCCAATCTGGGCAAGATTGGCATCGCCGGCGACTTCAGCGGCATCTCCCTCTACGAGTACGAGGGCCAGGTCGGCAAACCTCGCAGCCTGAATGGCAGCGAGTCCCTCCTCGCCGAGCTGCCAAACGGCGCCCTCGCCTCCATTGTTTCCACAGACGCCTCGATACGCTCCATGTGCGTCTTCAAAGACAAGGGTGTCGTCATCGGCGGCAACTTTACCAGCCTCGACGGCACCCAGTCAACAGCCATTGCCATGTTCGACCCAAACACAAACAACGTCACCCCCATCGAGGGCCTTGAAGGACAGGTCAACTCGATATTGTGCGACAACGATAAAAGCATCATTTACGTTGGTGGCAACTTCAAGGGCGGAAACTCCACCAATGCCATTGCCTGGGCCGACGGCAACTGGCAAAACCTTCCCTTTGCTGGCTTCAATGGCCCCGTCAATGCCATCACCAAAGCCTCGAATGGCCACATCATCTTTGGCGGCAGCTTTACCGGCCTCGGCAACCTCACCACCCCCAGCACCCCCGACAGCCAAATCATCAACCTGCCCAAGGCCCGTGTCGTGGCGGAAAACTCGATATCCCGCGACGGCTTCAGCAACCCCGAGAACATCCTCTGTGCCAGCGGATCGGATCAGCCCGGCAACACCTGGCTTGTCCAGGATTCTTCGCCCGGCTTCTGGGAGGCCCAGTTTGATTTTGGCTTCCAGCCCACCAAGCTTCGTCTATGGAACACGCACCTGGACGGTCGCGGCACCAAGACGTTTCGCTTCCTGGCCTACCCCATCAATGGCATCATGAACTTCACCTATACTGACCCTGCCACTGGCCAGAACCAGTCGTGTACCAGCGAATGCCCTCTCAGCGACAACCCCGACACCGAGTTCCAGGACTTTCACTTCGTCAACCGAGTTGGCATGAACAGGTTCCGCATCGCCATTTCTGACTGGTACGGCTCCGGCGCTGGCCTCGGTGGCGTCCAGCTCTTCCAGGACAACATCTTTGCCTACGCCATCAACTCCTTCAACGAACCCTCGTGCCGCGGTGTCCAGTTCCCTTCCACCGCAAGCTCCACTGGACCTTGGAAGGAGTCGCCGTCACTGCAGAGCAGTTCCAAATATCTGACGGCTCAGCTTAAGACCAACGATAACCCGGAGAACGCTGCCGTCGTGTTCACACCCAACATCCGCGAGTCTGGCAACTACTCTGTCAACCTGTACACGCCTGGCTGCAAGCCCGATGAGAGCTGTGAAAACCGTGGCCGCGTCAACGTCACCGGCACCATGTCATCTACTGGCAACGGTGCCAAGTTTGGCACAACTCTTTTCCAGACCAACAACTTTGACAAGTACGACCAGATTTACTTTGGCTACATCGAGAAAACATCCGACAGTTTCAAGCCCACTGTCACGATCCGACCCACTGCCGACCAGAGGGTCGAAGATCTGACTGTCGTTGCCCAACGTATCGGCTTCTCCCTCATTGGCTCAAGTGGCGGTCTCAACGGCCTCTTCGATTTTGATCCCAGCGACGAGGAGGTGGATGCGTCTGACCTCGACAAGTCCGCCATCAACAAGCTTGGCTACGGGTTTGACGAAATGTCTGGTGTCAAGTCGCTCGTCACGGCCGAGGACGTCATGTATGTGGCTGGCAACTTTACTTCCGAGGACCACAAGAACATCCTGGCCATTTCCGGTGGCAAAGATGTAAAGGCGCTCGACGGCGGCCTCAACGGCCAAGTGCTGGGCATGCATCTTGAGGCAAAGAAGCTCTATGTCGGAGGCGACTTTTCAAATACGCTGTCAAACGACGTCAGTGGCCTCAATAACGCAGCTGTTTACGACGCCGACGCAAATACCTGGAACCCCCTTGGTGGCGGTGTGGACGGGATGGTCGAATACGTCGTCCCTCTGCAAGTCAACATTACCAAGGACAAGCCTGAAACTGTCATCGCGCTCACCGGAACCTTTTCTACCTGCAACGAATTTGCCGACTCGAAAGCCATCCGAGCCAACGGATTTGCCATCTGGGTTCCCTCTGAGGGCAACTGGCTTCAGAACTCCAAGAATCCCGTCCCGAGCTTTAGCGGCACGCTGACGGCGTCCCTCATGGACATTGGCGGCAACAATTCACTCCTCGCTGGTTCAATATCATCCGCCCAGCTTAGCGCTAATGGTGCTGCTACGCTCTCAGACAAGGGCTTAGGCAAGTTCGCCGCCAATATTGACGCGCAAGCTCCGCCATCTCCTTCCAACGCAGCCAACCAGCGACGAGCCGTCCTCTCCGGAGAGCAACCTGGCGGCGTTGTCACGGGAACCTTTTACGAGGAGAACGGCAAGAACATTACCATTCTTGCCGGACACTTTACCGCCCAAGCGACAGACGGATCAACCATCAACAACTTGGTTCTCATCGATGGCGACAAGAACGACAATGTTACTGGTCTCGGCGACGGCATCTCAGCCGACTCAACCTTTATGGCACTGGCACTGCGCGGAAGCACCCTCTTCGCAGGCGGCAAGATCTCCGGAGAGGTGGATGGTGGTGACGTTAGTGGCATGGTTATCTACGATGTCGAGTCCAAGTCATTCAAGAACCAAGCGGCGTCGCTCTCGGGCGCAAACGCCACGGTATCTGCCATCACCGTCCGTGAGAAGTCATCTGACGTCTATGTTGCGGGTTCCTTCGACAAAGCCGGTGCTCTCGAATGCCCTGGTCTGTGCCTGTACAATGCGGACTCTGAACAATGGACCAGGCCAGGCAGCGGACTCTCTGGAGACGTCAACTGCCTCATTTGGACATCAAACTCGATGCTTTTGGTGGGCGGCGACCTGCAAACGAACGGCACCGAGACACAACCTCTGGCCATGCTGGACACGAAGAAGCAGACTTGGTCCAACTTTCCAAAGTCTGACAGCATCCCCGGCCCAGTTCAAGTGATTGCGGCTGCCTCCAAGGACGGAAAGCAGGTTTGGATTGCAGGGAAATCGTCGCAGGACCAGTCCATCTTCTTGATGAAGTATGATGGAGAGGAGTGGCACACCGTCGACCACGGCCTCGCTGAGACGAGCGTCCTCCGCGGCCTGCAAATGTTCACCCTGACCAAGGGCCACGACAAGACGGATATTTTGGACGAGAAGCAGTCATTGATGGTCACTGGTACTCTCGAGCTGGCCAATGTCGGCACTGTGTCCGCAGCTCTCTTCAATGGCACCAACTTGGAGCCGTACGCCCTCACCACGAGCACCGGCAACGGCGCAGGCAGCATCGCAAAGATCTTCTCGCAGAAAGACGATTTCTTTGCCGGCAGCGCCAAGCACTTGGCCCTTGGTTTTGTCGTCCTTATCGGCCTGGCCATTTCCTTGGCGCTCATCCTATTGCTGGTCGTTGCTGGTATTGTCTTGGACCGCATCAGGAAGCGTCGGGAGGGCTACACTCCTGCGCCGACGTCCATGTACGACCGTGGTAGTGGTATCCAGAGAGTCCCGCCGAGAGAGCTCCTGGAGTCGCTCGGCAAGGTTCGCCCTGGAGGCCCGCCGGCCGTATGAAGCCCGTTTTTGAAGCATTTCCGTCATTTTTAGCATGCATACTCGATACACTTGGCGTTTGGATACGACTGCCCGAGATTTACCAGGTCAAAAGGCGCACATTTTTTCCAAGCTAGCAAGGCAGCAGCATACTTTGTACATTACTGCTGCTGCTAGCCCTGCTGGCTTGCAGATTACGAGACTACGATTTCAAGGTTATACTGTTTAACCTTACCACAAAACACGCACACGGATGGCGCAGCCGCCACCATGCTCTCCCTTATTTCATTTTTATCCTGTCGCGCAACTCTCATTATCTTCTTTTTCATTGCTACATCCAGCACTTCTCTTGGCGCTCTGGATTCTCTGTATATTACAACCTTTACCATCAGTCTCCGACACAAAGACTGTTATATACGCAGTGCCATGTGAAGCCAGCTTCTTCTTCCTTTGAGCAGACAAGCCGCCTGCATCCTACAGTTAATAGTTATTTTCTTTTTCATCATCGGTGGAGGTAAAAGCAGTGGAGGATATGTTGAGATGATAGTTGGGAGGAGGAGACGCAAAACATCTGACCGAAGCAGGTTTCTGTATATCAGAGCTTCCTACGTAATCTCAATGATGATGATATTGCTTGAATCTAAGATGAAGTGCGTTGAATTGAAGCGATTTATGCGAAATGAATCCATTACCTAGTATTTTGCGTGAGTGACGGTACAAATTTAGTCGCGACAAAGATGGCCATGTTCGCCGACTGGTTACCAGCGACCAACTTTGGAAGGCATTGACCGTCCGATATGTTAAATTTAATCACGGCATTGGTAGAAAGGTTTAATTTACGAATGGCACATGCGGTTATCTATTTTCCTCGCCCAACTACTGTCCCGTACGCTTTGAAGTGGCAAGACGGCACCGTCGACGCAGCCTCACGACCCTGCAGAAATGTATGAAATTCGCAACGGCCACGCCCACTGTACAAAAAGTAATCCGATGCCACGAAATTCAGTGACTGGCACAGTGTGACAAGATGCGCACGAGACTCCATGTGTTGGTAGCAAAATGTAACGAGGCAGAGTAGCGTGATCAGCAGCAACTCTTTGGACCCGCGCAAGCTTACATTCAACCACAAGCAAACGAAAAACGATTGCGATATCAAGAAGGCATAGCCCGCAATACGATATAATGCAACCCCATTCGTATCTCGTTAGCTTCGGCTCAAGCATCAGCTTTTTTCTAACTAAAAGAAGAAGGCAAGAATACAAACTCAACCCCGCAACAGATGTGGTCATGTGTATTTTTGCGGTGATCTGCAAACACCTGCAGACGATTCGTTTCCTGGATAGGAAGGCAGAAAGAAAAAAAAGCTTACAAGAGCTATATTTAGTATTTTTCTTTGGCGAGGGTGGTGTTTTTCGGATGAACGCTACGGGAAAGCTGGCAACTTCTGTCAGATCAGTTGTCGAGATGGGAAAGTGGTATTTTTTGCCCCAAGGGTCCGTGACAATGCAGGGACCTTTTGAATGGGCACGCGGGTGTCTCCTCGCCTGCTATAGTGTAAACTAGTTGGCAGATCATCGATGAAACTTTTTGACCGCAAAGTTAGACGCGGAATGCGTTTTGACGTGCGGACTTGTTGTGTAGTGGTGTAAATGGTTATGGGGTTAAGTTGCCGCTACAGCGAAAGCCGGTTCTACAGAGCCCCTTTGAGTTTCACTGGCATAAAACTGAATATAGCGTGTCGAGTGAGGAATTTACAGTGACATGCCATTACGAGTAGTTTCAGACCTTTCAGCACAGCCTCGCCAAAGTTTCATTACATGTGTGCCAAAAGCGGACAGCAAAACTCCACCTCAAGGGGTGGTCCCCTTGTATGTACATACACCAGAATCAGCCTAGAGTGAGTAGCGAATATCTGGGAACTGGAGTAAAAAGTCAATTGTTTGAATCAGTTTTCCGAGAGAGATTGCGCGTCCTTTTTGCCATCTTCCCCGCGCACCCATTTTTATTCTGGAGAAGGAGCGTTATATTGTGAGGGGGAACATGGTTTATGGTTTCGGGGTGCTTTACTCGGTTGGAGATAAAAGTGGACAAAAAGGATACAATACAGAACGAGTGTTCACAACGTGCATGCTACGGATACACCACGCGTTTACGGAAGAAAGGACAGATACGAGTAAAGCCTATGATTGAAAATAGAAACCAGAGGTGTCTGTGTAATAACGACAACAACAGTAATGGTAGGTACTTACACAACAAGTATTCTTTTAAAACTGGAGAAAATTGACAAGCCGAAATGGTGTAGGACTAGCATGTTGCTTCTTTACCTACACTATTCGGCGGGGCCAGAAGAGCTTCTGGCTACATGATTACACTCGGTTAGCCTGAGCTGAGACGAGCTGAAGGTTCGTCTTTCTGTAAGTGACGTCAAAGGGTAAGCATGTGAGGGCGTGAACAATGGCTGTGAAGAGGGGGATTTTGGCAACCATAGTTCTATGACGTTATTACTGTCCAGCCTCGTGCCCGTTTACTGTAAAGCCGGACCAAAGAGAGATGTGATTGTGCCCGCTGGCTGGCTGACCGGGGTAGTTTAAAACCACGCAGTCCACTCACCCACCCTTTCCGCATCCCGGGATGCAAAAAGAGGACAGACAGCCTGGTGCGTGTGGGTATGAAAAGCGCATTGCATATTCCCCTCCCCTGTCCTTGCAGGCTTGCGCTTGAAAGGCTTGTTTTTGAGCTTAGAGGTGCCGGCTACAACGTCATAGGGAGCAAGGGGGGTGGTGATGTTGGTGTGCCGCATGGCTGACTGCTCCGTGCGAAAGGGAGCAGCACAGTGTTTAGTTGTACTCGTAGTGTGATACTGGTAATGAGTGCGCTGAATTTGGGGGTGATTGCCTGGATGGTGCTGTGAGATGCTTGTGTTTTATACAAAGACATACCACGTACACGGTGTCACTGGAAGATGGAATTATTCAATCAAATGTCTCATCTGCCGCATATTAGAGTAAAAAGAGTACTGAGACCTACAATGGCGAAATACAAACGCCTTCAAATTGCAAAAAAGCCGCAATTCACACCCTGTCTTCGAGTACCAACCAGCCGCCGCGGCTGCGTCTGGCTGCCAGCACCCTCACAAACGGGTGTGGATCACGACCACCCTTGCTCTCTCTGCCTTTCCCTCAGAAAAGATACATACGTACCCATCACCCGCTGACAAAGATTCAAGACATGGTACCCCCCCTCCCCTGCTCATGCCCTTCGTTCCCTCCCCCTGGTACATGGCTTTTCGACGCTTGTCCACTTTGGGACGCGTGGTGGTCGTCCCCGCCGCTGACGTCACATTACTCTGCAAAGAAACCTCATGGGTGGGACATGGGGGAATTTGCGCGGCGCAATGTGATTCGGTTATGGGGGAATTGCTCGCCGCTCATTTGCGGCCAAACGGAAGGTGATTGCTCGTTATCTATTACGAAGGAGGCAATCGCCACTAATTACTCTTCCCCAGGCATGCTAGCTACTTTGGAGGCCCCACGTCGTCGACGTGGAGGGTGTTGTATAGCAGCACTGTATCACAGCACAGTGCCTCTTTCTACATGGCATGTACCTTGCTATTTTTGCTCCGGCTGGGCGCGGGGCCCGATGCAGGTGAGAATGTTTGTTGCTTAGCTCCAATGGATTTCCAAGGCCTCAGTCGCATACGTAAAACTGGAGCAAAAGAAGGTATCGAGGAGGCATCATGTGGGCGGCGCATACTACAGTGCCGACTACGGAGCTTGGAGTGCGTAAGCTGCTTACCGGTAGTCTGTACGGAGCACAAACCGGTGCCAGAATAACTTGGCTTTTTAGTACGAAAAGCAACAGGTGGCAAACGCGGGGGGACAAGGTCCCAGCCACAGGACTATGACGATGGAGTGAGGGGGGTAGCGATGAAGGGGAACTCGAGAGGCCCCTTTTGCCTTCAACCCAGGCCTTTGCCAAAGGACCTAAGATGTCCTTTATTCTAGATTCAGATGCTACCTTATCGACGCACCTTGCCTGACGTTGAAACCCAGATCGTGGGGAAATCAAATCAGATCAGAAAAGGCGCAGGTCCAGACCTGCAAGCCCCAGGCTAGGCCAGCCTAGCCAAGACGCGACGACGACGGGCCAGAGCAGCGCAAAAAATCAATAGTCTGGGAGCCAAGGCGGCAGCATCCGTCCGGGTGCTACCACTCCCCCATCTTGTCGAGCCTGCAAGTCATATAGATCTAATACCCTATTTTTCATGTCTTTCTACGGTCCTGTCAGGTAAAGATGTACAGTCTCATCAAGGAGATTTTCGATCGCTTGAGACGTTTCTATTCTTGTATGTATGGGAAGCGGGCAGAAAATCACCAAGAGCAATGTGGTTCTACGGTCCCTGTCAATCGCTTCCTCGGTTCAAGGAAAGGATAGTCGTGCACAGCCAGCAACAGCGGTCCTTCTCCCAAAGCTCCCCTGAATATCGCCTCCATCAAGGTCTCCTAGCATTTTCTCGCGTAGGTTTTGTTTTGCCACTGCGGAGAAAAGGAAAAGGCCATTACGACTACTCTGACACAACTGTATAGGCTCCATCTTCGTAGGTACTCTGTACGTACTCCATTACCACATACCGTACTCCGTATACCGTGTGAATAGGCGTCTCGTATGGGCTTTTTGCAAAAGGTCCCGCGCAAACCCACATGAATAGGAAGCCATTTCTTATCCTTCAACTGGCGAAGCGACGGCTACGAGTATACACCAATCGCCATTGCAACCAGACGTCATAGCTGTGCCCTCCCCACGCCCCAGCGCGAGCGCCTGCATGAGCGGTTGGGCCTAAAATGGGAGGGGGGGTGCGGCACTAAAAAAGAGACCAGCAGAAAACAAGCATTTCCTGCACTGCCACGATTGGGCGTGCTGGCACAAACGAGACCCCCTCCCCCCTGGTCACTACGCTGGCGACAAAAAGCTTGTTTTTGGACGCCACCCTTGCCCAAGGCCACACTGTAACGGGGACAGGGGGGAAGGCCAGTGGGGCAGAGGGGTGTGTGGATGAGAACGGGTAAACAAGTACATACAGGCTGCGCTGGATTTCGACGGCGCATTTAAAGCGCACAGTGCTTGCGCTAATAGCGGTCATATTTTTCATTCTGTCGCTGGAATAGCCTGCCGACAGCCTGGGTAGTATGTCGGCAGCTCTTTGGGTTGGTAGGAAGTTGTCAGTCTTGGATGTAGATGAGTGTGCGAGTTGATACTCTATAGATTGTTTCCCTGCGTCCAAATAGAAAAGTAACATCTATACCACTAGAGTTTACAGTTTACCGTGTGCATGGTACATGCTAATTATACCATGGTACAAATCCTAGTGACCCCAGTAGCTTGCCCGAATGTTCCTCCGAGAACCACGCCAATAATCCTATATGGCCCCGTATGTACACAGTATTACAACCATCAAAAGATCTCTACGTCCGTAACAGAAAAAACGAAATGATCAATTTACACCATATAAAAATTACAACCACCCCATCGACGCGCACCAGCACCAAAAGACGATACAACAGGGGGGCGTGCGCCTGTGGCCAGCACGGTTTCACCACCAAGAGATGGACCTCCCACAACGTCCATACCACAACGCGGCGCCCGCCTACAGCCTCCTGTTAAGCTCAAGGAAAGGCGATCGGCGCACTCCCTCCCGTAATGTGTTTCTTACTATGTACGAGTACGTACATAGTACATTTTTCTCCGCAAGTTTTTTGGGTTGTGGTACAGTAGTGCAACTCCAGGAAAAGAAGCACAAAACTTGGCTTTCTATGCCAAGCTTTTTTTCTGGCGCACTCTAAATTTCTTTCCCCAGGATGAGGAGGGGGTGTATCGGCTGCCAAGAATAGCATAGAATCTTCGTTTCAACCTTCTATTAACGACATTTGCGCAAAGAATACCTGGTAAATCCTGTAACATATATTCGATATAATGAACTATAATTGGCAAGATAATTTCAAATTGTTTGTCATGCACGAAATACTATGTAGATGGGCAGTACTCCTCCACCCCGTCCTATTCATCTCTCTTTGCTCTCCGTCCCCTCCCACACATGAAGGCATAGCAGAAACCCGTTGGAAAGCACAGCGCACGACATCCGAGTAGCGTATGTATCCACAGACCGCAGCAAGATAACACTGCATGTGCCGGCGTAGCATCAGGATTTCAGCTGCCGTCCGCAACAAGCACAGTGCTGCGCTCCATACGAACTAAGCGCTCTTGAACCAGCCTCTACGAGCAACAGTACTCCGTACCACACAAGGGCGTTCCGCCTCTTTCGGCATGCGGCACGGCAAGGGCCCCAATCAGCTCCTCGCAGTGGCAGATGCAGTTGCGATCAGCAAAAAGCCGAACATTGCAGCACACAAGCATGGCATGGATGGGAAAGGAAAGCCCGAAAGGCAGCGCAGCGGCACTCCGCATTTCACACCGCCGGCCCGCCACCTCCTGACCCAAAAGTTTTTTGTAACCGTAGCAATTCCCATCTGACATAGAGCAAAAAAGGACGCGTAATCACTTTCTTTTACTGTCGACGAATGACGCAAGGGCAGAATCTCATCTCATATGCTAGCTAAAGAGCCACAAAAATCTGTTCTCCCTCTCCACCCTTTCGGCTGTTTCATCTATGTGTGCCAACGTCCTGGATGAGACTCTATACCGGTTTGTGACTGATTTATTTTCATTTATTCTTCTTTTGCTTTAGGATAGGTACAAAGCATGTAATTCTCCTGTATCATGTCTACTACCCTTTTCAAAGAAACCCATCCCATCGTCACTTGACTGCTTCTTACAACATTGTTCAACCCCCCGTCCATAACACATGTGGTTGTAATGCGCTGTCCACACACACACTCACACTCACACTCACCACACCCCCGTCGAAGTCCTCGACCCCCACAAAAAAAGAAAAGCAGCCCTCTCCCCACCCAAAGCCCCACCACACCTCCCAGCGCGCTTGCATCTCCACAAAAGCTTGTCCAGTCTTGACAACAACGCCGGTTTCCTACTTCAGGCAGTGATAGCCATTGCTGAAACGCCTGGCCATTCCTCGTCGAGTCAGGATCATCACTGGAGCAAGAGGCGCTGCGGAGGAACAAAGCAGCAGCCCAATCTTAACCCACAGCGCTCCTCATGACCGCTGTATCGAAAGCCAGCCTCCCCCCTTCCCTCCCCCCCGGAGCCGCTGTAAATGGTTGCCCCTGCTCTCTCCGTCTTCCACCCCTTTCATGCATTCGCACAATGCAGCTGGGTGTTAGTGGATTTGAGTGCTAGTGGTGCCCGCTGTAACCGCGGGAATACCTCTGCTGGACTTTTGGGCAGGGTAAACGTAACGGGGCCACCGGGGCACCTGATTTCTGGCGCATCTGGCGGCTGGTCAATCGCGCATGGGTGGCTGGCGTACTTGGCCATCCGTGTTCGAGGGTGCTGGTAATGGGAAATAGAACAGACTACGAAATGACTTATCCAATACGGCAAAAGTTGGCGTCTATTATGAACAGTTGTTGATATTATGCAGGAGAGTATCCGATGCGACGAGTTCATAGCATATGCAGAATAATAATACATGGTATAATACACTGTAGTCATGGTCCAAGTTAAGACCAGGAAGCAAGTCGTCCCGGGCGTCTCTTGAAATGAGCCACGGGACATTGCCCCCATCACGCTGCAGGCGCCGGCGAGAAACTCAGCGCGCGGAATGTGTTGCCCTGCTCTTCTCCCCCAGAGCCCGGAACCGAACCAAAAAGGATCAGCGGCCATCCCTGCTGCTGCACGTGGAACTAGTCCATTCCGCCAGAAGATTGAGATGGCAGTCAATGACTCTTGCTGAAATTGCCGTCCCGTTCCAAACTGGTGTGCCTCGCGCATTGCTTCGAGGTATGGACAGGAGAATAACATCCGCAGTGTATATGGTGTATGTTGCATGTCGCATGTCGCGTGTCGCACATCGCACAGTCGTAGTGTTTTTGAATATCGTTCAGTTGTAGTTCTTTCATTGACCAGTGGCGGGGGGTATATGAATGCTGTGAGATATCAGAGCTAATGTACAGGGTTCGTGCAGCCTTCCCAGCCCCATTTCCATTTTACATGGCCCGCCGTCCCGCCCTATCTTGCATGCCTCCGAGTCGCGTAATCATAGCGACCGGCTCAAGGAGGCCAAGGCCTCTGCTGCCCTTTGGGTACCAGCAGAGAGGTTGTCCTTGGCCTCGTGCCCAAAACAATGACACTCCATAACAAAAAGATGAAAGCAATATAAACAGTGATTCCAACTCGCAAAGAATTCGTACCCAATCAAGCTTGAACGCAAGTGAAGAAATAATAATAGGAATAATAGAAAGCCCGCCCAAACGCCGCCGAGACAAGTTCTAGTCGGGCTAGTGCCCATAGGCATCGCATCGTTGGGGAAACGTGCCGTAATATGATCGTCCAAAATGTGAAAACCGAGACCAATGACCTGCCACCATTTGCTGGGTAGGTGTGGTCGCCCCGATGCAAGGCGTTGAATGCCGAGTGTCTTCGCGATCAATCTCGGGCAAAAGAAGTACAAACGCCAATCATCCGTTCTATATTCGCAGGTGTCGTAAAATCCCGTACCGAGACGTAAACATGTGCATGATTAAAGCCATATATGAATGTTCATTCGAAGCTGATGCCCCTGGGGCTTGGCGTATCGATTGAGTCGTTGGCTAAGAAGAAGCAGTTCGTCTGCTTCTCGTTTGTTTGTCGCGTGCAAATCAGCTGGGTCATCATGCAGCGCCTAGTCTGAGTGGTGATCCTCAGAGCCGGCCTCCGAGGGAGCATCGCCGCGATGAACCTTGCGGTGTCGGCGAAGGTTGGAAACGACGGAAAAGTGTCGTCCGCATCCCTCAACTTCGCAAGCAAAGGCTGCAGTTTGTGTCAGCTGTCTATTCCAGAGTGATATTGCGAAAGGCAAAGACTTACGCTTCTCGCCAGTATGGCTGTACATGTGGGTTTGCAGCGAGCTCGGTCGGGTGAATCGCTTATCGCAAACCTTGCACTTGTGCTTCTTTTGCGTGCTTGACGAGACCTTTGAGCTGAACTGGCCCATCATCGACTGCGGCGCGGGAGGCATTTGCGCGCCCATGAGGCCCTGGGGCCGGGGAAGCGTCCTCGATTCAATGTCTGAGCCAGCAGTTGAGTAATCGGAAAGCGAGTCGCCATAGTAGGAGCTAAAATTACCGGTGGAGGAAATCGACGAGCTAGTCGAGTGTGTGGAAGGGAAGCCGTAGGAGTCTACTGACGACCGGTCATTGCGGCTGCCGTAGATGTTCCTAGGCGTGTCCTGGCTCATGGCCAGCATGCCGTGGCTGGCATCGAGGGCATCGGCGAATCCTCGCCTGTCCTCTCCGTGCATAGCACTGTAGTCGCAAGAGTGTTAGTCAAATCAAGTCCCAAGGAAAGGCGCTCCAAGGAGCCTCTCAACTTACGGCTGCGAGAAGCGACGAGTAGGGTCATCGTGAGGCATGGCGAATGGGTGCTGGCGATGGGGGGCGGCAGTGTAGCCCATGGCGTCGTAGGGCCCGGTGGCCGGCGGCGCAAAGTGGCCGTTGACGGGAGAAGCAGAGGTGGCATACACGGGGTCGCCAAAGGCGGCCGAGGTGGTTTGCATGCGGTTCATGGCCATGAGATCTTGATTGGAGTTGAGTAAGCTTTGCTGCATCTCGAGGCTTTCCAACGAGGGAGGGCTGTGGCTACCTGCAGAACTGTTGGCAACGGGCATTGAACCGTACGAGGTCATGGACGACGTGCTGCCAGCGCTGGGACGAGCCGGGTGAGGCTTGCCAGGCATCATGTTTGGGTTCATGCCCGGGGGAGGCGCGGGCACAAAGAGGCCATTGGGAGCAGGTCCAGTAGCAGGGATGGACTGAGGCGGCGAGGCGGAAGAAGACCACGGGTTTGAGAACGCAGGCGGTTGCGCGTGTGCCTGATAGTCAAAGTTGAGGCCGGGGCCAGGGCCAAACCTTTGCTGTTGTGAAGGGTCCAGGGCCATGGTCATTATGAGGAGGGAGAGCAAGTCGTAAAGAAGGGTGGTTGTGCGAGAGTGGTCGAGTGTTGCTTAGCGTGCCCAAACTCAAGAAGAGACGAGGCGAGCAAAGCGTCCAAGGCGAAGAGAAGAGCGTTGGGGACGCGAGATAAGTAGAGTGCGGTGGTGGTATGTCGCAGAGCAGGAAGGGGACGCGCGTAAGAGAGTTGCAGATGTAAAGCCGCAACGAGGAAGCAGTGGTAGTGGAAATAAGGTAGAGTAGGAAAACGGGATTGGTGATCAGCTGCGGGATCCCGACTCGAGGAAAAGCCAAGTCGGCACACAGATCAAAGACAGTGAGGATCTGGGCTAGAGTTGGAAGTGTTTGGAGATGAAGTCGGGAAGCCAAGTGCGGGATCAGCCAAGTCTTAAGTGTCCCGGCAGTCGAGGAGAATTGAGTGTGTAGTGCGTCAGTGAGAGGAGCAAGGCAGGCGTCCAGCGGGGGATGGCAGTGGAGATGATGGCGCACCCCGGGTTGCTGGGAGCGTGTGAGGAGGAGGGTAAGAGTAGGATGAATTGAGAGAGTACCAGCTGCTGGAGTACTCAGAAGAGAGTACCGAGCAGGGTGAGGATGCCTGGGATGTGCTGGGGTGGAGGGGAGGGTAGGGGGGGTGTGTCGACAGACTCTAGGTCAGAGTGATCGGCAAGCGGATATCCCATTCACCAGTGGCTCCAGGAAAGGCGGCGTGGATTGGAGGACAACGAACAAGCCGAGGGCGGATGGAGACAGGGTTGTGAATGGAGAGTGTGTTGTACTCGAATGGGTACAGATGCACTCGTAGGTGTTGCGCGACGTGGTTCAAGTGAATCGCAGACGGCGTGTCTGTATTGTGAATGGACGATTTGGACCAAAGATGCACCGAGGCCCAGAGAGAAAGTACGCGTGAGTGAGGAAGAGTAAAGGGGATAATGAGCACGAGTAAGAGCGTCAAGAGAGCCGTTTGGAGGTTGTCGCGATGGCGGGTGACGGGGATGGCTGTGGATGCAGTGTGTGTGGATGAGAAAGAGAGAGAGGGCCTTCAGAGATGAGAGAGAGAGAGACGGTGTGGTCCCAGGAATAGAGGAGAGAGATTGCCAGGGCCAGTTCCCAGCTGGCAAGGGGACTTGGGTACGGAGTAGCAAAGGAGGCGTCTTTGGAGTAAAAACGGTGCAGAGATCAGCGGCCGACAAAAAGCTTGTGAGCAGAGCTAAGCCAGGACCCGGCAGACAAGCGTTTTGACGTGTGTGGGAGCGTGGGAGAGCGTGCGTGTGTGTGTGTGTTACCGCGAGCGAGCACAGTGTCTAATGCTGGCTCCTTGTATGGCATGTAAGCAGCGATGGTAGTTCTCCCGTACGGGACTCGTATGTAGATGCTCTTTATCGGCGAGCTGTATAAGACGCCGGGGTCGATATGCAATTGCCGTTGGATACCACGTAAACGTAGTTTGATGACTGGGGGCGGCTTTGGGTTCGATCTCGTGTGCCG